>CM045447.1:6100613-6410077 GCA_024666655.1 Dascyllus trimaculatus | reverse complement strand
GTTGTGCTGCAATGCATTATGAGAGTTCAGGGTTATTAACGTTGTTGTCAGCACCATGAGTGTGGAGTGTAGCGGGGTTTATGGCTACCTGCCACTGATGTTGAGTTGTGTAGTTATTTCAAATTGTGTTCCTGCATGTTAAAATAAAAGTGTCTGCTTAGGGCAGTGTTCAGAAAGGACAGAAAATGTGAGTCAAGCATCTTTCTTCCCTGTCCCTCACCAAAATACAATTATACTGAAAGTGACTTTTTTTACTGATTCTGAGGTACACCCTGGAGGCTACGGGGCCCTTAGCATTTGTTTATATTTCCTAATGGGTGAGCCGGCTCTGTGTGATAATAACATAAAAGCACACGGCAAGCGCGGCACATGCAGCGACTCAGCAAAAAGTGTGTTTGGCGCACTAACACTAAACTTAAATGTCAGGTAGGGGGCCAAAAAATATTGTTCTGTGGACTGCAATTGGCCCGCGGGCCCTGAGTTTGAGACCCCTGCTCTAAACAGTCTGACAGTTCAGATGAATTTTCTCTGCAACAAGATTGTCTTTTCTGATATTCATGTAAATTTACGTCCACATGCAACTTTAGCTAGGCCTAGTTTTTCAGGGTACCAAGCTCAGGATGCAGTTTTTACTCATGTTGTTAGTCTTCTTTTCTGACCATGTAGGCTGTCTCTCCAACTGCAGTACCACTGGGGCATTACAATTGTGAACATTCATGTGTTTCCCTTTGACAGGTATGCACTTGGTGACACCTTCAGTCTGGCTGTGAACATCCCACAAGATCAAGACCCAAACAATCTCCATCAAGTCCTTCAGGATGACCCAGCAGACAAAGTGAAAGAAACTGTCTCAAACAGTCAAGTGTACCAAGGCACCAGGGTGGTTGCAGCCACACAGTCAGATGCAGTGTCTCGTGTTCTTGAAAACCTACAAGCACTCATAAAAAGCAGTCAGGGTAATGTCCTCATTATCTACTCTGAAGGCTCCCCAGATGCGAATGGTATCGCTAACAAGATTAATGATGTCACTCAGAACTGGGGCAGTTATGCGTTTGCGTTTTCTAAAGTAGTTGATGTTCCTAATGCTGACACATCTCAGCTGGCTCAATCCTTTAAACAACTTGACATTTCCAGACTCGGGCTTGACAACGTGTTCCGTTGTTATACACCTGAAGATGATTCTTTTCAGTGCACCAGCTGCTCCTCAGGTGGAGATGTTACACCCTCATGTGTTGCAAATACAGCTCCATCAACTGAACAAGGAGGTGCAGGTCCAGAAACAGGCATTGGCATAAGCACTGGTATAGACACTGGTGAGGACACTGGTCCAGGTGCTGGCAATGGCAGACAAAGAAGAAAGGGGAAAGTTGGCCAACTTAGCAAGTGCAGAGGCCGTCGTAGGAGAAGCTGCAAAGGTAGACGAGTTGGTAGACGGAAGAAGGGTGGTAAGCTTGGACAATCACGTAAGAGAAGAAAACAAGGTATGCTTCGTAGAGGTCGCAAAGGTAAAAGAAACGGCAAGTGTACAAGATGTGGTACAAGAAAGGGAGGTGGCAGACGTGGACGAAGCAGCAAGCATAGGAGAAGAGGCAAACGTAGAAGAGGTGGCAAACGTAGAAAAGGCGGCAAACGTAGAAAAGGTGGTAAACGTAGAGGGTAGAAAAAAAAAATGACTGTAAGAACCTGAAAATCTGAGTGACAGCCCAAATGGTACTCTCTGCATTATAAAGGTGCATTTATTTCTTTTGTGTGTGTCTTGTCTGTCTCTGTGTCTCTTTCATGCTAGTGTCCATATAACACCTGAGTTTTGTTTTTTATAGTGATCCATTTCACTTTATAACCCATCAGAACCAAATAATGCAACATTTTTCTCATTGTCAATAAATCCCATGAAAATATCAGGACCAACAATGAATGAAACCAACAAGTTAGTGCTGTGTGTGAATCCAAAGCCTTATTATTTCATTCATCTGACCTACAGAGCTCCACTGTGGTTCAAAAACTATTAAAATACATCAGTGTGCTACAATCATTTCTCATAAACACACTGCAGTTTATCTGAATTTAGTCTTACTAACTAAAACACCAAATGGAAACGAGGGCACCAGAGCAAAACTACGATGCTCACTACTTGTTTTTTTTTTAATGAAATTATATATATTTGTAGTTTTTATTGTATTTTCAGTAATGTTCTTCATTTACATGATACAATAAAGCAAAAAAAAAGGTTTCATGTAAATGACAGAAGTACTGTAAATCAGTATTTACAGTACTTCTGTCATTTTACTCTGTACTTCTGCAAAGTATGAGGAAATTCTCTGATCTGTTCTTTTCTTTCTTATTAAAGCTTGGCTCAGCATCCATTCTGCTTTGTCTGTATGTCAATCATTTGGGAAGTCATGCTTTGCATTACTATTATTTTTTGACCATAGTGTTAATTTAGTTTTATGTGGGCTTGTGAAATGTGGAATAAAACCAGACACAGAACTAGGTTTTTGGGGTTTTCCATTCCTCCACTACTCGAGGGAGGAAGAGCAGTGTTAACATAAATTTGGAGCGATTCTTAGGTTTGCTATAGTGAATGCATGAAATGCATTAAACCACTAAACTTCAGTTCAGAACCGTTTTAGTGTATCAACGTTTTAACCTCTGTACTAAATCATCTTAGTCTCTGTAAACAGTTATTTTCAGTCTCTGTGAATAACTATTTTAGCGCACAGTGAATAATTCATAAACATTTTAGTGTGTAAACAACTGTAGTGGTTGTCCCAAATGAAATAAAATAAAAACACAAAATACACACAACCAAGTGAACACATCACAGGTTATCAGTAACCACAACAGATAGTAAAATAAATCAGTATACACTTCTCGTATACTCACAGGATTCTCTAAGCCAGCTCAGCTAGTTCAAGTGCACCGTCGTGGAAGGACATAAACAGCATTTATTCTCTGTAGACAGTCTTTGACAGTTTGTGTTTCAAACTTTTCCACACAGGTCCTCAGTTACGTGACGTTCTCTTCACTTCCTGTATATTCTTGCCTCGCATCACTTCACCTTCCGGTGACAGCTGTCATTCAACAACATTCACAGGGGCACAGCGCCTCCTTGTGGCATCATTGTGAATGGTCCTTTTTCCACTTGGCTACACACATTTTATACTAATGAAGTCCTTTTACAGTCATGAAAAATCGAAAGTATTGATGAATAGGAAAAAATAGCAGAAGATTAAAAGCAGACATATTGGAAACTTAATTCCAGGTTGGCGAGTAAACAGAGAATGAAATGGGAGACCAATGTAACAGATCATTACCCCAAATATGCTCTTGGTAGGAAATATTGAAAACCACAACAGCTGATGGGTGACTCATACATGAAAACATTCTTTAAACTAGAAAAACACTCAGAGAGCGCAGACCTCCGCCAATCCTCATCAAAGAATCCTTAAAAAAAATCCTGGATCCAGATGGTAATCCAGAACATCACCAACATTTAATCATCTTAGAGTGAGTGGAGTGCAGAGAGCAGCTGCAGGGACAGAAGAAGAAACAAAGACTGAATTTTGAAGTTCACATGTTGCTGATATGTTGATCTGATATGTTCTGTCAATCAGTAGACATTGTCTGGTGATACAATCATCAAATCCATGTACCTGCTGTGTAATGGGTCTGATTACATGAAGTGAGAGAGGTTCTCCACGTCTCTCCCTCAACAACTCATCAAGGTTCTTGTCCAGCATTTCAAAAACTACACAAGTGTGTCGTTTTTGATCAAAGTTCTTGTAGAACGGAACAATGTGGACGGGATCAAGTCCTGGGATCTTCTTCAGAATGTCCAGCTGGAGAGAAAACACAAGACATTAGACAGATGATGCAGCTCAGTGACAGTTCATGTTAACAATGGGATGAAATGTGTGAGACAAAGACTCAGGATCTACATCCCTGCTGGGCTGCTGGGAGTCTCTGCTCATCTTCTTGAACATCTTGATGGACACAGTGTCTTTGGTATCCGTCACTCTGCACTGAGCCACGTCACTAAAGCAGCCCTGATACCTGAAGCTCCCAAACTGCTAATCAGTGATCCTACCAGACATCAGGTCCCAGGGTTTGAAGTGTGACTTGTCAGGTCCTGATACACAAAGTGAGTGAAAACAACAATAGATTCAATGTACATCACTGATTTATGATCAGTTTCAATCAAACATAGTCTCAGGTCTGTCATTTAAAAAGTGAATGTAGCCTGACTGAGTTGAAGCTCAGCTGGAGTCTTTGTGTTTGTTTTCTACTTTGGTTTTGTGTTCAGCCTCATTTTCAGTTTCACTGCTATTTATTTGTGTCAATCAGTTTGTACTTTGTTCAGATTTTTGTAAAAATAGAGGATAAGAAGGTTAAATGTGGATCAGAGAGCACAGGCTGCTCCTTTATAGGTTACAGTTAACTGTACAAAAGCCTGTTGTACACAAACAAACTTATCCTCAGCTTCAGCAAAAATCATTTCACATGGATTTCATCCTAAAACAGTCACTGAACATCACTGATGAGCACATATTTAACATATTTCTACATTTACACATGAATCAAAGTCTCTTCACAATGACTGAGATCATGTTGGTGTTTTAGTGTTTGTCACCTGTTTGACTTGAGAGTCCTGACAAGTGCAGAGTTTGGTTGTTGAGGATTGAAACAGACATGTTTAAATGTCAAGTTAGTTCAAATCAAAGCACTTGAAGAGCAGATGAAGTGTGCTTTTCTTGTGTGTGGTGTGAACAGATGAAAGTGAAATGAGTTGTGACTGAGGTCTCTGCTTATACACTTGTTGTAGCATCATTCCATTGAGTGACATCACAAAGAAGGATTGTGGAATCTGGACCAGTAATGTGGAATCATAGGAGTGACACAATTAAAAGTAAACAAAGACAAAATGGACAAAGAATATTCCTACATTTGATTATTTCTTATTATTGATCCTTTTATTGATTCTCTTTATATTTCCACATTTATTTCCTTTTAATTAAGGCACTCCTCTTGTTGCATACAGTAACAGTGTTGTACAGCAAATAGCACAATTTAACCTGAGAGCAATGAGAGAAATGAATTTAGACTTTGACAGATACTGTAGACCAGGGGTGCTCAATCCTGGTCCTCGAGAGCCCCTATCCAGCATGTTTTAGATGTTTCCCTCTTCCAACACACCTGATTCAAATAATCAGGATCGTTATCAGGCTTCTGCAGAGCTTGATGATGAGCTGATCATTTGAATCAGGTGTGTTGGAAGAGGGAAACATCTAAAACATGCTGGATAGGGGCTCTTGAGGACCAGGATTGAGCACCCCTGCTGTAGACAGACAGACAAACAGATCCATTTTGGTTTTTGGATGATAATAAACATAAAATGCCACACGTCTGACCAACTTCAGTTCATTAAAGTGGTGAATATTGATTGAGTTGACGATGTGTAAAATCTGAGGTCATAGTTAACGTTAGTTTTTGAGTTAAAAAAGAAGTGAGGTGATTTTTTTGGCCACATATGATCTTCAATGGTCCAAACAGTTATATCATGGTGAAAATGTGGTTAAAACATTTCAGTGTTTCTATCTACTCTGATATTCCACCAATCATAAAACCTTCATTTCTAATCCTCAGTGTCTGAATTATTTTGCTGTTATTGACACCAACAGGTCTTTGAAAGTGTAGAGCATGGTGCCAGTCAGAGTCATACTTTATGAGAAAACAATCCTGATGCTCTGTTACAGCTAATGGAACATATTACAAAGTTCTATGTTTTTCTAATTGCATGTTTTTGTATTTCACTGAGGACACTTTAAGAGTGACAGGAAGTTGTCAGGTTATCAGGAAGTAGGTCAAATTGAAAACTGCTGTTCTGGTTGTATCTGGGCTAATCCAGAGACATCTACATACACCTAATGCCTTTTGCAGCATTGTGGGTATATAATGATTTATACTGCCTTTATGTACGATGGCAGAAGTTTATCTTTGGGACAGTGTTACATTTGAGAAGTTTGTTGTTAGAAACTTTCTCCAGTTACTGGTGTTAATGGTTGCTAATTGATATTTCACAATAAACTCATATGAGAGTAATTAATAAGTGAATTATGTTAAAATATGTTGTCATATACAGTGAGGAGCATAAGTATTTGCACCCCCTGCGATTTTGCAAGTTCTCCCACTTAGAAAATAGGGAGAGGTCTGAAATGTTCCTCATAGACGCATTTCCACTGTTAGAGACATAATCTAAAAAAAAAAAATCCGGAAATCACATTGTATGATTTTTTAATGATTTATTTGTATGTTCCTGGGGTTCATAATTATTTGCACCCAAGAGAATCAGCAATAATTATGACTCTCAAAAAACTGTGAGTCTACCTTAAAAAAAGTCCACCTTTACCCCACGACTAACCACCCACCCACCATCCCTTTGAGCGCATTAATGTCACCTGTGCACCCTATAGTCAGTCATAATCCAACTACTACCATGGGGAAGACCAGAGAGCTTTCTAAAGACACCAGAGACAAAATAGTAGAGCTCCACAAAGCTGGAAAAGGCTATGGGGCAATTGGGAAGCAGCTTGGTGAGAATAAATCAACCGTTGCAGCAATTGTTAGAAAATGGAAAAGGCTAAACATGACTGCTAATCTACCCCGGACTGGGGCTCCATGTAAGATCTCTCCTCGTGGGGCATCACTCATGGTGAGAAAAGTGAGGAATCAGCCCAGAACTACACGGCAGGAGCTGGTCAATGACCTGAAGAGAGCTGGAACCACAGTTTCAAAGGCTACTGTCGGTAGAACACTACGGCGTCATGGTTTTAAAATCATGCATTGCACAGAAGGTTCCCCTGTTGAAGTCAGCACATGTGCGGGCCCGTCTAAAGTTTGCCAGGGACCATCTGAATGATCCAGAGGGGTCATGGGAGAAAGTTATGTGGTCAGATGAGACCAAAATGGAACTCTTTGGTGTAAACTCCACTCGTCGTGTGTGGAAGAAAAAGAAGGATGAGTACAATCCCAAGAACACCATCCCTACTGTGAAGTATGGGGGGGGAAACATCATGCTTTGGGGGTGCTTTTCGGCAAAGGGGACAGGACGACTGCACTGTATTAAGAAGAGGATGGATGGGGCTATGTATCGTCAGATTTTGAGCAACAACCTCCTTCCCTCAGTCAGAGCATTGAAGATGAGTCGTGGCTGGATCTTCCAACATGACAATGATCCGAAGCACACAGCCAGAATGACCAAGGAGTGGCTGCGTAAGAAGCACATCAAGGTTCTGGAGTGGCCTAGCCAGTCTTCAGACCTAAATCCAATAGAAAATCTTTGGAGGGAGCTGAAACTTCGTGTTGCTCAGCGACAGCCCAGAAACCTGACAGATCTAGAGAAGATTTGTGTGGAGGAGTGGGCCAAAATCCCTGTTGCTGTATGTGCAAACCTGGTGAAGAACTACAGGAAACGTTTGACCTCTGTAATTGCAAACAAAGGCTTCTGCACTAAATATTAGCACTGATTTTCTCATGGGTGCAAATAATTATGAACCCCAGTAACATACAAATAAATCATTAAAAAATCATACAATATGATTTCCGGATTTTTTTTTTAGATTATGTCTCTAACAGTGGAAATGCGTCTATGAGGAACATTTCAGACCTCTCCCTATTTTCTAAGTGGGAGAACTTGCAAAATCGCAGGGGGTGTAAATACGTATGCTCCTCACTGTACTTCATTTTGAGGTTGAGAAAAACAGAATTAATATGAGCATGTATGCTAAGGACAGTACAACTCAAATTCAGTTTATTCCATTTCTGGCCAATATTAGGACAATCATTGAGCAGGTATGAAGGTGAAACCACTCCAACAGTGTCCCAACTGGAAGACTTCTATAATATTGTTACTGGACCAAAAGAAAAGTCCTGGGCCCGTATTCACAAAGCATCGTTCTTAGAAAAATCTTAGAATTTCTCGGATTGTAAGATTTTTGCCATCCCCATCCACCCCTGTGGCCCCACCTCTGGCAAAGAGCAAAGCTAAAGTAACAGAAAACCTCAAAACCTCCTCAAAAACGTCTTGAAAAGCAGCCAAACGCTACGATTTAGCGCCAGCGGTGCTAGAGCTAGCAGCACCATAAGGTCCCTCCAAAGGGACAAATAAACCCCACGCTGGTGAAAAGTCCACTGTGAAATAGTGAACAATGTGTGCCAAGCAACGTTTGGACCCCACAGTGGGTCTTCATCAGGCCACGGCACACAGCAAGCTCTGCTAGTAGTCAGCTAACAGTGGAGCTTTAGATACCAGATCCTTCCTCATCACAAGTCAGACGGGTCACGGAGCCAAAACGAACAGGGAATAGAGAAATATGTTTTCCACGAGTTTATTCTAATTTTAATTTCCATTTACAAACACATCTAATTAAATTGGATAACAGATAATGGATAATGAATTACTGCCCATTTTCTGTTTTCCATTTTGTATTATCACTGAAAAAAAAGGGAAACGGTTTATTTTTCGTTTTTATTTTGAAATCTCAAAATAAGAAAATGAATTGCTGCGACGTACACAGACCCAGGTAAGTCTTTCTGTACATCACAGTTTTAAATCTGGTGTCTGGTGGTGGAGCAGTAGTATTTTGTTCTGCATCAACCAGAGCTGATGGGTTTTTGAGAGCTGAAGAGAGCAGAAACCTGATACTATACAATATGTTGAGTCCACAGAATACAACATACATATTGTATAGTATCAGGTTTCTGCCCTCTTCGAGAGCTGAAGAGGGCAGAAACCTGAAACCTGATACTATACAATATGTTGAGTACACAGAATGAGCTTAGTAGACCTTTAAGATTCTGCTGTCGTTCACACTTCTCTGCAGACATGCTCTGTTCATCTCAGTGGAGTTCACTTGGTGAATGGAGGCTGTCAGATCCTTAATATGGAATAGGTTGAAGTGTTTAGTGTTCACATGCAACAGTACAAAGCTTCCTAAATAAATGACATGCAGACAGATCAGAGTGGATGCAGAGCCAAGCTTTAATCAGCAAACACAGAGAACATTACAATGAATGATGGATTTAGAAAGTTACAATGACAGGTTTAAGGTCATAATGATTAAAACAGTAATGTATCACAGATTTGACAACATTGAATGAAATGTAAAAACATTTGTATTCGAAAACAAACAAATTAAAAAATAAAAATAAAAACATTTTTTAAAAATTTCAGTGAAATAAAGTCAATCAATGTATTGATTTGGTGACATTATCAACAATGACTTAGAAATAGTGGATTCATGTGATGTAAAGGTTGTTATTAGTTTATTGTGTTATTGTTGTGAGCACCGTGGCTCTGTGAATGGTAACGTCAGGGAGCTGATCTGGATAATTCAATCCACCACTTAGAGCCACACTAAAATATCTCAACATCTTCTACATGGATTGGCACAAAATCAGGCAGAGACATTGACAGTTGTCAGAGGATGAACCCTACTGACACTGGTGATCCCGTTTTCACCTCATGCACCACCAGCAGGTTGTATAGTTGTGGTGGTGAGTGAAAGGTCTCATCAACTACTGGACTGAAAATGATCTGCATCAGCTGTACTTCATGTTTACTGCTAAACATGAAATGTTGACACGCTCAAATAATAAAGTAAGACGGTGAACGTGGTATTTTAACATTATATATTGTCATTAATGGCATTTAGCTGAAAGCGCTGGTAAAAACGGCCTCATAGAGCATGTAGTAGTGTGGCTTTAGACTAGTAGTCCTGCTATTACAGTCCTGTCCCCACAAATGTACATTTCTGTACAGCTAAACTGTCTCTCAAATATGTTTTGAAGGGAGCTTAGTTTTGTTTAGAAGTAAACATAATTTGTGATCTGTGATGTGGAGTTTTACAGAATAAGTCCACATTAGAGGGTAGGAATGTTGTTGGTGGCATAGACCAGCTACCAGAAGCTTGGTAGCTGGTCTATACCACCAGCTACCAAGCTTCTGGTAGCTGGTGGTATAGACCAAAAGACAATGGTGGTGTGTCTTTTGTATACACACCACCATATTTTGGTTAGGGTTAGAAAAAATGTCATGGCTTGGGTTAAAATCTTTCCCTTCATGTTTGAAACATCTCCTTCATTTCTGGGTTACCAGGGTGAAGAGTCCTGCCCCATCTACTATATGACTGGTTAGCTGAGGAGGAGCAACAATGAAGCAGTAAAATACGCGGCAAAGATATGCTGATTAAAACTCATTTGTGACTACAATCAAACAGAATCTAGCAGAACATGTGTTTCCACCAAAACAGAGTCAGTTTAGTCACATAGAAATGTCATTTTGTGGAGACTGGACTGGTTGTCATGCAAAAAGGAGCATCAGTGAATGGATTTGTGGGACAGCTGCTTTCTTTCAGGTTGTAACAAAAATGCTTCACCTGAATCCCAGGTATCCCAGAACTTCACTGTCCTCTGCCAGCCCTGCATCTTGCCCTGCCCTGTCCTTAACAACATCCTCACACTTTCTACCCCTCATCCTTGCCTGTTCCATCTTGTGTGTTTTCATCTTCCACCCCTGTTAAATCCTCCGCCCCTGCTGACTCCTCCACCCCTGTTGGATCCTCTGCCCCTGTTGGATCCTCTGCCCCTGTTGGATCCTCCGCCCCTGTTGGATCCTCCGCCCCTGTTGGATCCTCTGCCCCTGCTGACTCCTCCACCCCTGCTGATTCCTCCACCCCTGTTGGATCCTCTGCCCCTGTTGGATCCTCTGCCCCTGTTGGATCCTCTGCCCCTGTTGGATCCTCCGCCCCTGTTGGATCCTCTGCCCCTGTTGGATCCTCTGCCCCTGTTGGATCCTCTGCCCCTGTTGGATCCTCCACCCCTGTTGGATCCTTGGTTGGAATCAGCTTTGTTTTTATCGTATACATAACAGTACTTTGCAACCTGATTACCATCAGAACAGCTTGTACACTGCATGCGACCATTTGACTTCACACAACGGAAAATGTTTTCAAGACCAATACCAGAACCAAGACTAGATTCAATTCCAAGTTTTTCAAGGGCTTCTTTGCGCTGATCCTCAGTAGTGGCTGTAGCTGGATTCTGGGATTCGTATATGTCAGTGAACACAAAAGCATAATGTTTCCATTTCTTAATTTGATGTAAATACTGAAGAATGTTTTTCTGATCTCCTTCATTTGTACACTGATGGTAACATGGTGAACCACGAACATAGAAAAGCAACAAATCGTGATCCTTGTCATAATTCTTCTTGACCAAGGTGCCAAAGTTTTCCAGAACACGGTACTCTGCATGAAAATATTTAGTTTTTTTTCCTTTCTTTTTCAGAAACTTCGCTGCAACTATCCTGCCTTCTGTATACACACCACCATTGTTTATTGTCGTCTTCACATTCTTCAGATTTTCATCAGTAAACACTTGGCTGGTATCGTAACGCTGGTCTGTGTCTTTCTTCTCTGGGAGGCTTGCTGCCAGACTGTACATTGCTGGTACATCTGTCTTGTCAAAACTGAAACAGAAAGTATTGCTAATTATCTCACATCCTTTGATTCCGAGATTGAACAAAAAGTGGACTGACCATGGATTGTGAAATGTTTTTCAATCCATAGTCAGTCAATTCAAATGAACCCTACAAGCAGGGCTGGGCATCAAAAACCAGTTCCACAATTCCAGTTCTAAAAGAATCTTTGAGAACGTTAAATTCACTCATCAGTTCCTCAGACTAGTTTTAGAAATGTTCTGCATCCACCTTTCATAAATCTGCAGCTACCAGTCTGCTACATTAGTCATGTGTCATGTGAGTTGAATGCCTGTGTGTCTTCCTGTCTCCTAGTAAATCATGACTCCAGCATTAGTCTGTTAACTTCCTCTGAGTAGCTTGAGCAGCAGGTGAACAGCATACATTGGTTCAGTTTGTCCTGCATGCTGCATCCTATGTTCCATAGTCGTATACAGTGTGGAGCTGTCATCTTATTTTGCAGTATGTTACAGTGTTACTACCCACATAGAATCTTTTTGTTCTAAAAACCTTCTAAGATGGTTCCAGTAATGTTTTTTTAGTTTCCATAAAGTTCTTCTTAAAGGTAAGTTGACATTTTCTGAAGACCTTCTAAAAAGGTTGGTGATAACAACATGTATTTACACCAATATGTCCTGCTGCAGTGAGAATGTCATTCCTTTGTTCTCATGTAACATTATAGAACACTGTAGGAATGTTTATAGAATAACATCCCCAAAACATATTCACAATATTGCAGACATAGGAAGGTGTTCTACCTTTGTTACTATATCCCATTACAGTAACGCTTTACAAAAAGAATCATCCTAGCACTTGATAACATCTTGAAAACATTCTTTGTTATCATGTAACAAAACCAGAGGCCCTGACAGCATCCTCTGAATGCTGCAGTAAATAGTCCAGGTCATGTTCTACCATATAGGAACATGACTGGAAATATAGAAAATAAAAAAGATAAATAACCTTAAAACTTTATTGGACATTAGATTAAAACGTGTTTAAATATTCCAGGCAATGACAGCCAATGTTACATAACTGTGTTAAAGAATTAAGATATGATTCTTCATTTTCTAATCCTTGTACATTAATATTTATGGAGAGGGAGTGGACTCACCTGATCTCATTTACAAGATCTGCAAGATGGTTCTGGTCCACAGCAGCAACACAGGTTCCAACAAACAGCAACAGGGCTAAAGTCCCAGACATCCAGGAGAATCCAGCCATCTGAACACAATATCAGTTTAACAGTTTGTTATCCACGTATACATCCAGTACACATCTGGAGTGAAGACAAATATCATAACAGACCCCAAAGTACAAACCCAACAAAAGTGAAAACACCTGTGATCACTGAAACACAAGCAACAAAACTGAGTACAGCTTGTAATTTACAATTACTCTAAGCGCATGAACACAGTTAACAAGTACAAATGTATGAAAACATGGTTTAAACATTGTCATTAGGCAGTAGAGCCCTATCTGGTATTTCCTAAAGCAGCATCATCTGGAACTTCTGAGTTCAATGATCAACTGTCACAGACTTTGACCTCCAACCAATCAGAGCAACAAAACGTTGAATTCTAACACTGAAGTACAGAAGTGTTGGTGCTCCTCTCTACAAACTAGACTAACAGGTGTGACTGTCCCAGCAGGACCAACAACAGGAATTCTGTTTGAAGGTGGGGGACCAGGAGCGTACTGCCAACACAAATGAAACGTGTGTTCTCAGAATCATCTGGTTCCTAGACTTACCTTCACTGCTGCTGCTCACAAGACCCGATAGTCCTAAAACAGCAAACACCCAATTATTACAAATTACAAAATTAAATTAATCTATTAATGTGCAAAATGCAATATTTGCAGACTGTTCAAATCCATTGCATCACAGAAAAATAAACACATTTTTTCATGCACTTTCTTTCTCAAACAGATCTCTCTAATGTCATTTCAGATTGGTTTAATGTGACATGAACATTTTCACTTTAAGACTTGACTCCATTAAAGGTCTTCTCATTGTATACTTTGAGTAACACCTTGCACTGAAGCTTGCTGCTACCGATCTCTCTGGAGGAGAGCTCAGTACAGCTGAGTGAAGATCTTTTACCTGCTCTGTGGGAGAATGTTCTCTGATGGATGCTGTGTTCAGAGGGCTGGTGATGGAGCAGTGAACGCCGTCAGAAGCAGGACGTCATTTTATACGGAGGACGACCAAACCCTCAGAGCAGCAACATTTCCTTATTTGAACATACTTTTAAAAAATTAGGAAGTAGGAAGAAACTAAGAGACATTCTGCAATTTGATTCAGGAAGTTGAAAGACTGCTGAACGTTTCTCGGGTTTGTATTCAACATTTATTTTAGACTGAGGGGAAGCAGCCTAATGTCATATAGCTCAATCAAATAATGCATAAAATCAAATAAATGTTTCTGCATTGACACCCACAAATAACAATGGACCAGGATGGAGTCACCAATCAAACACAACATTAAAACTTTAACCAGAGTCTGAATCCCCTTCAGAGATTTAATAACTGAATAATTGTCCTATTTGTTGTGAAGCATCGGTGCCTTTCTGATGATGAGTGTTGATCATCATACCATCACAGATGCTGGCTTTTGAGCTTTTGAACTAGTGCTGATAACAATCTGGATGGTCCTTTTCCTCTTTATCCCAGAGGACAGACATCCATGATTTCTAAAAGCTATTTGAAGTGTGGACTCGTCAGACCACAGCTTTGGGTCAGTCCATCTCAGATGAGCTCGGGCCCAGAGAAGCTGGTGACCTTTCTGGATGTTGTTGATGTTTGACTTTCTGTTTGTGTACTAGAGTCTCAACTTGCACTTGTAGATGTAGTGACAAACTGTGTTATCTGACAAAGGTTTTCCAAAGTGTTCCTGAGCCATGTGGTAATATCCATTTCAGAATGATGTTGGTTTTTAACGTAGTGTCGCCTGAGGGATCAGAGATCACAGACATTCAGTGTTAATTTTTGGCCTTATGTGCAGAGATTTCTGCGGATTCCTTGATTCTATTGGTGATACTTTTGATTGTAGATGGTGAAATCCATAAATTCTTTGCAATTTTGTATTAAACTATTGGACTATCTGCCCTCAAATTGGTGAACCTCGCCCCGTCTTTGCCTTTGACTGACTGAGCCTTTCAGGATGCTCCTTTATTACCCAATTACGACACCATCACCTGTTTGCAGGTAACCTGTGGAATGTCCCGGGTGTTTCTGAGCATTACTCAACTTCCCCGGTGTCACGTCCCCGTGAGCCAGGGGATGAGGGGAATAACAAGAAGCATGAATAAACAGAAAAGAACTGATTGTATACCAAAAAGAGTTATTTATTTACAACAAAAAAGCAAAACTAAGGTCAAATTAAAGCGAGCTTCTCAACAAAAAGGAAGAAAATTCTAAATCATCAAACAACCTGCTTGACTTTAGGCAGGTCACAACAACATTGACACCACACAGCTCTCACTCACTGTCCATCTGGCCCACTGGCCCTGATGATCAGGATGGCTTGTCTTTTAAGCTCCATGTTAATTGTGGAGTGGCCACAGGTGCACTCTGCAATTAGGAAATGTTTTGTGTTTGAAATAGGAAAAGAAATTCTGCCTTTTTATTCTGACTTGCAGATTAATGATAGAGATATAGAAATAAAGAAGAAAGAGGAAGTCACAAGTTCAGAAGGTTACGTCCATTGTGCAGCAAATCCAGAGGAAGAGCTGTGAAACCTTGATAAGATGAGATAATCTTTATTTGTCACATACACAATTATTCACATTACAATGAGCAGTGAAATGTGTTTTGTACCAGCATCCAGTTACAATGAAAAATAAAGGTTTAACAAATATATGTACATACATAAATAAATCAAATGAAACAAATGAAGCATGGTTGTATATTATATGAGGTGCATGTGTAAAAAGGTGCCAGCATGTAGTGCAGAGTCCAGTTTAAAGCTCAGAGTTGAACAAACGGACGGCCCAAAGGAAGAAACTCTTCCTCATCCTCTCAGTGACAGACCTTAGGCAACTATAGCAGAGAGAGGAGAGAGTTTGGCTCGGCTGCTTCAGGATCTTCACAGGCCTTGACCTGCATCTCTGGGTGTAAATGTCCTGCAGGCTGGGGAGGGTGGATCTGATGGTCCCCTCAGCTGAACAGACCACCCTTTGGAGGGCCCAGAAGTCCTGCTTGGTACACCTACCCCCCACCCAACCACTAACCAGGAGTGAAAGAAAAGTTGTTGTGTTATCATTCATATTCTCTGAAAAATGGCCAAGAAACCATCAATTCTACCAGGGCATGTAAACTTCTGAGCACAGCTGTATGTTCGTCCACATGACAGGGGTAACTAGTACATCTGTGGAGGCACCATCAGTACTGAACAGTATATGCAGGTTGTGGTTCAAATATGCTCCCATCCACACAACGTGTCTTTTTTCAGGCATTTTACCAAGACAATGGCAAAGCTTAGTCTGCAAGTAGCATGGAGGTGTAGTCAAAGAGTGTGGCTGCTGAATCTGCTTGTCTGTGGTCCAGACCTGTCACCCACTGAAAACATTTGATGCATTGTGAAACAAGAAATACACCAGAGGAGGCTCTGAACTCTTGAGAAGCTGGAATCCAGTTCCAAGCAAGGATGGGAAAGCATTTAGCTTTAAAAGCTGCATTCCATCTCTTCCAGTGACTTGTGAAAAGAAGAGGTGATGCAACATAGCGGTGAACCTGCCCCTGTCCCAGCTTTTTAGAAACACGTTGCTGCCATCAAATTCTAGGTAAGAACATCCATCCATTATCTAGACACCGCTTAATCATCTATAGGGTCGCAGGGGGGCTGGAGCCTATCCCAGCCGACTTGGGCGAAGGCAGGAGACACCCTGGACAGGTCGCCAGTCTATCACAGGACATAGAGACAGACAACCAAGCACACTCTCATTCACACCTATGGACAGTTTAGAATAATCAGTTAACCTCAGCATGTTTTTTTGAAAGATTTTTGAAAAACAACTGAATTTCTCCATATTCCTTTCATATTCAAGATTGGACATGGCTTTGTTCTACATTCAAATAAACATAGGGTTTAAATGATTTACAAATCAGTGCATTCTTTGTGTATTTACATTTTTATTCTCCCCAACGCTCCACTTTCTTTGGATATGGAGTTTAATTAACTGGATATATAATAAATAGAATTGTAAAATTAATCCATATGAACTATGTTTTTTGCTTAAATCCAGACTCTCAGATCCAAACAAGACATCAGCTAACAAGGAGCAGCCTCCTCTGCAAAGGTCAGATGCAGGTGTAGGCAGATTTCTACAGAGAGGACTTGAATAGTGGACGAGGACAATGCAAAGACAACTTATCAACGAGGTGATGCAGGCAGCCCCACAGGAGGATTTTGCTGCAAACAATAGTTGTGTCTTTGTTTCATCAGAAATAAACCAATAAAGCAAGAATAATAAATCTCCTTGTTAACAATCTTTTGGAGCAACTAACAGATTTTTGATGAGAAAATGGTTAAAATCTCATCATGATGTTAAACTGAGCTCAAGACATTATTCTAAAGTTTCCTTTGCCCTGTGACAGCAGCACAGAAGCTGTGCTCTGTTTGGTCCTGTCTGCATGTTGCTTGTTGCACAGCAGCAAGAGCAAAGACACCCTCTTAAATACAGTACAGGGGGCAAATGAGGCAGCAGCTGGGATGCTGATATTCATCAGAACTATGATGGAATCAACTACATACCAGTTCAAACGATGCTCATTAACTCCAATTTTGCCACACTTCCTGATCCTCGTAGTTTAAATGGTAGCATCTGGACTAGCTTGAGTTTCTCAAAGACGTTTCACTTCTCATCTAAGAGGCCTCATCAGTTTTAAACTGACTGGTTGGGAGTTCCAGATCTTTATACTCCTCAGGAGCCATTAACACCATTGAAGCTTCAGTCTGCTGGGTGTGTGATGCCCCTCAACTCATCAAGCGAGTCCTTGGGTCCTTCCCACTCACAATGGGGTTCGAACTCCATGAGAGGTGAAACGTCTTGGAGAAGCTCAAGCGAGTCCAGATGCTACCATTTAAACTACGAGGATAACCATGACCTGGATGACTGAGAATCTTCACAGAAACACTTCCTGAATTTCCCTTCGTGGATGAATAAAGTTTGTTCTATTCGACTCTACTGAGAGTTTGTCCTTCTGTATGAGGAAACACAATGTCTCATAATATCAAATGTGATTTTATTTATTCATTAAGTTAAATCAAGGAACAGACTGTCTAACTCTAATTACTATTCACATATCTTATTTTCAGAGATTGTGATATTCAGCAAAAGTATTGGGTTGCTGGGAAGAAGTGGTGAATGCTTTCTACTTAGTGTTTGTATTCAGTGTTTGTAGTGTTTGTATTTTATTCCGTGGGAACAAACTGTAGCTGCAGTCCCACACTGAGATGTGTGAACTGTAACATGCTTTGTCACTATGAGCTGAAGATAAGAAGAAGACTTCAGCTTGTTAGATGACTGGACTAGTTGCTGTTCGTATCTTACCTCTACTTAATAAAAAAAAGAAAATGTATGCTGCAGTCCAAGCTAGCACATGTTGCTGCCCTCACAAGGTTTATGCTGTTACAGTAATGTCATGACTACTGCTAGCAGCAAAGTGTTGCTCTCCAGGTTTGGAAACCAAAGGAAAACTTATGGAGGACAGCAGAACTTAAAGAAGAACCATGTGTTCATGATGCAGCTGCTTCACCAAAATGAGAAGACTTTGATCAGCTCCTCTCATCTGTCAGTCTCATCTTTTAGTGCTCAGGCTCAGACGTCTAAACTGAGTTTTTGTGAACTCCAGAAATAACCGTCCCCACCTTATTTAAAAGGAAATAAAAGTGGAAATATGAAGAGAATCAATAAAAGAATCAATAAGAAATAAACAAATGTAGGAATATTCTTTGTCCATTTTGTCTTTGTTTACTTTTAATTGTTCACTCCTATGATTCCACATTACTGGTCCAGATTCCACAATCCTTCTTTGTGATGTCACTCAATGGAATGATGCTACAACAAGTGTATAAGCAGAGACCTCAGTCACAACTCATTTCACTTCCATCTGTTCATCTGTTCAAAAATGAGACCAGTGGTGTGCAGAGCTGCCAAAGCTCCACCTAGTGGTCATTCTGAGATGGTACCAAATTGACATTCAGCCAGACTCACTGACAGTCAAACTGCATACAGCGCCGTTGCCTACTTGCAAGGACAGAATAAAGAAGGAGAAGTTGTGACAAGTTTTGTAGTCTCCAAGTCAAAGGTGGCTCCTCTGAAGAAAATGACCTTACCCCGCTTGGAGCTGATGGGTGCACAGATTGGAGCGAGGTTAGGCAACAATCTCCTGGTGCCACTGAATCTGGGAAGAAATCAACTTAAGATGTGGACAGATCCCATGATTGCTCTTCAATGGATACGCAGCACAGCACAAAGGTGGAAGCCATTTGTGGCAAACAGAGTGACTGAGATACAAGGGCTCACAAATCCAGAACTGTGGTCTCCATTTGCAATGGCAAAACCAATCCTGCTGATTTACCCACCAGAGGTCAGAATGTGGATACTCTCATCCAGAACCAGTTGTGGTGGAGTGGACCTCCGTCACTGTCACCAACTTATGATGCAGAGAATGTTGGTGAGGACTGTGTTGCAGATGAGATGAATACTGAGCTTAGGTCTAAGTTTCAGGCTGTAGTACAGTGAACCAGTGCTGAACAAGCTGAGCCACTACTAGACCTAGAGAAGTACAGCAAGTTGAGAACTATGTTGAGAATAACGGCATGGGGGGAAAGATTCATAGTGAATACCTGCTCTGGTCAAAGGTATCAGGGAGAGCGAACTACAGAAGAGCTCAGTGCAGCAGAAATGTACTGGGTTAAAGTGACCCAGGAGCATAGTTTCAGCCAAGAAGTTAGTCAGCTGAAATCAGGACAAGATGTACGGAGAGAGTCAAAAATCAAAGACTTGAAACCATTTCTGGATGAGAATAGCATTATCAGTGTAGGAGGCAGGCTACACAACTGGGATCTTAGTTTCTGGGAACAACACCCATGGGTGCTACCATGATACTCTGAGTTACTCGCCCAACACTGTCAGGAGAGAGTGATGCATTCTGGGGTTAGAGATACTCTAGTAGTAGTAGTAGTATCTTACCCTCATCTAGAAGATGAGGGTAAGATACTGGGTGTTAAAGGGGAGACAGTTACTAAAAACAACAGTTTCACACTGTTACATTTGCAGGAGACTGAAGGTGAAACCTGCACAGCAAGTCACAGCTCCACTACCCAGAGATAGAGTAACTGAGTCCCCACCATTTGAAGTTACTGGGGTAGATTTTGCAGAGCCATCATATGTCAAGTTAAATAGTAGTCTGTCTAAAGCATATATTGCACTCTTTACTTGTGCTGTCACCAGGGCCGTACATTTGGAGTTAGTCTCAGATCAAACTACAGAAAGGTTTCTCTTAGCCTTAAAGAGATTCATTGCAAGTCGTGGACTGTGTAAAGTTATTTATTCAGATAATGCCAAAACGTTCAAAAGAGCAGACCAAGATCTAAAAGAACTGTGGAAGTCAATCAGAGGATCAGAGCTGACAGAATTCTCTACTGACAAGGGGATCTCCTGGAAGTTTATCACCGAGCGAGCCGCTTGGTGGGGGGGCTTCTGGGAAAGACTAGTGAGATGTGTGAAAACATGCTTGAAGAGGACACTGGGGAAAGCGTCCCTAAGTTTTGAGGAGCTGACAACCATGCTGGCTGAGGTTGAGGCAGTGTTAAATTCCAGGCCTCTCACTCATGTGGACAGTGACGCTTCAGAGCCCCAGCTACTCGCACCTTCTCATTTCCTGCTTGGGAAAAGACTGACTTCTCTGCCATCAAAGACTATGCTTCCTCCATCTCAGACAACCAATATGAGCAGAGAGGACATGGGCAGGAGATGGCGATACCAGCAGAGACTTTTATCCAGCTTTTGGAACAGCTGGAGAAGGGACGACCTGATGGAGCTGAAATCGGCTCACAAGTGTGACACACCTGTACCCACATTTTATGTGCCTCAGAACCAGTCTCTCAAAGCACTTCATCACAGTAGAAGAGAGAGCCACAGGTCTGTAGTCATTCAGGCTGCTGACCAACTGTTTCTTGGGGATGGGTACAATGGTGGCAGATTTCAGTCAGCTGGGGACTGTGCAGGCAGCCAGTGAGAGGTTAAAAATGTTAGTAAAAACATCTGCTAGCTGGTCCACACAGCCCCTCAGTACCCTCCCCTGGACACCATCGGGACCAGCAGCCTTCCACGGGTTCACACTCTGGAGCACCCTTCTGACCTCCTCAGTGCTCACAGTGAAGGCCAGGGTGTCAGTGGACAGCAGCGTAGGGGCATCCTCCTCCTCTCTAACTTCAAACCTAGCAAACAACTGATTCAGCTCCTCTGCTAGGTCTGTACTGGTGCTGGTGGTGGGAGCACTGGAGCTGTTCATGTTGACGAGGTCACGGATGCCCTGCCAAACACGTCGGGGGTTCCCCTCCATGAAGTGTCCCTCAATCTTCCTGGCATATGGTGCCTTCGCCCGCTTGATGCCCCTCTTCAGGTTGGATCTGGCTGAGCTGTACAGTTCCACATCTCCAGACCTGAAGGCAGAGTCCCAGTCCCTCAGCAGCTGTTTCACCTCACTGTTCATCCACTGTTTTGTATTTGGATAATGAGTTGTCATGGAAAATCAGTACTGTGTAAGTGTTCTTCTTGGAAGCGCCAAAACACTATAGCATGATGTAGTTAAGTTAATTTGCCTCACAGTACATGACACTTTCTGAGATGTGACTACTGCACATAAACACATCATGATGTCGATGCTCAAACAACATGTGGTGCAGCCAGAATATGTTCCCTCAGTGCTCTGATCAGTGGGACCTCAGAGATTTCTCTGACATGTCTCATGGTAGTTTTCTGAAGGAGCAATGGAATGTAACACTGAAATTCTGCACTGATTATTAAATGATGCATCCCAAATTAGAAAAAAGCACCACTTGACAAATGATGACAAAATGATAAACCTGCATGTCGTCAAAAACAAATGGAATGAGCCATTTATTTCTACAAGAGAGGAAAGAAGGGAGTGACTTTTCTTCCAGCCAACTGTGAATGAAAGAGACTTTAGTCCTTTATTAAAGTGTTCATCTGTGTTTATTATCATCCTGAAACCAAAATGGATCTGTTTGTCTGTCTGTCTACAGTATCTGTCAAAGTCTAAATTCATTTCTCTCATTGCTCTCAGGTTAAATTGTGCTATTTGCTGTACAACACTGTTACTGTATGCAACAAGAGGAGTGCCTTAATTAAAAGGAAATAAATGTGGAAATATAAAGAGAATCAATAAATGAACCAATAATAAGAAATAATCTAATGTAGGAATATTGTTTGTCCATTTTGTCTTTGTTTACTTTTAATTGTGTCACTCCTATGATTCCACATTACTGGTCCAGATTCCACAATCCTTCTTTGTGATGTCACTCAATGGAATGATGCTACAACAAGTGTATAAGCAGAGACCTCAGTCACAACTCATTTCACTTTCATCTGTTCACACCACATACAAGAAAAGCACACTTCATCTGCTCTTCAAGTGCTTTGATTTGAACTAACTTGACATTTAAACATTTAAATCCTCAACAACGAGAGGGAGCCGAGGGGCAAAAGACACTCTTTGACTTCATTAATGACATGCTACCACGATGGCTGGGTCACCCCGACACATCATTCACACTGGAGCGGGTGCACCGCACACACTGGCATCCGGAAAGCCCGGCCAAAACAGAGCGATTCTCATTCGTTTCCTAAAGTTTCAGGAGAAAGAGTTTGTATACAGAGAATCAAGGCGCCAGGACATCACACACAACGGGGTCAAGATTACATTTGTACAGGATCTCTCTGCGGAGACGGTCCGGATCCGCCGTGAATTCAACCCTGTCACCAAGTTGTTTGTCAACATAAAGGCTTTCCGTGGATTTCAACACAACCCCTGCCGTCTCCGAGTGCTACATAACGGGAAGATCCACCTCTTCTCTACACCACTGGAGGCTGAAGAATTCTACAACAGCATCCAGCCGCCGGAGTAAACTCAACAGGTATGTGTGAGCCAGCGATCTGGACGCTGCGCCGCTGGAGACTTTTTCACTGCCGTGATACACTGAACTCTTAGAGAGAGTAAAATAACCACCACAATGTTCAATATAAGTTAAAACAGTTGTAAGTGGGCTGTGTTTTTGCTCATATGTTCAGTAATGTTCACCGTACAAATGATGGTTTATATCACAGCATCTGGGTCATACTGTATAATGTAATAGACCTGAAGGGAGAAACACTAATAGAGTTTTAAGTGCACAGGTTATTTTGGCTTGAACTTGGGTCGGGTCACGTTGACTAGTTGTTCCTCAAGAGTAGTGGACCAACGTTCCCCAGAAATAAATCAGGGGAAAGGGACTGCATTTCAGATGCAGGAATGCTGGGGCCAGGTTCTGTTTACGTTCCTACGGGAGGGGAGGGAGGAAGTGGGTTTACACATGCACCGATTAGCCTTTTTTTTGTTTGTTTGTTTTGTTTGTTTGTTTGTTTTTTGTTGTTTTTCCTGTCTGTTTTCAGTTTTGTTTTGTTTTGTTTTTTGTTTTTTGTTTTTTTTTTTGCCTTTTTTACTTTTATTTTCAATTCTTGTGGTCCCTCACGGTACCATAACATTGCTCAGTGCCAAAATAACTCATGGATAAAGCAAAACAAAATAATATAGAAGTCATAGTGTCAAGCTGGAATGTCAGGGGAATAAGAAAACTGGCGAAATTGAAACAAGTTATGAACAGAATAAAACTTCTCAAATCTTAGATAGTCTTTTTACAAGAATCCCATTTAGTTGCCTCGGAAATGCAACATTTAACCAAAAGATGGCCGGGTCAGGTGCATCATGCTTCTTTTAAAACTCATGCAAGGGGAGTTATAACCCTTATACATAGATCTATACCGTTTCAAGTTACAAAAACGATCCAAGATCCATTTGGGAGATGTATCATAATATCTGGGGACATTTTATCACAAAAAATAAATCTCATAAACGTGTATGGCCCAAATGAGGACAACCCATCCTTTTTTGAAAAACTTTTTCTTACTATAGCTACCTTGGAAGGACTCAACATTATTGGAGGAGACTTTAACTGTGCCCTTGACCCAGGGCTGGACAGATCAACCCAAACCGATACAACTCATATGAGAACCAGGAAAACATTGATCAATTATATGAAAGATCTAAAATTGATTGAAATCTGGAGGACACAAAACCCCAAAGACAGGGAATACTCTTGCTATTCAAGCACATACAAAACTCATTTACGCATTGATTACTTTATAATTTCATCTGAACTACAGACTAAAATTAAAAAATGTTGGTATAGCAGTGTTGTAATCAGTGATCATGCAACAGCATCTATGGAGATTGATTTGGGTAGGATTAAACAACCTTCAAGATGGAGATTGCAAGTTCAATTTTTAAAAGACCCAACTTTTGTTAAATATGTAGAAAAATGTATCAACAATTATTTTGAACTAAACACAGATGAAACCACGGCTGGCATCAGGTGGGAGGCATTCAAAGCCTACATAAGGGGGGAAATTATTAGCTATACAAGCTCCAAGACCAAACAGCTTAACCAGGAATTGCGAACATTAGACAATCAAATTAAAAAAGCTGAGACCGAAATATACAATAATCATGATCCTGAAAAATTACTTAAGTTGTCAATTATGAGAGCTAAATATGATAGACTATCTTCAGATAGAGTAGCTAGAAATTTAATGTGGACTAAACAGGCATATTACGACTAAGGAGAAAAAGCAGGTAAATTACTAGCTTGGAGAATAAAGAAAATACAAGCAGAAGCATCAATTAACAGTATAAAATCAACAGATGGCAACCTGACTACAGATCCATTAGAGATAAATAATAATTTTCGCAATTTCTATGAGATGCTGTATAAATCAGAACATACAGAAAAAGGAGAAGAGTTAACTAAGTTCACTGAACAATTACAATTTCAGAAAATAACAGAGGAAGAGAAAAATGAATTAGATAGCCCATTAACAGTAACAGAGCTCTGTGCAGCTATTGGAGACCTCAACAGTGGAAAAGCTCCAGGTCCTGATGGACTGCCAATAGAGTTCTATAAAACATTTCAAAGACAACTTGTTCAACCTCTTCTTGATATGTTTACAGAATCTTTTATTAAAGAGACTCTTCCAGATTCTTTAAGATTAGCTTTAATAACTGTAATACTAAAACCAAACAAACCCCCGACTGAATGCTCATCCTACCGGCCAATCAGCTTAATGGGATGTGACACAAAGATTCTTTGTAAAGCATTCTCAAGAAGATTGGAGAAATATCTCCCACAGTTGATCCATGATGACCAACAAGGCTTCATACAAAAAAGACAGGGCTACCATAACATTAGAAGGGTCTTGAACATACTCCATGGGAGGCATGATGCACCGGACACAGCAATGTTATCAGTAGATGCATCCCAAGCATTTGACCGAATAGAATGGGACTATCTTTTTTATATACTTCCGAAATATGGAATAGGGGAAACTTTTCTGAAATGGATTCGTGTGTTGTATACTAATCCGAGTGTTGAGATTCTAACTAATAGTACAGTTTCGAAGCCCTTTAACTTACAAAGATCCACTCGGCAGGGTTGTCCCTTGTCGCCATTGTTATTTACACTAGCAATCGAACCTCTAGCCATAGCTGTACGAGCACATACAGAAATATCAGGTATTACCATTGGTGGGAGGAAACATAGTATTTCATTATTCGCCGATGATATTATATTTTTCTTGACAAATTTAAAAATCAGTATTCCCAATTTAATTAGTTTAATTGAGAAATTTGGGGAACTTTCTGGGTACAAAATTAACAACACAAAATCAGTATTAATGTTCCTTAACAAAGAAGAAAGACACAACCCCAAAGTAAACACTCCATTTATGACAACTACTAAAGGATTTAAATACCTTGGTATTAATGTCACTCCTGAAGTAAAGGACATAATCCCAACAAACTATGAGCCCCTGATGGAAAGAACGGCAGAAATGCTGGACCGATGGTCTACATTACCAATATCTATGATTAGACGAATAAATTTAATAAAAATGACAGTTTTACCTCAATACTTATACTACTTCCAAACACTTCCTTTGCCACTACCAATAACATTCTACGACAAGCTCAATAAACTATTTTGCAAATTCATTTGGAATGGTAGAAGAGCCAGACTACGTCTTAAATTGCTGCACTTGCCTTATGAGAGGGGAGGGTTAAAACTTCCTAACCTCAGGTGGTACTATATGGCTGCACAATTAGCCTCAGCGTCATATTATTTCTGTTCAACAAAACCTCCAGCCTGGGTAAGCATTAAGCAAGAATCCACCCTCGGGTTACCACTTAATTTGTATTTGTTCTCTTCAAACATTGGAGCACTAAGAAAACACACAAAAAATCCCTTTCTCAGAAATACTATCTTGGTATGGCACTCAGCATGTAAACATCTAAACAGCATACCAATGATCTCTCAGTTCACTCCTATCTGGGGCAATGAACAGTTCACTCCAGGCAATAAAGATGGAGGATTCAGATTATGGAATAAGAAAGGAGTGCAGAAAATAATGGACCTTTATCAGGATGGGGTTCTGCTCTGTTTTGATGCCTTATGTCAGAAATATCAACTTCCAAAAAAACACTTCTTCAAATACTTGCAGTTAAAAAGCTACATGTTATCAAGGAATAAACAAATAATGAGTCCACCACCATTATCAGAATTGGAGGAAATAACAATTTCTGACAGAGGAGGGAAGGGTTATGTTTCCAAATATTTCAACCTAATAAACCTATTAGTTGCACATAGTACTGAAACAACTGTGGATAAGCTGAATTCCTGGAAAATGGACATGCAGGAGGAAATAGATGAAGAAGACTGGAATGAAGTTTGTTTAAAGGCACAGAAACAAACAATAAACACAAGCTTTAAATTTCTACAGTATAAATGGTTAATGAGAGAATACATAACTCCTGTTATCCTCCATCATATGTCAGTGACAATTCCAGACACATGCTCTAAATGTTCAGAAGAAAAAGGCACTCTATTTCATTGTTTATGGAAATGTAAATATATTGAAAAATTCTGGAAAGATGTATTAAAATGCCTATCAGAAATGTTTCAAATTAATGTACCCTTTTGTGCTAAACTATGCATACTTGGAATATACCCAAAGGACTTTCCATTTACATCAAACCAGAGACAAATACTGGACTTTGGACTTCTACAGGCCAGGAGAGCCATTGCAGTCTATTGGAAAAGCATGGACGCTCCTACATTGGGAACGTGGACGAGGGAACTGCTGAGCTGTATTGGACTAGAGCAACTGACGTATATCAGCAAGGGCAAAGGAAAAGACTTCAATAAACTCTGGGAACCGTACATGGCCATGCTAACAGAGGAGAACATGAGACCTGCTTAAAGCAATGTATTTGTCTGGCACTGTGCTTCATTTTGATATTGTGATCCTAATTATTTAATTATGTAATCAAAATTATTCATTTCATTTTTATTTATTTTGTTTATTGTTATTTTTTTTAATTATCTATTTACTTAATCTCTATTTATTTATAAATTTTTATTTGTCTATTTTACTCTTATTTTCTTTTTCCATTGTTATGCCAAAAATTATTGAATATATATAATGAGTTATGATGGTGCAATGTGTGGGTGTTTGTATATGTGTTCTGTTAACTTACAAAATCTGACAATAAAGATATTGTAAAAAAAATATATATATATATAAATAAACAAACCAACTCAGGCCATCCCATAACCTCTTTGGCGGAGGTAATGATTGGCTTGCCAAAGGACCTTCTCCATCTCACAGTTACACAGTATTGCGGAAAAAAAACAAGTAGGAGTTTCCAGTTTTGCAGTTTTTCACAGTTTTGCTGTGGTTCAGAAACGAGTGCTTCAGAGCATGGCTTGGTCAGATTCCTTTCTGACGATTCAGATGCAGCATCTTCTTCAGGAGGCTGACAAACGTCACTTTGTGGTCATCACTGTCCACATCTGGATACAGCTGCATTTGGAAAAAGATTGAATGGTTGTTCAAAACAGCACAGATGTTTGAAAGTAGCGTTTCCATGTTCAGACCATCAAGGAGCCCCTACCTTCACCAGCTCAGACAGACTGTTGAACCTGGTTGAGTAGTGACTCAGAATTTGAGGCAGGAAGCCAGTCATGGCTTTGTACTCTTCAGGTGTCTGGAAAACAACAGAATGTATTTGATATGTTAAAAATATAAAAACAGTTGCAGGAATTTTGGCCTAATGTAACAGAAATATGTGCAGGACAGGCTTTCATACATTGAGTGTCCATGTGTGCTCTGTGGAGTTAAAGTAGAGCAGGGTGTTGGTGCCTTCACTCAGTAGCTCATCCTGTCTCGTCCTCTGGCTCTGGGTCCAGGTAGCTCAGCTCTCTCCCTTCCCCTCCCCTTTGTCTCCTCCTCTAGGTGGGCTGGAGCGCTGTGTGGTTGCTGGCTGGCAGCAGGTGAACCTGATGAGCAATCAGCTGATGAGGAGCACCTGGGTGGATTCCCACCAGTGACTGAATATAACCTCGCTCTGAGCCTTCAGTCTTCATTGGACCGTTGAGTTGAACAGTCAGTGTCTGCCTCAGCAAGTCTGGCCCTCTTACTTTGATGCCTCCACTAATTGCCTTCTCTTATTTTGTCAGTTTGAACCTCTGTCTGCCGTTGTGTGTGCTGAACCCTCCTTCCCTCTGAAGAACCCAACCGGGACCATCCAGGACCTCACTTCCCCCCTTCCAACCCTCCAGCGAAACCTCCTCGGATTCCGCCCCCCACCTCAGAGGGATTTCCCCCGGACCTCCGGCTCCAGCTCGTCACCCTCCGTCAGCATTCACCTGCCAAACCGCCATTGGCCTGCCACGTTGCCAAATGCCATGCTCCGCCTGCCTAGTCACCCCAGCCCCCTCTCTGCTGTTCCACAGTTAAGTGATGTATTTAGTCGTGTTACTAGTCCAAGTTTGCTTGTCAGCTGGTTCGTGTTTGCATGTACTTGGTTTGTTCCCTGTTCATGAGTTTTGTCCAGATTTTGATCTGTGCCTGTGTGGTTCTAGTTGGTTCACCTTTAGCTCACTCTGCTTATGTTAATGTTTCTAGTTGTTGCTGCTCTCATTCAGAGCCAGTTCTGTTTTGTTGTAGCCTTATTTGCATTCCTAGCTTGGTAGAGGGAGGATATAACCACTTTCTGTCAAAATTTGATGGATCTATTGTTCTCCGTGCATAAATTAAGGGACGTCCCGAGTGCGGCAATTTTGAACCGTTTAGTGCAGCAAAAAGTGCGTTCTAAGCGTGCATTTTCTCCCTTTCTCACATAGACACACATGGGAATGAGGGGTAACATTTTCTGTACATTAAGGAGGCTTTTTAAATTTTTTTTGTCTCTTCTTGCCGATCCGTGGATGGCTGGGAAGAGCATTGGTGATCGACCCAGACTATGACCTCTGACCTCTTGACTGAAAGCTGTTTTTTAAGCGAAGAATAACATTGTTCTTGTATCGTTTTAATATGTGGGAATATAAGAAGACTGCTCCATAATTATTTCTTTCTTAAAACGTGGGAATATGAGAAGATGGCGCCAATTTTGCCTATAAAATCACATTCTTCCGAGGAGACGAGCATGCAGGATTTTACCAGCAAACAGACAACATGACACGCGGTAAAACCCAACTTTATCACAACTTTATCACCATGTTCTGCAGTGTTTCTTGATATACATCGGCATAAGATGTTTACACTTTTTTTTTTTTTTTTTTTTTTAGAAGTTAAGGCCGAGATTCATCCACCACCAAGACACCTTGGTAAGAATTTATTAATGTCTCTGTATTGTAAAGTTTTTCTTTTTATTAAGAGGTATATTATACTTTTTTTTTTTTTTTTTTTTTTTTTTACTTCCTGCAGCGGATGACAACGGCTATATCTTTCTACAATCAGATTCTGGTAAGTTTTGTGTGTGTGTGTGTTTAAAAATAGGTCCGCTATTTTAACAAAAACAAATGTTTACAGATTTTAAAGCCATTGTAGAGTACTTACCGAGCCTGGCCGAGAGAGAGGATTTGGACTCTTTTTTTTTTTTTTTCCAACTTCCCGTGGGTGGATGGTGAAGAAGGAGCGGGTTAAACCGTAAATATTTCCCCGAAAGGCAAACCAGTGAATCCGGCAGAGACCTCTAGAGACCTACGCCTCCGTCACCGCCTGGTCCAAGCCACGCCGGCAAATGGGGAGCGCAAGGGCCGCGGAAAAATAAGCCGACGCGGCCGAGAGTTGCTCCGGTCGGCAATAAATCCCGGAACCCATCACCTCCAGCGACGACACAGCCGGCCAGCACCGGTGATCTGCTTCCAGCGGTTCCCGATCGTCACAACCCGGCCAGAGCTCCGCATCGGCGTGAAAAAACCCTACGACGTTGAGGGCAGAGCCTGGTGAGTCTTAATGTTTTAGTTTTCCAATTGAAAACGCTTTTTAAAAAGTTTTGAGTCGGGATGATGTTTCTCTTAGAGCTTCAGCGTTCAAATGAAAATCACATGTTCTGTCATCAGAGTTGGCACCGCCCCATCGTGGGATATCCTGTTCCGATTGGTTCATGTGTGCATGCGTAGTGCTCAGGGGGCGGTGCGTGTCTGTGTAGAAGGAGAAGGGTTACTCCTTCTCATGTTTGTCATCTGTCACATAGACACCAGATTCTGTACTATGATCTTCTAACATTTGTCATTTGGTTTAAGAACCCCCCAGCGCTATCATCACCCCAGACACCCCGCCATCTAGACCACCGGGTCAAGATCAGGCGGAAGAACACAGGTCACCCACTCAGACATTTCAGGCCGAGAATCGGCCAGGGTCGTCACTACAGCCTCAGATTTCAGGCTGAGGATCAGTCAGGGTCATCATCATCACCTCTACCCCAAACACCACCCCCAGTACCCGCAGTACTCAGAGCACCACGTAAACCCATCCAACAACGTAAAAAAAGAAAAGTGGCTAAAACCAAAAAGAACGGGGTTGTCAGACAATTGTTTGAAGGTATGTTTTTTTTTCTATGGTTTTGAAAAAGTTGCAGTCCAGGAAAAAAACCAAAAACACTTTTTACATTTTTCTTTTTTTTTTTTTTTTTTTTTTTTTACAGAAGTCCGGCAAAATGTGGCACATCACTAATCAAGCGCCGCTGGTTCTAAACGAGGAAACAAACCCACCACCTGAACGTCTGAGGGGACCTGGACGACCACGTTCCCAACATCATCAGTCTCTTGCCACTCTTCAGATGCTTTGTCAAGTGGTACAACCGCTCATCTCCTTTTTAGCCTTGAGGGTGATGTAAAAAAAAAAAACTGCAAGGTGTGACAAGAAAATATGGATAAAGAAGTAGACCTTGTTCCTAATGAAATAGTAATAGCTGTAGAACAATTAAATTCTACCTCTTCTCACATAGATGTAGCTCATAGCCCCAATAAAATTTATTTTGCAGAAATTGTTTCGCCACCCTCTTCTCCAAAAGGGCCACAAAACGGCTACCCACACGATCCTCTGAGAAGGATCAAACTCGCTCTCCAGAATTTAACCCATCTGGCTGAGCTTCAAAATGATTTGATTGAAATTGTTTCGCCACCTGCCTCTTCAGAAGAACCACAAAATACCTACCCACACGATCCTCTGAGAAGGATCGAACTCGCTCTTAAGAATTTAGCCCATCTGATGGAGCCTCAAAATGATTTGAGATTGTTTCTCCACCTCCAGAAGAGTCACAAAGTCCTGCCACTCATCAGCGAGGTAGTGGTTTGGAGGACAGTGAGACCAGATCTACTTCACACGACCGCTTTAACACAGTGGTCATGAGGCGATCTCTGAAGGTCCCTGAACCCGGTGATGAGCCAAATCTTGCAGTTTTATCTCGATGTGATGGGTATAATTCACGGGTTATCTTGAGAGGCTGAATTACATGCTAGACACAACGATGTCATTAAGCGTGAGGTGGTAGGTGAAAACATGCGAGACCACGTCTCCGTTGTTGTGGATGATCAAGGTGGAAATGTTCTGCCTGTTTTTGAGGGTTTGCTTGACCAGTTGGTGCAGTATAACAACAGCGTTGTCACAGATGAAAATGTGGAATTTGTTGTTCAGGTTGTTTGGAACCCTAGAGGGGGTGCCAAACGTAAACTGGAAAAAACTCTACAGTGTGAAATTCTCAACAAGAAAAAACGTTGCCTGTACATTGTGCTGAATCGCAAAGACCAGCTCTGCTTTGCCATCAGTCGAGCTCATCTCATGTACCAGGATCAAACAGTTCACCACTGTGAGACTCAGGCCCGTGAGTTGCAACGTCTAGCCAGCCTTGATGAGCAGACCCCCGTCACCTTTGGTGACATGAACAGATTTGAAAAAATTGTCAAACAGAAAATTGTGATATTTTACCCAACATCTCACAGCCAACCCCTCTCACGTTTTGAGACCGACTACCCAGATCGCTCCAGACCGTTTTTGTTTTTACTGCAAAACCATTACTACGGTATAAAGAACCTCAAAGCCTTTATGGGTAGAAAATTTGTCTGCCAGCATTGTTGCAAGGGTTTCGACTGCTCCTACGTGCACAGTTGTCGAGGTTACTGTCAGGTTTGTAACAATCCTGTCTGTCCTACCGAAGACCTCCGACCCTTACAATGCCCCGATTGTCACAGGGTGTGTCGTTCAGCCTTGTGCTTTGCCAGACACAGAGGTCAAACAGAGTCACCTGACCAGACAACCGTCTGCTCTGTGCGACCGGGTGAAAAACTGTACGCGGTGTAATCTGTGCTTCTATGTGAATATGCAGACGGGCAAGGCAACGCATAGCTGCAACACCAAATGCAAAATCTGTGGGGAGAAATTACCGTCCGGGTCCGACGTACTCGTCGGTGATCACCGGTGCTACATTCAACCGCTCTCACAAGTAAATGAGCAACCTGGTTTGGTTTTTTATGACTTTGAAACATTTGTGAATGAGAAAGGCGAGCACGTCCCCTTTCTAGTCTGAGCAAAAACATCGACGGGTACAGAGAAGGTGTTTTATGGTCTGCAGCGTGTTAAACATTTCTTCTGCATTTCAGGAGTAACCGGTACCGGGGAAATGTTTTTATCGCACATAATGCTAAAGGATTTGACGGCTACCTGATTTTGAGAGACATGCTGAAAGAAGGTGTAGTACTGCAGCAGATTCTCATGACTGGAAGTAAACTTCTCAGTTTTGAGGAGCCTCATTATTGGCTAAAATTCATCGACTCTCTTTCTTTCCTAACCATGCGACTCAGTGCTATGCCAAAGGCTCTGGGATTCACAGACCAGATCAAGGGGTATTTTCCACACCGATTCAGCTCAAAGAAGCGTCTCTGGTATGTGGGAGTCTATCCTCCACCGACCGAATACGGCGTAGAACGCATGTTGCAGTCTGAACAGAGAGTTTTTCGAGTGGTACGGTCAAGTCAGTCGCGGCACCTTCAACTTTAGGGAGGAGGCTGTGCGTTACTGTAAAAATGACGTTGACATTCTGTCCAAGGCCTGCGTTCGGTTCAGAGAACAGTTTCTCAGCGAGACGGGTGTGGACCCTTTCAGTTCCGTCACCATCGCCTCAGCCTGCATGAAGGTGTTTCACACCAAATTTCTGCGACCCAATACTCTCGCCATACTGTGCCCTTATGAGTACAGAGGGAAGTGTAAAAGATTCTCAGAGGCCTCCATTCAGTGGTTAGAGTGGGTCATGCACAAACAGAAAATCTTTATCCAGCACTCCCTCAACTCTGGAAAAAAATAACTCGGTTCTTTTTTCGTGGATGGTTACGCAGAGGTTGACGGTGTAAAATGTGTTTGGGAGTTTCACGGTTGCTTTTACCATGGGTGTCCCAGTTGTTTCTCCCCCACAGAGACCTGTCCTTTGAGAGGCGTTTCCTTCGGGGAACTGCATGTGGCCGGGGAGGAGAGAGTACGCAGGTTGGAATCTGAACACGGGGTCCGCGTTGTTGTCATGAGAGAACACGAGTGGGATGTGATGGAAAAAAATCATGTGCGGAGGTAAAAGAGTTTCTCAAGGTTTTTAATTTCCCCGAGCATCTTTCCCCACGCAAAGCTCTTTACGGGGGCAGAACATGCGCTCTAAAGTTGAGACACACGGCCAGGCAAGGAGAAACTATTTACTACGCGGACGTGACCTCTCTATATCCATTAGTCAACAGCACATGTTCTTACCCGCTAGGTCACCCAACCATCATCTACAAAGATTTTGGTGATCTTAGAGAGTACTTTGGTTTCATCCGAGCCACCGTCTACCCACCACACGGGCTCTTTTTTTCCCATTTTACCTTACAGAACCTCAAATGGTAAACTTGTCTTCACACTTTGCAGCACCTGCGCAGAAAATAACCATCAAGAGGGCCCCTGTCATCATGATGATGAGGCCAGAGCGTTAACGGGGGTGTGGGTGAGTGTGGAGTTTCACAAAGCCTTGGAGCTGGGGTACAGAGTCGGTAAGATAACAGAGGTATGGCACTTTCCAGAGAGTAGCGACAGGGTGTTTGTGGACTACATACACACGTTTCTGAAGGGAAAGCAGGAAGCTTCGGGGTATCCTCCTGAGGCCACAGATCAGGTCAGCAGGGAGAAATACATCAGGGACTATCAGGCTCATCAAAACATTCTATTGGACCCAGCTAAAATTGATGAAAAGACGGGTGGCTAAACTATGCCTCAACAGCCTCTGGGGGGAAATTTGCACAGAGGTATAATCTGCTTCAGACTTGCATCGTCACAGAACCCAAACAATTTTTCAACTATCTGTTTTTGGGTAAATGCAAAGTAGAGTACTTTCAGATCCTTGACAACGAGAGAGCTTTACTCCAATGGAAATACACCGAGCGCTGCGTTCAACCTCCAGGTAAACGGAGTAATGTCTTTGTAGCTGCATTCACCACAGCGCACGCTTGACTAAAGTTGTACGGCTATCTAGAAAAGCTGCAGGAGAGGGTTCTCTACATCCACACAGACAGCCTGATTTACGTGGTCAAGGAGGGCGAGAGGCCTCTAGAGTTGGGAAATTATCTGGGGGACTTGACGGACGAGTTGGAGGGTGACGGCATTCAGGAGTTTGTGGCCACCGGCCCCAAAAGCTACGCTTGCCAAACCAAAAAAAATAAATAAATAAATGGTCATGCGTGTCAAAGGTATCACTCAGACGCTTGAATGCTGTGAGCGTGTAAACTTTGACAGCATCAGAGAGCTGGTGGAGGGTTTTCAACACAATTCACAGCAGAGGGTGATTGAGACGCTGCAGCACAACATTGTGCGCTATAAAAGTGGGTTTGTGTTAAAGAACTCGACATTTCAGAAAAAGTTTAGGGTGGTGTATGACAAACGACGCCTCCTCGCTGACGGAACATCTTTGTCTTTTGGTTACTGAAAAATGTCACACCTCGCTGTTACGGAGGAAACTGATTTCGAACCGAGGTTCATCTTTCCTTTTTCATGTTTGATCGCCGAGCCCTCCGGTTGTGGAAAGACATATTTTGTTAAAAATGTACTGGAACACTGTGAACATGTGATGAACAGGGTACCCGAAAACATTGTCTGGATTTACACCTCCTTTCAGCCCATGTACGATGTACTGCAAAAGATGAATAAAAACATTAAATTTGTTGAAGCACTGCCTGATTCTTTTGAAGATGAAAACTTGTTTCCGCCCGATAAAACACATTTGGGCATTCTGGACGATGTCATTTTTCAAGCTTCTGACCATCCCGAGGTTGTTAAAGTCTTCACCCAGCTACGCCACCATAAGCCCATGAGTGTTATAATGCTAACTCAAAATGTGTTTCACTGAGGCAAATTCAGTCGCACCATCAGTTTGAACAGCAATTATCTTGTCATGTTTAAAAACCCCCGGGATAAGCTGCAGATAAACATATTAGCTCATCAAATGTTCTCTTCACAGAAGGCGTTCTTTTTAGAGAGCTTTGAAGACACTACTAAAGAACCTTACGGGTATTTATTGGTCGACCTCACACCTACGTGTCCAGAACGATACAGACTGAGGACCGGTGTACTTCCTCACCAGTGGCCGACCGTTTATGTTCAAAAACATTGTCTTAGATCAACATGTCGGCCCGTATAAAACGGAATGCACCCTTACTCAGGGCTCTGTACCACGCTTCGCCCATGAAGCGTAAAGACATTCTCATTCACAGTTCTCCGGACCTTATTCAAGCGCTGTGTGAGATTACTTTAAATCTTTTGAAGGGAAACATCCCTCTATCCCCTACACAATTTAAAAAATTGAAAAGGCAGAAAAAAATTATTAAACTGTTGGCCGATAAGAGAGTCGGTTTAAAGCATAAACACCGGGCTTTAAAAAAGCAGTCTGGAGGTTTTCTTTTACCCCTGCTCTCTGCCGCCGTACCTATCATCGGAAACCTGGTAGGACGGCTCCTTCAGAGAAAATGACTCTAAAGAAGGTGCAGAAAATGTTTCTCATCTCCCCGCATCAGTTAAATCATCTCACTCGTCCCGGCCCTGGTCCCACCATCAACGAGGCTGCTGAGGATGATCTGGATGACAGAATGAGGGCCGTATTACACGAGCCTGGACTGAGTTCTTATGAAAAAATTAAAAAATACAACGCCTTGTTACAAAGATATCTGACCCTCATGAAACAGGACCGGAAAGACCGGAGACGGGTGACTCTCACGCTGCAGGATCAGACTGGGGAGACAGACCCCCGAGACACCGACGCTCGGACATCTTCTCCTTCTGCCAGAGGATTTGACGATACGGCCGGTGATGTTTTGAAAAGCCTTCCCTCGCGAGATCGCAGAAACGCCGACTACATTTTGACCAAATTATCCGAAAGTGACAGTGGATGGAATTCGAAGGGGGAATTTCTTCATAAGGGAAATGTTGTAACCGGGTCTCATATGATAGATTTATTTAAACATCTCTCATCGTCTTACAAAAAAACCCAAACCTTACCACCGACCAGCTGGTCACAATTTTTAAACACTCTGTCCGAACTAAATATTCCATTATCCTCTGTGAAAAACCCCTGTGCATGCGATCAATATCAGTCCCTCAAACAGGGCGGGTTGCAGAGTTTTGAAAATCATTACGGCACACCCATCGCGACCCGCAGGAGAGATTTTGGACGCAGGAAACAAATCATTCTATCCCCGCGTTGGACCAGGCCTCAGGAGAGGGGTGAAGAACAAGAAGAGGGTTTGAGAGATTTTGGACCGGAGACCAGATTGTGCAGACGCAGAAAACAAGTAACTCTATCCCCACGTTGGATGAGATCCCACGAGACGGGTGAGGAAGAAGAAGAAGAAGAAGAGAACTTTAGACCAGAGACTAGATTGCCCAGAAACAGAAAACAAATCATTCTGTCCCCACGCTGGATTAGCATGTCATCATAAATAATTGTAAACACACTTTTTTTTTTGTCTTTCATCAATAAAGCGTTTATTCATCTTATTTTAAGCGTACAGTGTTTTTTTTTCCAACAACTAACAAGAAGAAACTAAGGTTATAAAACATAATACATTTTAAGACAAGATGACATCATAAAGAAACAAATCACAAAAAGTATTCTAAAAAGTAAAGCATTCTCTAAACAGCTGTAAAGAGCAACTCCCCTGTTCCGGGGAGCCGCCGGATTCATTTCTAATACAACGTTGATATTTTTTCACAAAGTTGTACACTTTCAGGTCATTTTTTATCACATCATCATCGTACAAAGACAGCACTTGTTCAAAAGATAATCCGCAGGCCCTTTGGCAGAGATAAAAAACGCAGTGTTGACTGCAAACGGTCGACAGGGGGTTTTGCAATTGACCGGTGTGATACCTGATGTTTTGAGAACGGTCATCCAAAAACTTTAAAATGGTCGGAGGGAAGTGAACAAAGTCAGGAGGGAATCCAAAAGAGTCAAAAAGAGGTGGCTTCATTTTTCTTTTCCAAAGTTAGAGCCAACCAGTGCTCCCCAGGCATGTGCCCAGGGTGTGTGTTGACGATAAAACAAGCTGGAGGTTGGAAGGTTTGCTTCAGCAGAGAGAGTTGGTCAGAGGCCCACACGCCGCAAAATATATCTCCCAGTAGATGATGCAAAAGATTCTCCAGCTGAAGATTATCCATGGTTTAGTAATAATCCACCAGTACTTTTAGAATTTATTTCAAGAATAGAGTCGTAACAGGCGTAGTTGATTAACGTGATAGTGGCGGGAAGCGGTTCTTTGAATCTCATCTCCAGTCTTAAACTGCCGTTTGAGACCGTGGACAGGGCGTCGTTATTGAGATTAAACACAAACAGAGAGTATCCGTTGTTAAATTCCTCACTCGCTTTTTCGCAGGAGAGTGTACTTTATGAGGATAGCTCATAGGGTTAATCAGCTGTAACACTCCCCAGTCGGTGGAAGACAGCATAACCTGCTTTGTTGCGTTCCCCAGTGTTTTACCCTCATCTTGCTGGTACAAACACAGTTCTCCTGTCTCATACTTGAATACATAGCCCCAACTAACACGACCTCCATAAGGCTCCAAAGACCACTCCTTGTGTAAAGACTCAGACGGTGGCTTCTGAGTCCAACACACATACACCGCGGTCTTCATCGGACGATCAGGGGTAGACTTAGAGTTTTTTAAAATAGTCACAACCGTCTCACTAATCATTGACGCTCCATCAACACCCCTTTCCACAGACATCTCGGTTAGTTCCAGTAGCACACGGTAGTAGTAGTAGTAGTAGTAGAACCTCAAACCACTACCAAAAAGTGAAGGATGACCTAATTTCTTAATTTATGCTAATTTATGATAATGTCATTTCTTCCATGAGTCTGCAAGAAGGGACAAAAAAAAACCTCTTTAAAGCACAGGAATGTTACCCCTAATTTCCATGTGTGTCTATGTGAGAGAAGAAGAAAATGCATGTCCAGAGCGCACTTTTTGGAGCACTAAACGTGTCAAATACCTCTACTCTTAGACCATCTCTTAATTTATGCTAATTTATGCGCAGAGAACAGTAGATCCATCAAAATTTTGACAGAAAGTGGTTAAAACCTCTCTCTACAGAAGAAGAAACAAAGATTGAGTTTTGAAGTTCACATGTTGGTGATATGTTGATCTGATATGGTCTGTCAATCAGTAGACATTAGCTGTGTCCTAATTCAGGGGCTGCATCCTTCTAGGCTGCATTTGTCGGCCGCATACGTCACAGCGGTGCGACGAAGGCTGTCCCATTTCATAAAAACTCAACGAATGCGTCCTTCTTTTCCACAAATTTGAAGGATGCATCGGTGGATCCTTCATAGCCCCAAATATTCCAAGATTCATTGCGTGCCGCTGACAGTTCGATCAGCAGCTGGAGTTTTAACTGCTGACGGCTGACGGAGAAGATGGATCCATCAGCGGCGGAGGATTCTAACTTTAAATATTAATATTGTGTTACAGCTCAGTCCGATAGTACAAGTGTTGAACACATTAAAATTTGTTTTTTAAAAAACGATTAAGTTACGTTATTGATGTGAGCCGCTGCAGTTTAAAACGTTTACTTTCCAGTTGGACAGCTTCAGTGTTTAAGTTATATTTTACCGAGACTGTGGTGATTTTTTTCTGACTGCGGCCACCACGAAAACGACTTATTCATTCATAAATATTCACATATTGATTCCTTATTGTTAGAAGAATTGTGCTTATGTTAAGAATTATTCTTATTAGGTAATCATTGAGTGACTGTCAGGACTTTAAAGTCTACATGTCAGCAACCATGAATCACCATAAAACATTCCAAGCTGTATGTACTCACAGTAAAGAACACAGAGAACTGACCCGTTAAGATTGTGTAAGTGACACTTATCTTATACTGACTCTTGTACTGATTGTTTACAAAATAAAAGAGCCAAGGACAGACGGACTAACCAGAGATCTGGAATGCTGTAGTGATGCATACTGCAGAGCTGTAGTGTCTGTTCTCACCTTGTGCACAAGTAAAAGACCTGAGCTCGTGAGTACTGTCTTCCTTCCTGTGCTGTGTGTATTTTCAGGTTTTAAACCTAACACTTATTTAAGTTACTATATGAAGAAGAAGTAAAATGGTTACGGGGTTACTTAATCCTACTGGAGCTTTTATTGGTGGTAATTCTCTGTCTAGACTAGTGAAAATATATAAATATAACTTTTCTTGGTTTACTTCCACCAAGTTATCTGATAAAATGTTTAACATAAGTTATATTTGATGTCTGTTCAGACAGCATGTATTTAGTGATACTCATTATAAACACTCAGCCCAGAGACTGTGGAGATTTATAATATTTGAAGTTCGTATCGACAGATCAACAGATTTAAACCAGCTGTGAACCCTTCTTGTTTCTCAGACAGTTTAGTCCCAAACCACTGGACAGTAGAAGACCCTCAAGTCTTCAAGGATATAAAACATATTAAAAACAAAAATTACAATTTCGGGATCAAATCTAGTCAAAAATTAGGTAAAATTACACCGTCGTCCCATCCTGATTGTCGGGATGAAAATTTGTTTGTCAGAGTTGCTAGGCAACAAGGAGCGGTGCTACGGGACATCATGACGCAAGCAGGAAGTTCATCGTAGGCTGGACCGTCTTATTTAACAAACGCTCATGCAGCCTTCTCATGCAGCCGACACGTCCTTCGAAGGATGCAGCCCCTGAATTGGGACACAGCTATTGTCTGGTGATACAATCATCAAATCCACGTACCTGCTGTGTAATGGGTCTGATTACATGAAGTGAGAGAGGTTCTCCACGTCTCTTTATCAACAGCTCATCAAGGTTCTTGTTCAGCATTTCAAAAACTACACAAGTGTGTCCTTTGTCATCAAAGTTCTCGTAGAACCGAACAATGTGGACGGGATCAAGGCCTGGGATCTTCTTCAGAATGTCCAGCTGGAGAGAAAACACAAGACATTAGACAGATGATGCAGCTCAGTGACAGTTCATGTTAACAATGGGATGAAATGTGTGAGACAAAGACTCAGGATCTACGTCCCTGCTGGGCTGCTGGGAGTCTCTGCTCATCTTCTTGAACATCTTGATGGACACAGTGTCTTTGGTATCCGTCACTCTGCACTGAGCCACGTCACTAAAGCAGCCCTGATACCTGAAGCTCCCAAACTGCTAATCAGTGATCCTACCAGACATCAGGTCCCAGGGTTTGAAGTGTGACTTGTCAGGTCCTGATACACAAACATGGAGAGACACGTGTGTAGAATCACTACATTCAGTCAACACATCAGGGACAAACACACAACTAATACTGATGATCTCTAGACCATTTACATGAGGAGCATCCATCAGAATATCACAGATATAACAGTGATGAGTGAAAACAACAATAGATTCAATGTACATCACTGATTTATGATCAGTTTGAATCAAACATAGTCTCAGGTCTGTCATTTAAAAGTGAATGTAGCCTGACTGAGTTGAAGCTCAGCTGGAGTCTTTGTGTTTGTTTTCTACTTTGATTTTGTGTTCAGCCTGATCTTCAGCTTAACTGCTATTTATTTGTGTCAATCAGTTTGTACTTTGTGCACATTTTGTCAAAACAGAGGATAAGAAGGTTAAATGTGGATCAGAGAGCACAGGCTGCTCCTTTATAGGTTACAGTTAACTGTACAAAAGCCTGTTGCACACAAACAAACTCATCCTCAGCTCCACCAAAAATCATTTCACATGGATTTCATCCTAAAACAGTCACTGAACATCACTGATGAGCACATATTTAACATATTTCTACATTTACACATGAATCAAAGTCTCTTCACAATGACTGAGATCATGTTGGTGTTTTAGTGTTTGTCACCTGTTTGACTTGAGAGTCCTGACAAGTGCAGAGTTTGGTTGTTGAGGATTGAAACAGACATGTTTAAATGTCAAGTTAGTTCAAATCAAAGCACTTGAAGAGCAGATGAAGTGTGCTTTTCTTGTGTGTGGTGTGAACAGATGAAAGTGAAATGAGTTGTGACTGAGGTCTCTGCTTATACACTTGTTGTAGCATCATTCCATTGAGTGACATCACAAAGAAGGATTGTGGAATCTGGACCAGTAATGTGGAATCATAGGAGTGAACAATTAAAAGTGAACAAAGACAAAATGGACAAAGAATATTCCTACATTTGATTATTTCTTATTATTGGTTCATTTATTGATTCTCTTTATATTTCTTCATTTATTTCCTTTTAATTAAGACACTCCTCTTGTTGCATACAGTAACAGTGTTGTACAGCAAATAGCACAATTTAACCTGAGAGCAATGAGAGAAATGAATTTAGACTTTGACAGATACTGTAGACAGAAAGACAAACAGATCCATTTTGGTTTTAGGATTATAATAAACACAGAATGCCACACGTCTGACCATCTTCAGTTTGCCACATATGATCTTCAATGGTCCAAACAGTTACATCACGGTGAAAATGTGGTTAAAACATTTCAGTGTTTTTAATCTACTCAGATATTCCACCAATCATAAAACCTTCATTTCTAATCCTCAGTGTCTGAATCAGGTGCTTTTTGTGAAGTTTGAACAGGGAAAAGATATGAGGATGTCTCAGAGACGCCGGTGGGAGAGTCAGAAGAGCGAGAAGAAACAGCCAACTTACTGAGGCATCCCAGCACGTCTCTAAGTCCCGTCCTAAAGCCTTTCAGTAGCCTCTTGGATCTTTAGCTGCTGGAGTGAAGGTGGATGGAATAATTCCTGGGAATTGCCTGAGTAGAGTAAAGCCGACGCTGAAATTCTGACCTTTCCCAACTGACTGACTGTCCCTGGTCCTGTGAGTACTGGTGTGAGCATGTAAATATTATCACTATTAGGTTGTTTCATGGTGCTAAGAGACGCTGTTGACCTGGCTTATGAACTTGATTTCTACCAAGGAGGAACCTCCGCCAAGGAGGTTATGTGATGGCCTGAGTTGGTTTGTTCATTTATATATTTTTTGTGTAATAACTTGATTTATGTTTTCATCAGTTATTTGTTCTTCTTCTTGATACTGCTGCTTAAAATATGAGCTTACTGCCACCTGCGGGTAAGATGTGGGAACTGTAGGTGTGTGTGTGATGTGTTTACTTTCATTATAACAGAGTGGATAAAGTTTGTTATGTTTTTATAGTGTTAAAAAGAGTTGTTCAGAATTAATTGCATTTCACTTAAGGAAAGAAAACTCAGGGAATTGTTTAGTACATGAACCGGAAGTAAAGAGAACCGGAGGAGGTTCGGCGAAGAAGCGCAGTGGAGCGAGATGGTGGAGAACATAGACATATATACATTGGTATGTATGTCTATGACAGAGAAGATGTCAGTCGTCACCCAAACGTGAGAGATACTCCAATGACTTTGGCTGCTTACTGATGAACCGAAGTTCATGTGGGAGAGTTTGGACTTTATTACAGCGGAGTAAGTGTTTAGTCTTTACTACTGTGAAAGTAGCTAGCACTACTAGCTTAGCCACGCTAGCATCGTAACGGCCGCGTCGTCTGGACGAGGAGACGGACATCTGCGGTTCACTGAGGACGTCGTTTGTTCGTTGAGGACATCGTTTGTTCACTGAGGACATCATTTGTTCACTGAGGACGTCTGTTTTGCTGCAGTGGACGACGCTGAGACTGGAGGAGCGGCTTCTCGTTCCTTTTCACGGAGGTAACAATAAAACAGTTTATGAGCTCCAACGTTTAAACGCGCCAACTAAAACTTAACACAAGCTTGTCTAAAGAAACACAAATCAGAGTGCTCTCTTAAACTATTACCCTGGGTCATTTTTCAAATTTTCATTCCAAAATTTCTGTGAGTACTGTTCAAAGAGCTTTACAGTTCTGGTTATTACAGAATCCAAACGAAGACACTGTTCTGTTGTCTCTTTATTGAAGTCGATTGTCTTCACTGATAACGATGCATGAAAAGTACATGAGTTATCTGTTGTTCAGCACAAACCAAGGTGAAAATCATAAGTTTCCGTAGACTGTGTTTATCTACAAAGTAAAGTCTCTTTCACCACATATTGGATTACTTTGAGTTTAGAAGAGTTACTGATTAGTTGGACAGACGAGCTGGTGGTGAAAGGGTTACATTTGTTTGTGTGCAAAATAACTCGAAAAGTAATGGACAGATTTGGATGAAATTTTCAGGAAATGTGTGAAATGGGACAAAGAAGAAATGATGAACTTTTGGTACTGATCCGGATCACCGTCTCCATCCAGGATTTTTTTTAAATCCAAGTGTAACCGAGTGGACAATTACGTGCGGTTTACTCTAAAAGCCACCAGAGGGCACTCTTGTTTTTGGGGTAACCCCCTGTGACCACAAGAGATTTTGTTGATTTAATTCGATGTGTTTGTAAATGGAAATTAAAATTAAAATACACCTGTGGAAAACTTCTTTCTCTATTTCCTGTTTGTTTCGGCTCTGTGACCCGTCTGACTTGTGATGAGGAAAGATCTGGTATCTAAAGCTCCAGTGTTAGCTGACTACTAGCAGACCTTGCTGTGTGCCGTGGCCTGATGAAGACCCACTGTGGGGTCCAAATGTTGCTTGGCTCACATTGTTGACTATTTCACAGTGGACTTTTCACCAGCGTGGGGTTTATTTGTCCCTTTGGCGGGACCTTGTGGTGCACATACTGGTAAAAGCACATACTGGTAGAGTGGGTCCTGTCAGCGTTACATTGTCATGATACTGGATAATTATTACTGTTGATTTAACATGTAAACAGTCATCAGGTGTTGCTTGATACATTTGGAATATCTCCTCAAATAACACTGAGTCATATTGTATGAAGTCAGCAAATGTGTTTCATGTAAAATTTCAATTTAAAATGTCTCCACTGGGCTCATATAAATGTAATGGAGTGAAAAGTGCAATGTTGTCTTCTACATTGTAGTGGAAAAGGACAAAGTAGCCTTAAATGGAAATAGTCAAAGAACATACTTGACAGTTGTACATTACCTGAGTAAATGTTCTGGCTGCTTTTGGCTACTAAGGATGAAACAATTGTACAGTACTACACAGTATGTACTAGAGGAGCTGAAGCTTATAGGCTGATTGAAATCTATCCATCATGTTCTCTAAAGAGTAGAGAAGTAAACTGCTGCTTTAGGTTTCTTGAAGTCACCCACCACTAAATGATATGTTTTTCTACTTTGTTTGGACGTCTAACCTTCACTAAGACAGATTACAGTAACACAAGGTAAGATTTAATAAATGAAGCTGGTTTAAAAGTAACTGAAGTCCACAAGACTAATCAACAAAACACAGGGAGCAGGACAAGGGTCACTGAAAGTCCAAAAGGCAACAAATGCATGTGTGGGACTGATCTGGAGGACAACCCAATGGCAGGACAAACTGGTAGGAGCACTCTAGAGATTGGCCCAAAGGCTCATCAGGTAGACTAGGAGGCTTAGAAGGCAGAGAAAGAGATGTGATCTTTGTGCAGGGTGAGCAGGAAGCCAGTAGTGAATGTGTGTCCTCAGAGATGGTGAACAGAACATTGGAGATGAGTTCAGGCTGCAGGACATGTAGAAAGCTGGGAGCCAAACAAGTTGGGTGGTTGACTGGTCCCAGCAGGCAGAACAGACAGATGATCACTGGGCCGGGGTGAACACTGAGGGTTGACTCTGGATCTAGTTTAGCATCAGTTTAGATGCTGGCTGACTTTGGGACAGATGTTGCATCAGGTGACCCTGAGGCAGTAAAACTGTAGGCCCATTGACAAAAAGATGTAGTGTCAGTGAACTTGGTGACTGGAGAGGTATCAGCTGATTTCAGAGCAGTCTCTGCAGAACAGGAGTAACGTCAGCTGACTCTTGAACGGTGTCTGTGTTGGTGACTCTGACGGGGAAGATGTCAGGCAACTCTGTAGATGGTTAATATATAAAGTTGGTAGCTGACTCTAATATGGGGAAGAGGAACAGCGCGTGTGCTCAAGTGTTTGTCCCTAAATGTGTGTGTGTGCTTTGATTTTGAAGTTATACTTATGATGTAATGATTTGAAATGTTGAATCAGATGAATTTGAAGTTATTCTTATGATCAAGTAACAAATTGTGATGAAAGACTGATGGTTACTGTATGAAGGTATTGCAGGCTTAGAGACGGTTGAGGCTGTCAGGAAGGCGTTATGGTGCAATCTGGCCGAAAAATGAACAACAGACTCTGTATAAGGTGTAAAGGGGAAGTTGACCTGGGGTGAATTCAGGTGAATTCCTGGCTGCCAGGAAGGCGTTATGGTGCAATCTGGCCGATTAACAAACACAGTCTCCTAATAACATGGAAAGGGGAAGTTGAGTTGGGGTGAATTCAGGTTAACGTACAAACTCACATATGCATGTGTGTTTTGATTTAAGAAACGTGGGTGTGTAAGGTGCTTTAATAAAAGTGACCTGCGGAGAAAACTGTCCGGAGATGTCCATGGACACAGTCGGAGAAGGACCTCGTCTGATCTAGTCTATGGACAGTGAAGCTATTCTTCACTAATTAGAACGATCCAGAATTGGTCTGCAAATAGACTCAGAAATTCCCATCCTTCAGGAGATCTCCACAAAAAAGCTAAGGCTGCCAGGTGTGACCTTGCTGTTACACTTCAACTATTAAAACATAATTATATATAAAATGTGTATATATATATATATATATATATATATATATATATATATATATATATATATATTTTATAGATTCATGAAAACTGACTAAAACATCAGAAAAAGTTAAAAGAGAAGAAAACTAAAAGATAAACTATACAATCAAATGGAAAATTAAGAGAATTATAATTAAGTGAATAAAAGTGCAAATAAGTTGAATAAAAATACAGGAAATTTAGACCAGACTTCATAAAAATTAAAATGGATTCAATAAAATTAAAAATGAACATCTTTAGCTTACAAATGGCTACTTTTGGGGCAAATGTGCGTTTCCATAGGAACTAGTTCCAGCAGCATATTGACTTACAGCCATTTCACCTTGTCTGATCTGATCTGTGTTCACCATCGACTCACTAGTTCCTGTAAATGTAAAAGACAACAGGCTTGTACTCAGTAAACATATTTCTGATTTAGTTTCAGTCCAGATCATTCAGACACATATACACAATTCAGAGAGGCCACTTTGTCAAGTTATCCATTTATTTTGGAGTTACATGCATTTGAGTTTGGCTGCGACTCTGCTCGAGTGATGCTCTGGAACAATCTTAGCAAAAATGACACAGACAGTCGTTGACATTACAAACCCCCAGGAGAGCCTGAGACTCACAACATTTAATTTATTACAGCGTGAACACAGAAACAAGGAGACCAACTTACATGGTCGTCATGATACAAAATCCAGTTTACATAGTTTTAAAGTACAATTATGAACCAACTGTGTTTCACAGTTGCATAAAATACGAGAAACAACCGTTCCCTTAATTCTTTCTTCCTCTGCAGATCAGAAAGTGTTTCTGAAAGAGCAGTTCAGGTTTGCAGCTTGCTGAGATGTCATGACAGGATGCCGCTCCCAGCTGGCTCCTCATCCTCTTCCATCAGCTGAACAGAGTAGATGCAGAGGTGTGCTGCAGCCCCTCTGTAAAATTGGAAGAGTTATGATATTGAACCAGAATGAATGAACACTGCCTCAGTCATGAAGCACGATAAGAGGCTGGGCTGGACTTTAAATGGTTGGACAGAAAAGGGCCTTGTGGCGCCCTGAATCTGTGCCTGTATGAACTCCATTGCTATTTGTGGGTGTCAATGCAGAAACATTTATTTGATTTTATGCATTATTTGATTTAGCTATATGACATTAGGCTGCTTCCCCTCAGTCTAAAATAAATGTTGAATACAAACCCAAGAAACGTTCAGCAGTCTTTCAACTTCCTGAATCAAATTGCAGAATGTCTCTTAGTTTCTTCCTACTTCCTAATTTTTTAAAAGTATGTTCAAATAAGGAAATGTTGCAGCTCTGAGGTTTTGGTCGTCCTCCGTATAAAATGACGTCCTGCTTCTGACGGCGTTCACTGCTCCATCACCAGCCCTCTGAACACAGCATCCATCAGAGAACATTCTCCCACAGAGCAGGTAAAAGATCTTCACTCAGCTGTACTGAGCTCTCCTCCAGAGAGATCGGTAGCAGCAAGCTTCAGTGCAAGGTGTTACTCAAAGTATACAATGAGAAGACCTTTAATGGAGTCAAGTCTTAGAGTGAAAATGTTCATGTCACATTAAACCAATCTGAAATGACATTAGAGAGATCTGTTTGAGAAAGAAAGTGCATGAAAAATGTGTTTATTTTTCTGTGATGCAATGGATTTTAACAGTCTTAAATATTGCATTTTGCACATTAATACATTAATTGAATTTTGTAATTTGTATTAATTGGGTGTTTGCTGTTTTAGGACTATCGGGTCTTGCGAGCAGCAGCAGTGAAGGTAAGTCTGGGAACCAGATGATTCTGAGAGCACACGTTTCATTTGTGTTGGCAGTACGCTCCTGGTCCCCCACCTTCAAACAGAATTCCTGTTGTTGGTCCTGCTGGGACAGTCACACCTGTTAGTCTAGTTTGTAGAGAGGAGCACCAACACTTCTGTACTTCAGTGTTAGAATTAAACATTTTGTTGCTCTGATTGGTTGGAGGTCAAAGTCTGTGCCAGTTGATCATTGAACTCAGAAGTTCCAGATGATGCTGCTTTAGGAAATGCCAGATAGGGCTCTACTGCCTAATGACAATGTTTAAACCATGTTTTCATACATTTGTACTTGTTAACTGTGTTCATGCACTTAGAGTAATTGTAAATTACAAGCTGTACTCAGTTTTGTTGCTTGTGTTTAAGTGATCACAGGTGTTTTCACTTTTGTTGGGTTTGTACTTTGGGGTCTGTTATGATATTTGTCTTCACTCCAGATGTGTATACGTGGATAACAAACTGCTAAACTGATATTGTGTTCAGATGGCTGGATTCTCCTGGATGTCTGGGACTTTAGTCCTGTTGCTGTTTGTTGGAACCTGTGCTGCTGCTGTGGACCAGAACCATCTTGCAGATCTTGTAAATAAGATAAGGTGAGTCCACTCCCTCTCCATAAATATTAACGTACAAGGATTAGAAAATGAAGAATCATATCTTAATTCTCTAACACAGTTATGTAACATTGGCTGACATTGCCTAGATAGAATATTTAATAACGTTTTAATCTAATGTCCAATAATGTTTTAAGGTTATTTATCTTTTTTATTTTCTATATTTCCAGTAATGTTCCTATATGGTAGAACATGACCTGGACTATTTACTGCAGCATTCAGAGGATGCCGTCAGGGCCTCTGGTTTTGTTTCATGATAACAAAGAATGTTTTCAAGATGTTATCAAGTGCTAGGATGATTCTTTTTGTAAAGCGTTACTGTAATGGGATATAGTAACAAAGGTAGAACACCTTCCTATGTCTGCAATATTGTGAATATGTTTTGGGGATGTTATTCTATAAACATTCCTACAGTGTTCTATAATGTTACATGAGAACAAAGGAATGACATTCTCACTGCAGCAGGACATATTGGTGTAAATACATGTTGTTATCACCAACCTTTTTAGAAGGTCTTCAGAAAATGTCAACTTACCTTTAAGAAGAACTTTATGAGAACTAAAAAGAACATTACTAGAACCATCTTAGAAGGTTTTTAGAACAAAAAGATTCTATGTGGGTAGTAACACTGTAACATACTGCAAAATAAGATGACAGCTCCACACTGTATACGACTATGGAACATAGGATGCAGCATGCAGGACAAACTGAACCAATGTATGCTGTTCACCTGCTGCTCAAGCTACTCAGAGGAAGTTAACAGACTAATGCTAGAGTCATGATTTACTAGGAGACAGGAAGACACACAGGCATTCAACTCACAGGACACATGACTAATGTAGCAGACTGGTAGCTGCAGATTTATGAAAGGTGGATGCAGAACATTTCTAAAACTAGTCTGAGGAACTGATGAGTGAATTTAACGTTCTCAAAGATTCTTTTAGAACTGGAATTGTGGAACTGGTTTTTGATGCCCAGCCCTGCTTGGAGGGTTCATTTGAATTAGCTGACTATGGATTGAAAGACATTTCACAATCCATGGTCAGTCCACTTTTTGTTCAGTATGGGAATCAAAGGATGTGAGATAATTAGCAATACTTTCTGTTTCAGTTTTGACAAGAAAGATGTACCAGGAATGTTCAGTGTGGCAGCAAGCCTCCCAGAGAAGAAAGACACGGACCAGCGTTACGATACCAGCCAAGTGTTTACTGATGAAAATCTGAAGAATGTGAAGACGACAATAAACAATGGTGGTGTGTATACAGAAGGCAGGATAGTTGCAGCGAAGTTTCTGAAAAAGAAAGGAAAAAAAACTAAATATGTTCATGCAGAGTACCGTGTTCTGGAAAACTTTGGCACCTTGGTCAACAACAACAATTATGATAAGGATCACGATTTGATGCTTTTCTATGTTCGTAGTTCACCATGCTACCATCGGTGTACGAATGAAAGTGATCCCCAAAACATTCTTCAGTATTTACATCAAATTAAGAAATGGAAACATTATGCTTTTGTGTTCACTGACGTATTCAAATCCCAGAATCCAGATCAGGCCACGACTGAAGATCAGCGCAAAGAAGCCCTTGAAAAACTTGGAATCAAATCTAGTCTTGGTTCTGGTCTTGGTCTTGAAAACATTTTCCGTTGTGTAAAGTCAAATGGTCGCATGCAGTGTACAAGCTGTTCTGATAATAAGCAGGTTGCAAAGTATTGTTATGTATACGATAAAAACAAACCTGATTCCAACCAAGGATCCAGCAGGGGCGGAGGATCCAACAGGGGCGGACGATCCAACAGGGGTGGAGGATCCAACATGGGTGGAGGATGAAAACACACAAGAGGGACCAGGCAGGGATGAGGGGTAGAAAGTGTGAGGATGTTGTTAAGGACAGGGCAGGGCAAGATGCAGGGCTGGCAGAGGACAGTGAAGTTCTGGGATACCTGTGATTTAGGTGAAGCATTTTTGTTACAACCTGAAAGAAAGCAGCTGTCCCACAAATCCATTCACTGATGCTCCTTTTTGCATGACAACCAGTCCAGTCTCCACAAAATGACATTTCTATGTGACTAAACTGACTCTGTTTTGGTGGAAACACATGTTCTGCTAGATTCTGTTTGATTGTCGTCACAAATGAGTTTTAATCAGCATATCTTTGCAGCGTATTTTACTGCTTCATTGTTGCTCCTCCTCAGCTAACCAGTCATATACTAGATGGGGCAGGACTCTTCACCCTGGTAACCCAGAAATGAAGGAGATGTTTCAAACATGAAGGGAAAGATTTTAACCCAAGCCATGACATTTTTTCTAACCCTAACCAAGCTTCTGGTAGCTGGTCTATGCCACCAACAACCTTCCTACCCTCTAATGTGGACTTATTCTGTAAAACTCCACATCACAGATCACAAATTATGTTTACTTCTAAACAAAACTAAGTTCCCTTCAAAACATATTTGAGAGACAGTTTAGCTGTACAGAAATGTACATTTGTGGGGACAGGACTGTAATAGCAGGACTACTAGTCTAAAGCCATACTACTACTTGCTCTATGAGGCCGTTTTTACCAGCGCTTTCAGCTAAATGCCATTAATGACAATATATAATGTTAAAATACCACGTTCACCGTCTTACTTTATCATTTGAGCGTTTCAACATTTCATGTTTAGCAGTAAACATGAAGTACAGCTGATGCAGATCATTTTTAGTCCAGTAGTTGATGAGACCTTTCACTCACCACCACAACTATACAACCTGCTGGTGGTGCATGAGGTGAAAACGGGATCACCAGTGTCAGTAGGGTTCATCCTCTGACAACTGTCAATGTCTCTGCCTGATTTTGTGCCAATCCATGTAGAAGATGTTGAGATATTTTAGTCTGGCTCTAAGTGGTGGATTGAATTCTCCAGATCAGCTCCCTGACGTTACCATTCACAGAGCCACGGTGCTCACAACAATAACACAATAAACTAATAACAACCTTTACATCACATGAACCCACAATTTCTAAGTCATTGTTGATAATGTCACCAAATCAATACATTGATTTACTTTATTTCACTGAGATTTTTAAAAATGTTTTCATTTTCATTTTTTAATTTGTTTGTTTTCTAATACAAATGTTTTTACATTTCATTCAATATTGTCAAATCTGTGATACATTACTGTTTTAATCATTATGACCTTAAACCTGTCATTGTAACTTTCTAAATCCATCATTCATCGTAATGTTCTCTGTGTTTGCTGATTAAAGCTTGGCTCTGCATCCACTCTGATCCATCTGCATGTCATTTATTTAGGAAGCTTTGTACTGTTACATGTGAACACTAAACACTTCAACCTATTCCATATTAAGGATCTGACAGCCTCCATTCACCAAGTGAACTCCCACTGAGATGAACAGAGCATGTCTGCAGAGAAGTGTGAACGACAGCAGAATCTTAAAGGTCTACTGAGCTCATTCTGTGTACTCAACATATTGTATAGTATCAACATATGTGGTTTTCAGTTCTGACATATACTATACATACAAACCTAATTGTTCAACATACAACATGACTGATTCTGAGAGAGATGAGAAAGTTTTCTGATCCAGGCTTTAATCAGAGAGAACAGAACATCAGAGGGTTTCCATTATAGAAGTATACAACTAATGTGACTGGAGAACAGTTACATCAGCACTCAAATACTGTGGTTCATTTAACCACAAGTTACTTAAACTCACGATTTCAGTAAAAAGGTAACTTTCAATATACTTTAAATTTACAGGTTTTTTAAGGTGACAATAAACAATAACAGCCATGATTTTTGGAGCATACGTCCATCAGTGAGGGTTGGTGAGGCCACAGATCAAGGATGTACTGTACAACTGTCCACTGCCACTAAGCACCATCATGTTTCTTAATGCATGTATGTTTATGCAGTTTTTCTTTTTTACATTATATTACATTCATTTGTTTTGTGTTTTAACACACACACAATCAAGGTACACACATAAGTACATCTCACCCTGTCCTTCGTGCCTCTCACATTTCTATTCATGCTAACTCTACAGTTCACCTCCTCCTCTGTTTTTCTGTCTCCTCTATTTAATTGTTTTCACTTCTCCACCCCTCTGCATTTACTCCATCCTCTAGCTTCTTACTCTTTTGCAGATACATAAGCTCCATTGTGTTGCCTCTCTACTCTGTGTTTTCTTCTTCTTCCTTGTCTGCATTGTCTTCTTACTCTTCACCTGTTTTGTCTTATGCTTGTTAACCTCATCTCTATATTTTTCCTACTCTCTGCCTGCCTACTTTTACAGCTTTGGTGACCTTCGTCACCTCCATCTTCCCTCACCCTCTTGGCTGCCACCACCCACTCCAGGTCCGTTGGCACCCTGAGGAATCCCCTCCACACAGACCATTTTGTGTGGGGGAATTACTTTTGTCTTGCTGAGTGGGTGTGGTTGAAGAGAATATCAAGTTGTGTCTAGGACCTGGCTGTAAATCATCTAAAAAGCAATATCGTGTAACTTAATAATTAATAAAAATTGGGCGTTGGGTGGACCCTTGTGCCTCACTCTCCCTGGGCTTGTCTTCGACACCCTAGGGATGCTGATTGCTGCCCCCTCTTGGTCTATGGACCTGCGTGGTTCTCTGTGGCCCTGGTGGCTCTCTGGGTGATGCCTCCTGGGTGCTCCTGCGGCCCAGTTGAGGGGGTGGGCGCTTGGCCCTGCTGAGTTGTAGTAGCTGCTCTGGGCTTAGGTGTTCATCACAAATGCATGTTGGGTCAGGGTTTGTTCAGTTCCTGTCGAGTCCCAGTGTTGAGAAGCAAAGGGACCTGCCAGAATGTGCTGAATTACTCAACAGGCTTTACACTAAACTCATGCCCTTTATGCATTCCTGCCTCACTCGTGTCCTCTGGTGGCCTATTTTATGCCATCAAGATATTAAAATATATATATAAATATAAAGAGAATCAATAATAAGAAATAATCAAATGTAGGATTATTCTTTGTCCATTTGTCTTTGTTTACTTTTAATTGTGTCACTCCTATGATTCCACATTACTGGTCCAGATTCCACAATCCTTCTTTGTGATGTCACTCAATGGAATGATGCTACAACAAGTGTATAAGCAGAGACCTCAGTCACAACTCATTTCACTTTCATCTGTTCACAGCACACACAAGAAAAGCACACTTCATCTGCTCTTCAAGTGCTTTGATTTGAACTAACTTGACATTTAAACATGTCTGTTTCAATCCTCAACAACCAAACTCTGCACTTGTCAGGACTCTCAAGTCAAACAGGTGTCAAACACTAAAACACCAACATGATCTCAGTCATTGTGAACAGACTTTGATTCATGTGTAAATGTAGAAATGTGTTAAATATGTGCTCATAAGTGATGTTCAGTGACTGTTTTAGGATGAAATCCATGTGAAATGATTTTTGGTGGAGCTGAGGATGAGTTTGTTTGTGTGCAACAGGCTTTTGTACAGTTAACTGTAACCTATAAAGGAGCAGCCTGTGCTCTCTGATCCACATTTAACCTTCTTATCCTCTATTGTTACAAAAAAATGTGCACAAAGTACAAACTGATTGACACAAATAAATAGCAGTGAAGCTGAAGATCAGGCTGAACACAAAATCAAAGTAGAAAACAAACACAAAGACTCCAGCTGAGCTTCAACTCAGTCAGGCTACATTCACTTTAAAATGACAGACCTGAGACTATGTTTGATTCAAACTGATCATAAATCAGTGATGTACATTGAATCTATTGTTGTTTTCACTCATCACTGTTATATCTGTGATAATCTGATGGATGCTCTTCATGTAAATGGTCTGGAGATCTTCAGTATTAGTTGTGCTGCTGAAGTCAAGTCCAGCTCCTTCATGCAGCCTGTTGGATACAGGTGGGTCTGAAGATTTGTCCTCCAACATCAGTTACTGCTGCTCTTCTTTCACTCATCTGATCTGATGTCACAGACAATCATCAACATGTAAACCTGTGCTGGAAGTCACTGGAATCACTGACTGTTGTCTTCCTTCCTCAGGTCCCCTGATGTTATTCTGGACCTTCCCATCTCCCAGGCAGCAGACATGTGGTCTGTGGCTGCTGTTGTGACCACCATGTACCTCGGCAGCCCGCTGTTCCCTCAGAGGTGTCAGTATCACCTGGTATGTCCTCCAGTGTTCTAGGATTTAATAGCACAGCTTTATGTTGAAAGTCAAATAGATGCTGGAGTATCTTTATGCTGATGTAGCTGATATTGTTTGTTGAGATGAAAACTCTGGTGGAGACTGTGGGTCAGCTGGAGGATGAGCTACTGAGTGAAGACACCAACACCCTGCTCTACTTTAACTCCACAGAGCACACATGGACACTCAAGGTATTAAAGCCTGTCCTGCACATATTTCTGTTACATTTGACCAAAATTCCTGCAATTGTTTTTATGTTTTTAACATATCAGATACATTCTGTTGTTTTCCAGACACCTGAAGAGTACAAAACCATGACTGGCTTCCTGCCTCAAATTCTGAGTCACTACTCAACCAGGTTCAACAGTCTGTCTGAGCTGATGAAGGTAGGGGCTCCTTGATGGTCTGAACATGGAAACGCTGCTTTCAAACATCTGTGCTGTTTTGAACAACAACTATTCAATCTTTTTCCAAATGCAGCTTTATCCAGATGTGGACAGTGATGACCACAAAGTGACGTTTGTCAGCCTCCTGAAGAAGATGCTGCATCTGAATCCTCAGAAAGGAATCTGACCAAGCCATGCTCTGAAGCACTCGTTTCTGAACCACAGCAAAGAGGACAACAGTGACAGCAGCTCTCAGTAAGTGATGTCTGGATGGATGCTGGATGGTTTATTTGATGAATGTTTAACTAGTTGATGGATTTGTTGAATCTTTTCCTCATCCACTTGTTGTCCTTCTTCATCCATTGACATGGTCTCACTTCCCTCTGTGAGCGTCTCTCCAGTGGAAACATCACCAGAGGAAGGCGACGCTTCAACAAACACACACTCAGCTGCCAGCTGCTCAGGTGTTGAACATGTACCTGCAGTTTGCTGTAAAGATGAAGCGTCAGATGAAGCTGCTGTTTCGGCTGATGCTGCCACCTCCTCTCCAGATGATGCTGGCAGAAATGACACGGTTTCAGCTGCTGATGAGGCCTCAGAGAGCTCTGCCATACTGGACAATGAGACAAGCTCTGCAGAAGAAGGTCCAAAGGAGTCTCCAAAGGCACATCTGAATGAGGCTGTGTTCACCTCTGTTTCAACCACCATGGTTCAGACTGACCAGTATGACGCTGCTTCAGCTAATTAAGGTCCAGTAGAAACTCCCACTACTGCTGAACCTACTGATGAAGTGATGGCTGAAGCTCATGACACCAGAAAGGCTCCGAGGAGGCCTCTGAGAAGAATCCACAGATTTTTTGTCAGAGTGTTCAGAACTCTGTGCTGTTGTTGCTCTGCACACACTATGGAGTAATTCAGTGTTATTCTTTACTATTCCATTTATTGGTTACTATGTTGTTTATTGTTTACTATCATTAATACGGTCATCGACATCAAGCTTAGAACCCTGCCATAGTCAGTGGACACTAACATTGCTCCACAGTCTGAGTTTCATGACGTCTCACGTCTTACAGAGTTGCCTGACATCTTCCCCGTCAGAGTCACCAACACAGACACGGTTCAAGAGTCAGCTGACGTTACTCCTGTTCTGCAGAGACTGCTCTGAAATCAGCTGATACATCTCCAGTCACCAAGTTCACTGACACTACATCTGTTTCTCAATGGGCCTACAGTTTTACTGTTTCAGGGTCACCTGATGCAACATCTGTCCCAAAGTCAGCCAGCATCTAAACTGATGCTAAACTAGATCCAGAGTCAACCCTCAATGTTCACCCCGGCCCAGTGATCATCTGTCTGTTCTGCCTGCTGGGACCAGTCAACCATCCAACTTCTTTGGCTCCCAGCTTTCTACTTGTCCTGCAGCCTAAACTAATCTCCAATGTCCTGTCTTTTCCTATATGCCTAACCCTAACCACTAATCCTAGCCTAAACCTCATCCTATCCTAACCCTAAATCTAATTGAACCTGAACACTGAAGTGTGCTTTTCTTGTGTGTGCTGTGAACAGATGAAAGTGAAATGAGTTGTGACTGAGGTCTCTGCTTATACACTTGTTGTAGCATCATTCCATTGAGTGACATCACAAAGAAGGATTGTGGAATCTGGACCAGTAATGTGGAATCATAGGAGTGACACAATTAAAAGTAAACAAAGACAAAATGGACAAAGAATATTCCTACATTTGATTATTTCTTATTATTGATTCTTTCATTGATTCTCTTTATATTTCCACATTTATTTCCTTTTAATTAAGACACTCCTCTTGTTGCATACAGTAACAGTGTTCTACAGCAAATAGCACAATTTAACCTGAGAGCAATGAGAGAAATGAATTTAGACTTTGACAGATACTGTAGACAAACAGACAAACACATCCATTTTGGTTTTAGGATGATAATAAACACAGATGAACACTTTAATAAAGGACTAAAGTCTCTTTCATTCACAGTTGGCTGGAAGAAAAGTCACTCCCTTCTTTCCTCTCTTGTAGAAATAAATGGCTCATTCCATTTGTTGTTGACGACATGCAGGTTTATCATTTTGTCATCATTTGTCAAGTGGTGCTTTTTTCTAATTTAGGACACATCATTTAATAATCAGTGTAGAATTTCAGTGTTACATTCCATTGCTCCTTCAGAAAACTACCATGAGACATGTCAAAGAGTCTCTGAGGTCCCACTGATCAGAGCACTGAGGGAACATATTCTGGCTGCACCACATGTTGTTTGAGCATCAACATCATGATGTGTTTATGTGCAGTAGACACATCTCACAAAGTGTGATGTACTGTGAGGCAAATAAACCTTACTACATCGTGCTATAGTGTTTTAGACCTTCCAAAAAGAAAACTTGTACAGTACTGATTTTCCATGACAACTCTACCAAATCTGAGGTTTGTGTTTGTGTGTTTGTGAAGTTTGTTGTTAGAAACTTTCTCCAGCTACTAACGTTAATGGTTGCTAATTGATTTTCCACAAATAGCTCATATGAGAGTAATTCCAGATAAACAGATCCAAAGACAAGTGATTTACCTTAAAGTATGTTGTCTTATATTTCATTTTGAGGTTGAGAAAAATACAATTAACATGAGCACGTATACTAAGGACAGTACTGAGGGTATTTAAAGCACCTGTGGCTTCATGGCAGCCCTTTGTCTCTGCTTGATGGTTGCCACATGTGCTCCTTTGTGACTCTGAGGTAGGGGTTGTATTCAGGATTGTTCAAGGGTTTTGACTGTTTTAAAGAGTATTCATTCATATGTCCATTCTAATGGAGTGCATTTGTTTGACAGTCCCCCTTCTGCCTCATATTGGTGTCTGTTTGGTTGAGGTGTTGTGATACCAAGTTTGTCTGCCTTTGTAATGTGGATGCTGCTGATCCCCTGCAAGTTTTCATAATCAAGACAGTGATACCAAGGTATGGTTTATGTTTGGCAGCAAGTGTGATGGTTTCAAGGTAATCTGTTAATATATGCTATAAACGTGTTATAAGCCTGTTGCTAACTTGCAATGTGTTTTGTTATATTGTAGGTTTTTATCGGCTGCTGTTTTGCCTTTGATTCTACAAGCATTGTCTTAGCTTTGCCATGTCAGCCTTCATTTTGTATTTTACACTGAGAGCCAACTGGTATTTCTCCCTGTTTATTATCCCCCTTTAGTGGAGTTGGTTCCCGTCTGGTGGTGGAGGTTAGGCATAGTGTGTTTTTTCCTTTTTCCTTCACAGGCTGTAGTGTCAGAGCACTGGGGCACCTTATCTTACAGTTTGCTGTGATTGTGAGTCACATAGTGGTTGTTTAGTAGCACTCCTGAAACACTTGGGTAACCAGCCACCTCCTCCCCCCTGCTGGCCTCCGTCTACTTCCTCTCACTGTGCTAATTTTATGGCTCTAGAAGTGTTTCTTTTAAAAAAATATTTTACTGTTAAATGGAATTAAATTAATGTACCATTTTTGTGCATTTTCATTGATTCAATTCTATGTTTCTTTAGGTTGTTCTCTCTGCAGACACATCGATTATTCAATACATTTAATTCCTTCTGATTCTGAACCACGTGTCTGGCTTCTCTCAGTTGTCAAATTTGTGTGACCTGTATATGATTAAGATGGTAGTCAGAAGTCAATATCGTAGTTCCTGGGGTCCTCAGGTGGCGTTGCTGGATTTGTGTTTAGTGTTCACATGTAACAGAACAAAGCTTCCTAAATAAATGACATGCAGACAGATCAGAGTGGATGCAGAGCCAAGCTTTAATCAGCAAATAGAGAGAACATTACAATGAATGATGGATTTAGAAAGTTACAATGACAGGTTTAAGGTCATAATGATTAAAACAGTAATGTATCACAGATTTTACAGTATTGAATGAAATGTAAAAACATTTGTATTAGAAAACCAACCAATTTTAAAAATAAAAACATGCTTTAAAAATTTCAGTGAAATAAAGTAAATCAATGTATTGATTTGGTGACATTATCAACAATGACTTAGAAATTGTGGGTTCATGTGATGTAAAGGTTGTTATTAGTTTATTGTGTTATTGTTGTGAGCACCGTGGCTCTGTGAATGGTAACGTCAGGGAGCTGATCTGGAGAATTCAATCCACCACTTAGAGCCAGACTAAAATATCTCAACATCTTCTACATGGATTGGCACAAAACCAGGCAGAGACATTGACAGTTGTCAGAGGATGAACCCTACTGACACTGGTGATCCCGTTTTCACCTCATGCACCACCAGCAGGTTGTATAGTTGTGGTGGTGAGTGAAAGGTCTCATCAACTACTGGACTGAAAATGATCTGCATCAGCTGTACTTCATGTTTACTGCTAAACATGAAATGTTGAAACGCTCAAATGATAAAGTAAGACGGTGAACGTGGTATTTTAACATTATATATTGTCATTAATGGCATTTAGCTGAAAGCGCTGGTAAAAACGGCCTCATAGAGCAAGTAGTAGTATGGCTTTAGACTAGTAGTCCTGCTATTACAGTCCTGTCCCCACAAATGTACATTTCTGTACAGCTAAACTGTACTCTCAAATATGTTTTGAAGGGAACTTAGTTTTGTTTAGAAGTAAACATAATTTGTGGCCTGTGATGTGGAGTTTTACAGAATAAGTCCACATTAGAGGGTAGGAAGGTTGTTGGTGGCATAGACCAGCTACCAGAAGCTTGGTTAGGGTTAGAAAAAATGTCACGGCTTGGGTTAAAAATCTTTCACTTCATGTTTGAAACATCTCCTTCTTTTTCTGTGCTGGCAGGGTGATATGTCCTCTCTTATTTAATATCTTACTGGTTAGCTGAGGAGGAGCAACAACAAAACAGTGAAGCACAGTTATAAACAGCATTTCGTATTCTTTCCCTCCAACCTCCTCCTCTGGGCCCACTGATTTCTCTGCCTGCTTTTCCTTCTACGTCCTCTTTTTTTATCTCTTTGGGACTCTTGGGTGAGTTGTTTTTGACACTATGTGAAGTGGATGGCTGCCCTTGCTTGGAATCAGGTTCTTTTTTGTCTGAAAAACAATACTGTGCAACCCCATCTTTACCAGAACAGCTTGTACACTGCATGTGATCATCTGACTCCACACAACGGAAAATATTTTCAAGACCAAGATCAGATTTAATTCCAAGGTTCTCAAGGGCTTCTCTCAGCTGATCCTCATCAGTGGACTGACCTGGAATCTTGGATTTGAATATGTAAGTGAACACAAACGCATAATGTTTCCATTCCTTAATTTGATGTAAATCTTTAAGGATGCTTAGGGGACTATTTACACGAGTACACTGTTGGTAACATGGTGAAGCAAGAACATAGAAAAGCAACAAATCATGATCCTTATCATACTTCTTGTTGGACAAGGTGTCAAAGTTTTGTAGAACCCGGTACTCTGCATGAACATCTTCTCCATTTGGTCCTTTCTTTTCCAGAGGCGTCGCTGCAACTATCCTGTCTTGTTTATACACATCACTATTCTTCTTTTTAATTGCCGCCTTCAGTAGTTCCGCATCTCCACTAAACACTTGGCTGGTATCGTAACGCTGAACGTTGTCTTTCTTCTCTGGGATGCTTGCTGCCAGACTGAACATTCGATTTATTTTGTACCTGAAAAAAACAAAACATAAAGTACTGCTAATTATCCAACAATCTTTGATTCAGATACTGTACAGAAAGTAGACGGACCATGGATTGTGAAATGTCTTTCAATCCACAGTCAATGCAACATTTATTGTAATCAATAAAAATGAACCCTCCAAGCAGGGCTGGACATCAAAAACCAGTTCCACAATTCCAGTTCTAAAAGAATCTTTGAGAACGTTAAATTCACTCATCAGTTCCTCATCAGTTCGGGGGGACTCAACATGACTGCAGAGTGTGCACACAGGTTGGCAGGAGCTGTGCTCCCTCCACCAAAGTGGTCTAAACCAGTGGTTCTCAACTGGTGGGTCGGGACCCAAAAGTGGGTCGCAAAGCCATTTTTAGAGGGTCGCAGAAGCATGCCACCCCCCCCAAAAAAGTAGTGGTATAAAGTCTTTTATTTTAAAGGACATGTTTCTTATGACAGTTTACTTTCAATAGCAGGATATTTAGTGGCGGTGACACCAGTAGCAGCCCACTATTAACTCTAGATTAGGCTCTGCCAGCTTATTGGAGAAATTTATACTAAAACATGCCAAAAATAAACCAAAATGGGCCAAAATATGCCCAAAAACTTGGCAAAAGCATCCAAGCATACCAAAATGAACAAACAAATAAGCCAAAATTTTCCTAAGTTGTATCAAAATGTGTTGAGACTACACCCAAATATAAACCTTAATTTGTTAACAGGAACAGCAGACATAAACAATTTGGGTCACAACCGTTATTAATAGAGGCATAGTGGGTCCTGAGGCTGGACCAGTTGAGAACCACTGGTCTAAACAATTTCCCTCTGGCTGCGTTTCAGTGTTGCATATCTCTACTATTCTGGTGTCGACAAGACACCAAATTGTCAAAAGAAAAATGACTGCGCCTTTGTGTCAGCCTCACAAAGCCAATATGCAGTTTACTCCAAAGTTCTCAACAATGGGAATGCTACAGTCGCTATAAAGACGCACGAGAAGCTGAAGTCGTCCAAATCATTCACGGGACAAATGGAGCTGATAACAGTGCTGTTACTGGCTGGGGACATAGAAGTTAATCCTGGTCCATCACCACAACCACCGGCTCCAACTATCACTCAACCGGTATCTGCTATGAATGACATCCAACATGCCAGCACTGGTAGCAGCTCCATTAGCCAAACCTGCTCACCGATGAGGCTCCCTTAGGACCTGTTCTATTTAGTACATATATTAATGGCCGACCCAAAGCTTGTTCAAATGTCAGTGTCCAGTATTTTGGACTGTTTTGTATTTAGTCACCTGCCGAGGGACTACAGATGGAAGCCAGCATCTTTGCTATAATCTGACATATTAACACTGTAAATGTTGCAGATGTTCATTAATATGCACTGACCCTATTAAATAAATAAATAAAATAAATACATTAATTCATTAATACTAGTTTTAGAAATGTTCTGCATGCACCTATCATAAATCTGCAGCTACCAGTCTGCTACATTAGTCATGTGTCCTGTGAGTTGAATGCCTGTGTGTCTTCCTGTCTCCTAGTAAGTCATGACTCTAGCATTAGTCTGTTAACTTCCTCTGAGTAGCTTGAGCAGCAGGTGAACAGCATACATTGGTTCAGTTTGTCCTGCATGCTGCATCCTATGTTCCATAGTCGTATACAGTGTGGAGCTGTCATCTTATTTTTGTTATTATATTTTTATTCTTTAGCCCTGTTGTACTTTTGGACTTTGCACTTTTTTATCTTATCTTATTTTACAGTATGTTAGAGTGGGATTACCCAGCTACTGTTTTTTTGTTCTAAAATGTTCTCAGAAGGCTCTAGGAATGTTTTAAGCAGAATTTTTATTAGTTCCCAGGAAGTTCTTCTTAAAGCTGGGATGCTCTGCTTTCTAAAAAGATTGACTGACCACAACATTTACACCAATATAATGGAACATTTATAAAATGTGAGAATATCATATACCTTAGTTATCATGGAACATTGTGGGGATGTTTTATAGAATAATATCCCCAAAACATCCTCAAAATATTGCAGTCAGAGTGTTGTACCTTTGTTACTATAGGAACGCTTTACAAATAAAACCATCTTAGGGCTTGACAACATCTTAACAGCATCCTCCAGACATCCTCTGGATTCTGGAGTAAATAATCTTAGGATATTTTAGACCATATAGAAACATTATTTCTAAAATAGAAAAGATAAATAACTATAAAACATTGTTTCAACATAATTTTATGTCGCGCCTGCCACATCCAGCATCCAGAATTAAGGTGTGATTCTTGGTTCTCTTCATTTTCAAATCCTTGTACGTTATTATTTATGGACTTACTTTGTCCAGATCTCATTTACAAGTTCTTCAAGATGGTTCTGGTCCACAGCAGCAACACAGTATCCAACAAACAGCAACAGGGCTAAAGTCCCAGACATCCAGGAGAATCCAGCCATCTGAACACAATATCAGTTTAGCAGTTTGTTATCCACGTATACATCCAGTACACATCTGGAGGGAAGACAAATATCATAACAGACCCCAACACCTGAACAGTTCAGAGGAGCATGCATGTCTGCTTCTTTCCTGCTCCTGCATCACTCCAGAGGCCTGTACTAGGAAGCAGATTCAACATCTCCACAGTATCTGTGCTTTATCTGGCTTCACTAAACCAAACAACCACAATCAGGCTGAGCAGTGACATGAAGCTGGTTGTCAACTCAGTGAGTCGTCCACGTTTCTGAATCTAACTGTGACTGTGTTCACATGAAAGAGACACGTCACACAAGAACACATTACAATCCTAAACCAGTGAGAGAACTTTTAAAATAAGATACAGGCTGAAAGCAACACAGCTGCTGCAGCCAAACGCAAAGCCAGGAACTAAAGATGGTTAAAAACAACTGCAGACTGTGTGAATGTGTCATCAACAGGCTTCCTACGATCACTTTGTGTATAAACTGCTTAGATGTAGGTTTCTCATTAAAGATTCAATATTCAGTTATCACACTATTGTATAACAAAATTACAGATGTAGTTCCTTTTATGTTTCTTACAGAAAAGACCGATTATGAAAACAAAAATTAAGTAATAAAGATAAAACAGTTTCCACGGTGATGTGAAGGATGAATCCACTAATCTATTCACTCTCCTTCATGAAAGACAATTTCAGGTTTATTTTTTCAGTGACAACCCTGGTGGGGTTAGATGATTTTGGGAGCAAGCAGGCCTCAAAAACAAATACTGACACATTATTTAAACCGATAAAGCTTATAAAGCTTTAGTGTTTTCATCAGGTTCTGTTTCAGGATTATGTCGCCTTACAAAGGCACACAGAACAATGAAATGACTTTGAAACTACTTGCAGCTCAACAAACTCATATCTTCTCCTCTCACTGTCTTCAGTAATGAAGATGCTGTTTCCTAAGAACTGACTGGTCAGCAGGACCTACTTTAATAAACACTGATCTGTTATCTTGAGCACAGGCTGCTCCGGAGCAGGTTAGGAGTTCAGCATCTGTTACCATGGTGACGTACCTGGTAGGAAGGGAACTGCTGCTGTAGTCCTGAAAACCCAGAGTCTAACCTGAAGATACCTGGATAACCTCAAATCCTGCTTCACAGTAAAGACCTCCGGCCTCTGTGCACGTTTCCTTGGTGCAAAACAGGCTCTTTGCTTCTGGATGAGGATTGTCAGGTGATCGAGGTCTGCAAATCCACCCTGATTTCTATTGAAGTATGGAATTTGTTGGATTTTTTAAAATTATTAGAAAACCTACAAATAAAAATCTGTTCTTTAAGATATTTGTATAAACAATGCACTGAAAAACATTGATTTATGAGGAAGAAGGACACCGACACTGTGTTACTGTATACTTTCATCATAAGCTATCACTGCCCTTAAAACCAAAACATTCAACACACTTCAGTGTCATTTTAACACTGAAGTCCAGTTTGTGTTTCTCCAAAGTGCATCTTACTTACAGTGAAGGATGTCAGACGGAGGTTGAGAAGGTTTCCTCTTCTTCTTTCCACTGAATGCGTTCAGAGTGTAGGTTCTGCTACAGTGAGTACAGTTGAAAGGAAAAGACATTTTATAACCCCTAACAGAGGCACTATGACCTTAGTTGGACATGCTGTTTTGAATTTATTCAAAACTAAGAATAAGAAGAAGAAATCATAAAGATCTTATCAGCGAAATGCAAATATGTTAAATCGGCACTGCAGCAGACCTTTACTCACTTTACGATGAATATCAATAATCCAAGATTCCAAGTAATGTCCACCCAAATTATCAACAAGGGGAAAGTCCTAACTACATGTAAGGACAGGGAGTTTGACATTTTAGTGGTACTGGATGTATTTATTTAGTGTCCTTCACTGGCACCTTGTACCAGTGGGACAGGTTTGTATGATACGGTGACAGACAGGCTTCACACTGAGGCCTTTAGAGGCTGTTTTACATGAACTGTGTGGGATGGCTCTATGTGTTAATCTGCCAGCACATTTTGTATCATCATATGTTTTCATCTACAGTTTTTCCCAAATAATGAGCCACGGTTCACAAAAGCTTTCAAAGGATCCTACATAGAAGGAAGGAGATGCTTTCTGTGTAGCACTGGAAGAAAACATAGAGGTGAAAAGTAGTCAAATGAGTAGCGCCGGGGCAAAATTACATTTGCACAGTCAAATTGAATCATAGTGACACCAAGACAACTGGTTCCATCCCAATGTAGAACTTCTGAGATGAGACTTTAAATGAATTAAACACGTTCTCCTCTCACTTTGATACAGATGGAAACTCCCATCAAACCTCAAAAGCCTCAGGTCAGATCAGGGTGATCACGTCCAGGTGAAAAACAAACTGATCAGGTCTGATGATATGATTATTTAGGAGAGAGCTGAAAGGGGCAGCAGAGACAAACAGTTCAAATCTATCATTTGCAACATTTACAATGTCTTCACTATACACTAAAACCAATTTAATTCCATTTAAAGGATTGGATTTTTTAAAATGGTGCTTCTATTGGCTATGATTAAACCTCTATTCATTAAAAATGAAATCTAATGACAGTATGCTTCACTGTGACTTTCATCTTCTTGCTGCTGTCAGATCTGATGTTCAAGTGAGATTTTGTTTATTTTCAGAAGAAATGCTCTGGAAAGTGTGTTTGAGGTCAAACCCCAACACTGCTGGGTCAGACAGGTTGAAGTGAGCTTAGCAGGAAATGTAATAGGTTTAGATAGATTAGGTCAAGAGGTGGTGAAGCAAAATTCCCACTGATTTACACTTAAATCATAAAGAACTATTCTAGAAACACTGTTCCACCGTCTCCTTCCCTCTCTCTGCTTTGTTAAACATCCTGATATACAGCAGCTCCTCTTATGTACAAGACAATTGTTCTAGGGAGAGAAGGAAGATAACTGGACATCACAGAGCTGTAGAAAAAAAAATTCAGAATTGTGGTCCCATGTGGTGAAAATCAATTTTTATTGTGATTCATGGTTGTTATAAACTTGGAGATGTCAAATAAAAGCTACTAAGAAGCTGTTTGGATGTTTGTTTCTGTTCCTAAACATTGTTTCTGTTCCTAAAGGGATTTAAAAAGTCATTAAGTTGGCAACAATCAACTCAAGGATTAGGGTGAGGTGGCTGCCAACCTCTGACTGGGTGTAAACTAGGGCTGATCGAACCACAGCGGCGTTCTAGAACCTTGTCGGCGTACTACAGCCTCAGTAACACTCGGCAACGCTTGGCAACCCTGAGCAGCGCCCGGCAGGGGTGCGCATGAATATTGGAATATCAAAATTATTATCTGAATACCACCACAGCGAACGAATGTTCAGATATTCCAATATTCGGGACCAGCCCTACTGTAAACATTCTTTTTTTTCCTATTTTAATGGTTGGCTCTATGTCAGCATAGGCCTGCAATGTTTAAGTTCAAGATTTAAAATAATGGATGCTGTGCTGAGCCTTTTTCAACCCACGAAATGCAGATTTATAAACTTGGGATCAATGTAAACATTAACACATTACACTCCAGCTATGTCATCAATCAGTTTACACTTGAAGTATGCATTGGCTTTTTTATGCAGCCCTCAGTCAGCTGATCTCAAGCAGACCTAAGTCTTGTTAAATAAGATGTTGTAAAGTTTGGATATACATGTTCTTTAAGTAGAATATCACAACATGTTGTCTGTGGGTTTTGAAAAACCATTGACAGTACTAAAGAAAACCCTGTGAAGCATCCAGTATTCACAAGGTGCTGTAATTGTCCAGAGTTATTAGACCTACTAGTGATATGAAAGAGGTTTTTGTTATTGTTTTAATCATTACGACCAATAACTGTAAAATACATTGTTAAAGACAGATGTAGTGAGGTTGAGAATCACCCCAGTGACAGTGAGGGGTGAATGTGCCGAGACTGAGCCCCAGAGACTCACATGTGGTGTAATAGATTTTATACAACAGTGTATCTGATACTGGTGGAAACTCAAAGGTTTAATAGAGTGAAGCCTTTAGCTGTTTCACTACTTTTACCTCTAGTAGCAACATTTCCTGTGTGGAGAAGCCTTAACATGAACATGTACTTTCCACACTTGTCATGTAAAGTACTTCTGACTGTATCTAACCTTAAACAGAGATTAAATGTCACCATAACATTCAAATTCATTCATGCAAAGATGAAACCGACGTTTGAAGACTGAAGACAGACATCATTGTGTGTTTTACAGGGACACTAAAGCAGACCTTACTTAGCCACATTTTATCTAAGAGAGTATAAACAAGAATAACAGTTCTAAGACCAGTAAGATCATATTAAATTATAAGACATACAATATAAAAGACTTCCCTCAGAGAAGCCATGTAGGAGGAAGTCTTCTAACTTTGGTCATATCCTGACTTTTCCTCGAGCAACGCTGAAATTTGTACGAATAGTTACCATGTTACTTGGTGTAGTTATTGACTTGTGAACGAATGTTATTAGAGGATCCAATTTTCATCTTCATAGATAATTTTTTCTGTCCCCAAAGAGAAAATATGTTTCTACAGACTGTCATTTATTTATCTCTTCAGAAAAAAACATACCTTTGTACATATATACATAGATACTGTATTTTAAACAGAGCTCTGAAAGCCTTGACTAACAGTTGTTATATTATTTTAAGATTTTTTATATCATTCCTTGATTCTACCTTGATTGGATTTGCTATATTATTTCCTCAGTTTGATCATTATTCGTCTAACCTTATGTGGCCTTGGGGTCATAGACAGTCTGCACTCATTATCTGTGTTGCTATGAAAATGGGAATAGCTGCACTCCCACTTTCCGTCTTATCCAGTTCCCATGGACACTTCGCCATTGTTATAAAGAAACTGAATGAAAAGGGAGTGCAGTGCTCACAGTTCCTGTCTTATCTGTACTCAGTAGTTTCTGTGTTCCGCTAAGTTCTGCATGAGAGTGGCAAAATAGATGCACGCCTTAAAGACAACACACACACACACACACACACACACACACACACGTTTTAGCACATTTCAGTAAATCCATGTGAACAGTGGTTGGTGTGTTTACATCAGAGACAACTGGCCAATGAGACTCGGTTGCGTCTAAGTCCAACCTGTGTACGGGGCAGACCCAGCCCAAGACAAGCGCTGCCATACTTTACCTGTGACCTAAATAAATTCTACGTCTGTGAACTGAAAATTCCTCTAGTTTGTTCTTGGGCTTCCAACAAAGGAACCGGGTGTAACAAATTTGGTGCCGTGACCCGGATTGGTAGAGTCTTAGACCCTGTCTGATTGAGGACCGTCGGAGTCCCAGGCGCCTGAAATGAAATGTAAAGCAGAAAACCTCTTTTCTAATTGAAATTTCTGCACATTGGACATATTAAAAAGAAACTGTCTGAGACTGAGGTTATTCTCTGATTGCTAAATTGACTTGAATTGACATGTTAATGTTGAATGGTCACATGTAAAGTATAAAACACATAGCCTCACGTGAGGGAAAGAGAATAACTGTCCTAGTTTAGTTTAAATTGGCTGGAATAAAAGACAAATTGTCTTCTAAATTATTAAAGGACATTTTAATACCAGGTATAGCCTGATGCTGGGAGAAGTTAATTTTCCCGATGCTGCAATAGGATGATGCCGCCAAGGGGGCGATGCCAGGATAAGGCCTGATGCCCGGTGAGATGAGTTTCTGGCCCGATGCCGCAAGAGGGCGATGCCACTATAGGTGAAGACTCCCGTTGAGCAGTAGAGTAAAAACAAAAGAAAATCCCGGTATAATCGTAGAGATAAAATCTTTATGAAGACACAGGGATAAGTTTGTTATTTCTCATACAAATGTGGGTGGTTTCCTACTTGATTGATATTTTTACTGTGTATGTGTCAGCGTATCGAACAGTACAGACTGCTGGGGAATTCCTGCACAAACACAGATCTCAAGTAGTTCTGTTTGGGGGGATGGAATAGCTTAAAGGGGATATTTTAGTTCAGGTGTTGCAGAAGTTGGTGAATTAAAACGAGTGAATAGACTGGGAAGACCCTCAACGGTCAAGCGCACAGAGCACTAGGAGCACTGTGTAGAAGCTTCTTGATCGGGTCCTCACTCGGGCACTGTGCCATTCACCCTCTCTGCAAAACACATTTATAGTGTTTAAACATGTCGCAGAAAATTGTGGATAAGTGGAAAAATTGCAAATCCGGCTCTAAAGAACGGTTTTGTAAATGTCGTTCTTTTTCAAAAGGGGGAGAGTAGGAGTACAACAGACAGAAGAAAGATTAAGTAAATGGATCCATAAAACACACTCTGCAATGACTCAGGACCCTACAGAGAGAACACTGACTGAGGTTCGGACTGACTTAAGAACCTCACCAAATGACCATGACCACTCGACTGGAGATGAAACCCTACCAAAGACTGGACAGACTTCAACTGACGAAACGTAGCTCATTTGACTCATATCAGAACTCCCCAACCTACATAGATGCAACTGGAATTCACAGAGGTGTACCTGATGAGTATAAATTGGTTGATTAAGTTGCAACAGGGTTTGAGTCATCCCTGTTCTGGTGGGTCACTATAAACAAAAATGTGGACAGAATTAATTACATTAATTTTAATGTTCAAAGGCTCAATAATATGACTAGAGATGCTATTGCTAAACTACAAAAACAACTGGTTGCTTCTTCCCTGATGACCTACCAATATAAAATGATCCTTGATTTCATCCTAGCTGAAAGAGGTGTGTGTGTGCTATGCTTTCCCAAGATTGATGAGTATTCATCCCTGATAACACAGTATCAGATGGCTCCGTATCTCGAGCCCTTTCTAGCCTTAAAACTTTACCTGAAGAGTTAATACAACACTCAAAGATACAAAATGTTATAACTGATTGGCTAAACAGAACCTTTAGAAAGTGGAAGAATTTAATTTTGTATGTGTTTATTTCACTAGTTGTAGCAGTGGCTGTGTTCACCTTGTGCAGATGCTGCTGCATTCCATGCATCAGGCACCTCTGTATAAAGTGTATCACAACAGCCATTGATGATAAATTCCCCACACCACCTCCTTATCAATTATCTCAACATGCAGGTGAAACTGCTCCACTGGTCTCCCTCTCTGAGCCCGGAGAAGATGAGACTGAAGCTTGCAAGGATGTTAACAAAGAAGACCTTGTTTGTATCCCTGAACCCCTGTAAATACATATTATTTGCTAAAGCTTAACATACTTCCTTATATAGTTGTTGCACACACGTAGAGGCGTGATACTAATAGTTTATATATATTTTTTTTATTTTATTTTTTTTTTAAACATTGGTTGATGTGGTCATTGCAGATATGTTATCAGTCGAGTTACAGAAGGTTTAAATGTCTCCTGGAAAAGAGGCTTCTGTTCCCGGTACCATGACAACTACTCCTGATATTAAATGTTTAGCTTATGCCTATATTTTATGAGTTTTTTGTTTCATCAACATTGCTCTGTTTATTATTTCCACATGCATGTGCAAAGAAGAATTGCTTGCTGCAAGTAACCGCAAAGAAGAACAGCTTGCACATACTGCCATACATAGAGGATGCTCTATGCAAACGAAGACATGCTTACACAACCACTACATGATTGAGAGATTTTTATTTGTGTTGATATAATAAAATTATATCAAAAGGGGAGAAGAATAAAAATCTCCCACCTGGTTGTGTCATAACTCATGGTGGACAGTCACTCACAGTTTGGGGCCCTGTTGAGCTGGCTGCTGCTCAGAGTTGGGACACAATACAGAAATAGCATTCCCACCTGTATCTTGTTGACAGAATAAAATTATGTCAAAAGGGGGATTTGTTATATTATTTTATGATTTGTTATATTATTCCTTGATTCTACCTTGATTGGATTTGCTATATTATTTACTCAGTTTGATCATTATTCGTCTAACCTTATGTGGCCTTGGGGTCATAGAAAGTCTGTACTCGTTATCTTTGTTGCTATGAAAATGGGAATAGCTGCACTCCCACTTTCCGTCTTATCCAGTTCCAATGGACAGTTCGTCATTGTTATAAAGAAACTGAATGAAAAGGGAGTGCAGTGCTCACAGTTCCTGTCTTATCTGTACTCAGTAGTTTCTGTGTTCCGCTAAGTTCTGAATGAGAGTGGCAAAATAGATGCACGCCTTAAAGACAACACACACACACATGTTTTAGCACATCTCAGTAAATCCACGTGAACAGTGAATGGCATGTTCACGTCAGAGATAACTGGCCAATGAGACTCAGTTGCGTCTAAGTCCAACCTGTGTACGGGGCAGACCCAGCCCAAGAAGATAAATGTGAATTATACCTGTATATCGGGGCTCACTGTGATGAAGTTCCTGCGAGAGCTTTGTCATTTTGAGACCAGCGCTGCCATACTTTACCTGTGACCTAAATAAATTCTACATCTGTGAACTGAAAATTCCTTTAGTTTGTTCTTGGGCTTCCAAAAAAAGAATTGGGTATAACACAGTCAAGATACAATTCCAGGGCATTGGTGCTTTGATGACCCTACGTCTTAGTAGCACTCTTCGTCCTCCCCTCATCAGTCATTATCACGCCTCTAAAGAGCCTCCCCCAGGATGCAAGGTCCACTGGTCTACATTGTGGTTCTCATGACATTGTGTGAGGTGCAGGCAGTCTTGCTTGCCCGGGGCTTCCAGTGTACCTATGAAGGCCACAAAATCCATCCATTATCTCTACGCCGCTTAATCCTCTGTAGGGTCGCGGGGGGTGCTGGAGCCTATCCCAGCTGACTCGGGCGAAGGCAGGGGACACCCTGGAGAGGTCGCCAGTCTATCACAAGGCTACATATAGAGACAGACAACCAAGAGAGAGAGAGAGAGAGAGAGAGAGAGAAAGAGCCTCTACAGAGGCAACACGCTGGAAAGGTGAGAAAATGAGTGATCGAAGGAAACGCAGCAGAATTTGGATGCATTTAATACAAAAGCAGAGTGTAGAGTATCCAAGGTTAATATCGTTTCTATTTTGTTGTGTGATTCTCTAAGCATATCTGTGTTGTTTTACTGTAAATTGTTGAAAGATTAGAGATTGGATGTTTTTGTCAAATTGAGGTAGTATTTGTTTTTGGACTTTAACATATATTTTTTGTAGCACTCTGTTCCACGCTGAGTATAATAAGCCCTATAAATAGTCAACATTTGATGTAATGTATGTTTTGTCCATTGTCGATTCTATTTGCACATAATTTTACATTATTTTTGGTAATAAATTAATTTAAGCAACATAAAATCTGAGGAGCCACTTTGGAGCCCAAAGAGTCGGCTCTTTTAAGTGAGCTGAGCCATAAGAACCGACTCTCTTAGAAGAGCTGGAATTCCCATCACTACTGCAGAAAACGGAGGGAAGCTGCAGACATCACCCTGAAAAACTGGGCTTCTCTGGTCATGAAGTAGTCCATGCAAGACTGTGGGCTCTCCTTGAACAATAGTACATGTTGGTGACCCAAACACAGCACACACCCATTATAGTCATCATCCAAGGCACGGAAACTCCACAACCCACACAAAAATGACCCTGGTGGCTTGCCATAGTTGAAAAATCACACTATCATGGATCCTTTGTGTTTTTTTTATGTCTTAATTCAGCAACTCTAACTTTGTTCAGTATCATTTTCTTTTTTTTTTTTTGAACCTTTTTTTTTTTTTTGTCTGCATTTATACTCATCGTTTAACACCATGCAAAGGAGTCAACTTTAATGAGATCAATGCATATTTTAGTCTTGCAGCAAAATATATTAATATTTAGTGCGTGTGCGTGACCATCACCGGCCCCCCCCGGGAGCTAAGCAGTCATTCTTTATTGAAATTGAGCCAGAGGGGGTAGTGCTGCACCTAGGTGAATGGGGGGGGGGGGGACAAGACGAACAGGGAGGGTACAGATAGGTAGTGCTATATGAATCCTATAAGAGTGCTGTAGCATGCCATGTTCAACCGATCCCACATCTGAAAACTGGAAACAAATAATCAACACAGAAACAAATTGGACACCAGAAGTCTTGTCAGTATACAGGGTTAGGACACCAGAGGACAGGAGTAAAGGAAGAATGTGTGGAGGGCGTGAGTTTAGTGCAAAGTCTGAAGAGTGACTCCGTACAATCTGGCGGGTCCCATCAGTTCTCAGCAATGGGACTCGGCAGGAGTTGGTAAGCCCTGAACAAACATGCATATGTGTCAAAGCCCAGAGTGACTACCACGAGTCAGCAGGGCCAGGCCGGCCAAGCGCCCCCACACACCAGGCCGGGGAGCACCCAGGAGGCACCACCCAGAGGACCACCCGGGCCACAGATGAGCACGCAGACACAGGGACCAAGAGGAGGCAGCAACCTCCGGGGGAGCGCCTTGTCCTTGGCGCTCCGGGGGAGCGCCAAGGACAAGCCCAGAGGGCGCAGGGCACGAGGGCCCACCCACCACCCCACACCCATCCCCAGCTACCCCACCCCCGCCCACACCCCACCCAACCCGCCCACCCCCGAGGCAGCGAGAGGCCTCCCGGGCTGCGGGGGGCCTCTCGCAAAACTGAAAACCACATATGTTGATACTATACAATACGTTGAGTACACAGAATGAGCTCAGTAGACCTTTAAGATTCTGCTGTCGTTCACACTTCTCTGCAGACATGCTCTGTTTATCTCAGTGGGAGTTCACTTGGTGAATGGAGGCTGTCAGATCCTTAATATGGAATAGGTTGAAGTGTTTAGTAGTCTAGTAGTTTAGTGTTCACATGTAACAGTACAAAGCTTCCTAAATAAATGACATGCAGACAGATCAGAGTGGATGCAGAGCCAAGCTTTAATTAGCAAACACAGAGAACATTACAATGAATGATGGATTTAGAAAGTTACAATGACAGGTTTAAGGTAGTAATGATTAAAACAGTAATGTATCACAGATTTGACAATATTGAATGAAATGTAAAAACATTTGTATTAGAAAACAAACAAATTTAAAAAATGAAAATGAAAACATTCTTTAAAAATCTCAGTGAAATAAAGTAAATCAATGTATTGATTTGGTGACATTATCAACAATGACTTGGAAATAGTGGATTCATGTGATGTAAAGGTTGTTATTAGTTTATTGTGTTATTGTTGTGAGCACCGTGGCTCTGTGAATGGTAACGTCAGGGAGCTGATCTGGAGAATTCAATCCACCACTTAGAGCCACACTAAAATATCTCAACATCTTCTACATGGATTGGCACAAAATCAGGCAGAGACATTGACAGTTGTCAGAGGATGAACCCTACTGACACTGGTGATCCCGTTTTCACCTCATGCACCACCAGCAGGTTGTATAGTTGTGGTGGTGAGTGAAAGATCTCATCAACTACTGGACTGAAAATGATCTGCATCAGCTGTACTTCATGTTTACTGCTAAACATGAAATGTTGAAACGCTCAAATGATAAAGTAAGACGGTGAACGTGGTATTTTAACATTATATATTGTCATTAATGGCATTTAGCTGAAAGCGCTGGTAAAAACGGCCTCATAGAGCAAGTAGTAGTATGGCTTTAGACTATTAGTCCTGCTATTACAGTCCTGTCCCCACAAATGTACATTTCTGTACAGCTAAACTGTACTCTCAAATATGTTTTGAAGGGAACTTAGTTTTGTTTAGAAGTAAACAGAATTTGTTGTTTGTGATGTGGAGTTTTACAGAATAAGTCCACATTAGAGGGTAGGAAGGTTGTTGGTGACATAGACCAGCTACCAAAAGCTTGGTTAGAGTTAGAAAAAATGTCATGGCTTGGGTTAAAATCTTTCCCTTCATGTTTGAAACATCTCCTTCATTTCTGGGTTACCAGGGTGAAGAGTCCTGCCCCATCTAGTATATGACTGGTTAGTTGAGGAGGAGCAACAATGAAGCAGTAAAATACGCTGCAAAGATATGCTGATTAAAACTCATTTGTGACTACAATCAAACAGAATCTAGCAGAACATGCATTTCCACCAAAACAGAGTCAGTTTAGTCACATAGAAATGTCATTTTGTGGAGACTGGACTGGTTGTCATGCAAAAAGGAGCATCAGTGAATGGATTTGTGGGACAGCTGCTTTCTTTCAGGTTGTAACAAAAATGCTTCACCTGAATCACAGGTATCCCAGAACTTCACTGTCCTCTGCCAGCCCTGCATCTTGCCCTGCCCTGTCCTTAACAACATCCTCACACTTTCTACCCCTCATCCCTGCCTGTTCCCCCTTGTGTGTTTTCATCCTCCACCCCCGTTGGATCCTCTGCCCCTGTTGGATCCTCCACTCCTGCTGAATCCTCCGCCCCTGTTGGATCCTCCGCCCCTGTTGGATCCTCCGCCCCTGTTGAATCCTCCACCCCTACCCATGTTGGATCCTCCGCCCCTGTTTGATCCTCCACTTCTGCTAAATCCTCCGCCCCTGTTGGATCCTCCACCTCTGCTAAATCCTCCGCCCCTGTTGGATTCTGCACCCATGTTGGATCCTCCACCCCTGTTAAATCCTCCACCTCTGCTAAATCCTCCACCCCTGTTAAATCCTCCGCCCCTGTTGGATCCTTCACCCATGTTAGATTCTCCACCCCTGTTGGATCCTCCACCCCTACTGGATCCTCTGCCCCTGTTGGATCCTCCACCCTGGCTGAATCCTCCGCCCCTGTTGGATCCTGCACCCATGTTGGATACTCCACCCCTGTTGGATCCTCCACCCCTGTTAAATCCTCCGCCCCTGTTGGATCCTTCACCCATGTTGGATCCTCCACCTCTGCTAAATCCTCCGCCCCTGCTGGATCCTCTGCCCCTGTTGGATCCTCTGCCCCTGTTGGATCCTCCACCCCTGCTGGATCCTTGGTTGGAATCAGCTTTGTCTTTATCGTATACATAACAATACTGTGCAACCTGATTACCATCAGAACAGCTTGTACACTGCATGCGACCATTTGACTTCACACAACGGAAAATGTTTTCAAGACCAAGACCAGGACCAAGACTAGATTCAATTCCAAGTTTTTCAAGGGCTTCTTTGCGCTGATCCTCAGTAGTGGCCGTAGCTGGATTATCAGATTCGTATATGTCAGTGAACACAAAAGCATAATGTTTCCATTTCTTAATTTGATGTAAATACTGAAGAATGTTTTTCTGATCTCCTTCATTTGTACACTGATGGTAACATGGTGAACTACGAACATAGAAAAGCAACAAATCGTGATCCTTATCATAATTCTTGTTGACCAAGGTGCCAAAGTTTTCCAGAACACGGTACTCTGCATGAAAATATTTAGTTTTTTTTCCTTTCTTTTTCAGAAACTTCGCTGCAACTATCCTGCCTTCTGTATACACACCACCATTTTTTATTGTCGTCTTCACATTCTTCAGATTTTCATCAGTAAACACTTGGCTGGTATCGTAACGCTGGTCCGTGTCTTTCTTCTCTGGGAGGCTTGCTGCCACACCGAACATTCCTTCTACATCTTTCTTGTCAAAACTGAAACAGAAAGTATTGCTAATTATCTCACATCCTTTGATTCCCATACTGTACAAAAAGTGGACTGACCATGGATTGTGAAATGTCTTTCAATCCATAGTCAGTCAGTTCAAATGAACCCTACAAGCAGGGCTGGGCATCAAAAACCAGTTCCACAATTCCAGTTCTAAAAGAATCTTTGAGAACGTTAAATTCACTCATCAGTTCCTCAGACTAGTTTTAGAAATGTTCTGCATTCACCTATCATAAATCTGCAGCTACCAGTCTGCTATATTAGTCATGTGTCCTGTGAGTTGAATGCCTGTGTGTCTTCCTGTCTCCTAGTAAATCATGACTCTAGCATTAGTCTGTTAACTTCCTCTGAGTAGCTTGAGCAGCAGGTGAACAGCATACATTGGTTCAGTCACAGCATCTTACTACATAGACTGGAACATCTTATTGGGATAAAAGAAACTGCTCTAAAGTGGTTTAAATCATTTATCAGACAGATTCCAGTTTGTGCATGGTAATGGGGATTCTTCCATCCGCACTAGAGTCAGTTATGGCGTTCCACAGGGTTCTTTGTTAGGACCAATACTATTTACTCTGCACATGCTTCCCCTAACAAAAATGATTAGGAAGCATTTCATAAATGTCCATTGTTATGCAGATGACACCCAGTTATATTTATCTATGAAGCCAAATTAAACCAATCAGTTGGTCAAACTCCAAGCATGTCTGAAGGACATAAAGGTCCGGATGACCTGTAATTTTTTTCATTTAAATTCGGATAAAACTGAGGTTATTGTATTTGGTCCTAAACACCTCAAAAACACACTGTCTAACCAGATAGTTACTCTAGACGACATTGTCTTAGCCTCCAGTTCTACTGTAAAAAACCTTGGAGTTATTTTTGATCAGGATATGTCCTTCAACTTACATATAAAACAAGTCTGCAGGACAGCATTCTTTCATTTACGTAATATTGTAAAAATCAGAAATATCTTGTCCCAGAGTGATGCCGAGAAACTAGTCCATGCATTGGTAACTTCTAGGCTGGACTATTGTAATTCCTTATTGTCAGGATGTCCCAGTAACTCTCTTAGAAACCTCCAGCTGATCCAAAATGCTGCAGCCAGAGTTCTGACAGGACCCAGTACCAGAGATCAGATTTCTCTTTTATTAGCTTCTCTTCATTGGCTCCCTGTAAAACCCAGATTAGAATTTAAAATCCTGCTCTTAACCTATAAAACTGTTAATGACTAAGCTCCATCATGTCTTGAAGACCTTATTGTACCTTATCATCCCAACAGAACCCTTCGCTCTGGGACTGCAGGTTTACTTGTGGTTCCCAGAGTTCCTAGAAGTAAAATGGGAGGCAGAGACTTCAGTTATCAGGCTCCTCTCTTATGGAATCAACTCCCAGTTTGGGTTCGGGGGGCAGACACCCTCTCTTCTTTTAAGATTAAGCTTAAAACTTTCCTATTTGACAAGTCTTATAGTTAGGACTGCTCAGGATCACCTGAGCTGTCCCTTAGTTATGCTGCCATAGATTTAGACTGCTGAGGGACTCATATGACGCACTGGGCTCCTCTCCTCTATTCTCTGTACTTTCATATATCACCATTATATATGACTAACCTATGTTTCCCCCCTGAGGGCCTGTGCCCTGTGCTTGTTGTCTCCGTGGATGTCTCTGGATCTGGAGCTCCACATCCCTGATCTGCACCCCAACCTCTCCTGCTTTCTCTCCCTCCCTCCAACCTCTCCTACTATCCCTCCCTCCCTCCTCATCCCTATTCCCAACCCAACCAGTCGAGGCAGATGGCCGCCCTCCCTGAGCCTGGTTCTGTCGGAGGTTTTTTTTCCCCCTTCCCTATCATGGGGGTTTTTGGTTCCTTCCCACCGTCGCTGACTGCTGCTCACAGGGAATCCAAAAGCAACTTTGGATTGTTGGGTTTTCTGTTTCCTGTTTTCTGTTCTTCCTTACAATGTTTAGTGCTATGTGATGACATATGTTGTAAATATGTGCTATATAAATAAAATTGAATTGAACTGAATTGAATTATGTACTGACTGCTGCATACTATGTTCCATAGTCGTATACAGTGTGGAGCTGTCATCTTATTTTGCAGTATGTTACAGTGTTACTACCCACATAGAATCTTTTTGTTCTAAAAACCTTCTAAGATGGTTCTAGTAATGTTCTTTTTAGTTCTCATAAAGTTCTTCTTAAAGGTAAGTTGACATTTTCTGAAGACCTTCTAAAAAGGTTGGTGATAACAACATGTATTTACACCAATATGTCCTGCTGCAGTGAGAATGTCATTCCTTTGTTCTCATGTAACATTATAGAACACTGTAGGAATGTTTATAGAATAACATCCCCAAAACATATTCACAATATTGCAGACATAGGTAGGTGTTCTACCTTTGTTACTATATCCCATTACAGGAACGCTTTACAAAAAGAATCATCCTAGCACTTGATAACATCTTGAAAACATTCTTTATTATCATGTAACAAAACCAGAGGCCCTGACGGCATCCTCTGAATGCTGCAGTAAATAGTCCAGGTCATGTTCTACCATATAGGAACATGACTGGAAATATAGAAAGTGAAAAAGATAAATAACCTTAAAACATTATTGGACATTAGATTAAAACATTATTAAACATTCTAGGCAATGCCAGCCAATGTTACATAACTGTGTTAGAGAATTAAGATATGATTCTTCATTTTCTAATCCTTGTACATTAATATTTATGGAGAGGGAGTGGACTCACCTGATCTCATTTACAAGATCTGCAAGATGGTTCTGGTCCACAGCAGCAAAACAGTGTCCAGCAAACAGCAACAGGACTAAAGTCCCAGACATCCAGGAGAATCCAGCCATCTGAACACAATATTAATTTATCAGTTTGTTATCCACGTATACATCCAGTACACATCTGGAGTGAAGACAAATATCATAACAGACCCCAAAGTACAAAAGCAACAAAAGTGAAAACACCTGTGATCACTGAAACACAAGCAACAAAACTGAGTACAGCTTGTAATTTACAATTACTCTAAGTGCATGAACACAGTTAACAAGTACAAATGTATGAAAACATGGTTTAAACATTGTCATTAGGTAGTAGAGCCCTATCTGGCATTTCCTAAAGCAGCATCATCAGGAACTTCTGAGTTCAATGATCAACTGTCACAGACTTTGACCTCCAACCAATCAGAGCAACAAAACGTTTAATTCTAACACTGAAGTACAGAAGTGTTGGTGCTGCTCTCTACAAACTAGACTAACAGGTGTGACTGTCCCAGCAGGACCAACAACAGGAATTCTGTTTGAAGGTGGGGGACCAGGAGCGTACTGCCAACACAAATGAAACGTGTGCTCTCAGAATCATCTGGTTCCCAGACTTACCTTCACTGCTGCTGCTCGCAAGACCCGATAGTCCTAAAACAGCAAACACCCAATTAATACAAATTACAAAATTCAATTAATCTATTAATGTGCAAAATGCAATATTTGCAGACTGTTCAAATCCATTGCATCACAGAAAATAAACCCATTTTTTCATGCACTTTCTTTCTCAAACAGATCTCTCTAATGTCATTTCAGATTGGTTTAATGTGACATGAACATTTTCACTTTAAGACTTGACTCCATTAAAGGTCTTCTCATTGTATACTTTGAGTAACACCTTGCACTGAAGCTTGCTGCTACCTTTCTCTCTGGAGGAGAGCTCAGTACAGCTGAGTGAAGATCTTTTACCTGCTCTGTGGGAGAATGTTCTCTGATGGATGCTGTGTTCAGAGGGCTGGTGATGGAGCAGTGAACGCCGTCAGAAGCAGGACGTCATTTTATACGGAGGATGACCAAACCCTCAGAGCAGCAACATTTCCTTATTTGAACATATTTCTCAAAAATTAGGAAGTAGGAAGAAACTAAGAGTCGTTCTGCAATTTGATTCAGGAAGTTGAAAGACTGCTGAACGTTTCTCGGGTTTGTATTCAACATTTATTTTAGACTGAGGGGAAGCAGCCTAATGTCATATAGCTAAATCAAATAATGCATAAATCAAATAAATGTTTCTGCATTGACACCCACAAATAGCAATGGACCAGGATGGAGTCACCAATCAAACACAACATTAAAACTTTAACCAGAGTCTGAATCCCCTTCAAAGATTTAATAACTGAATAATTGTCCTATTAGTTCTGAAGCATCGGTGCCTTTCTGATGATGAGTGTTGATAACAAGCCCACAAACCTAAATGACAATACAGGTTGACTGTCAATGCATCTAACGAGCTCCACATTCAGAGGAGGTGTGTGCTCCCCCTTACTGGAGCTTGTTTTCCATGTGTAGCTATTATCTGTAGACAAAGTTGGCTCATTAGCAAACCTTATTGTTTTTTGTAAATATACATTCATTGTGAATTTGATGCCTGCAAGTTGTTTGAAAAGTTGATGCTGACTTAAGTTGCTCAACAGTCCTGAGTGTCAGTTGTTGTATTTTGTGCGTCTGGACTGCATTCAGGCCAGACTAGTGCCTTCACTCTTTTCCCATCAAGCCATGCTGTTGTAACACGTGCTGAATGTGGCTTTTTCATTGTCTTGCTGAAATGAGCAGCAACGTTCCTGAAAAAGACGTGGTCTGGACAGCAGCATATTTTGCTCCAAGACCTTTCAGCATTAATGGGACCTTCACAGATGTGCAAGTCATCCATGGCATTGGTACTAACACAGCCCCATACCATCACAGATGCTGGCTTTTGAGCTTTTGAACTAGTGCTGATAACAATCTGGATGGTCCTTTTCCTCTTTATCCCAGAGGACAGACATCCATGATTTCCAAAAGCTATTTGAAGTGTGGACTCGTCAGACCACAGCTTTGGGTCAGTCCATCTCAGATGAGCTTGGGCCCAGAGAAGCTGGTGACCTTTCTGGATGTTGTTGATGTTTGTCTTTATGTTTGTGTCCGAGAGTCTCAACTTGCACTTGCAGATGTAATGATAAACTGTGTTATCTGACAAAGGTTTTCCAAAGTGTTCCTGAGCCCATGTGGTAATATCCATTTCAGAATGATGGTTTTTTTTTTGGGGGGGAGTTTTTTCCTTTTTATTGATAGCAGGAGAGAGACAGGGTGAAAGGGGGTACAGAGGAGAGAGAAAGACATGCAGCAAAGGATCGTGAGCTGGACTCGAACTCACGACCGCTGCTGGCGACCTGCGCCCACATGGCAGCGCCTTATACAGTGGGCCAGAATGATGTTGGTTTTTAACGTAGTGTCGCCTGACGGATCAGAGATCACGGACATTGAGTGTTAATTTTTGGCCTTGCTGCTTATGTGCAGAGATTTCTGAGGTTTCCTTGATTCTATTGGTGATATTTTAGACTGTAGATGGTGAAATTCATAGATTCTTTTCAATTTTGTATTAAACTATTGGACTATCTGCCCTCAAACTGGTGAACCTCGCCCCGTCCTTGCCTTTGACTGACTGAGCCTTTCAGGATGCTCCTTTATTACCCAATCATGACACTGTCACCTGTTTCCAGATAACCTGTGGAACATCATTAATTAGCTTTCCCAGTCTTTTGTTGCCCCTCTCTCAATTTTTTTTTGAAAGATGATGCTAGCGTTAAATTCAGAATAAGCATATATTTACAAAGATCAATAAAGTCGATCAGGTAAGACATTAAATATATATTTTTATATTTTTCTGAGTAAATACATGCTGTAAGCTGTCATGAACATGTTCTAATCATTGGACAGAGATCATAAAATACAGTAACAAGCTGTAACAATACAAAGGACAGATGATGCAGCTGTATCACACCTCATGTTTTACTGAAGCTGTTTTAAAACAACATTGTCTGAATGAATACGTGAACTGTGCTTTGTTTCGTTGCTGCTATGTTTTGGTCTCTACAGAAGCTCATTGCAACAAACGCATGAACTCACACATTCAGGGCCATGCGTCTTTACAGAAGGTACAGTGCTGTACAGGTTTGCTGACAGTCGTGTTTTTTTTTTAGATTTATTTATGAAGCAGTGAGTCAGTTCTAGCAGGTAAATGAACGGTGGTCCAGTCATTAATCTATTGTTAAATGTGTCCGCCACAAACAGCTGATGTCAGGGCTTGTCAGTAAATGAAAGCTGCCTGCAACTCATCTATAGTCAGTGCACTTGATCTGATTCCCACCAAAGTCATTTAACTGGTACTCTGTCTCAAACGTTTAATAAAGCTAAGAAAAAGTATCTTTTTAATCCCCTTAGGTGATGTCTGGCATCACCAAACACCTGGGTACAACTGGTAATAATAAAGGGTCTTTGAAGTGATGGACAGAAACTTCCCAGTTTACTGCATCATTCAAAGCAGCAGAGCAGCAGGACTCTAATAGACAGCGGCAACATAAACACATGTCATTGTTCTCTCACAGTTTCTGGTTTCTAGCATAGATATTGTCAGATTAACTTTATTTGTTACTGTTGCTGCTCTGCCCTGGACATCATGCTGTGCAGCAGAGTTGTGTGTCCTGCAGTGTCCCTACAGTGATCAGTAGTGTTAGGAGATTTCCACAGAGTTACTTTGGCCTTGTACAGCGCCGAGTGCTACTGCTTCTCCTGATGCAGTTTATCTTCCCATGCTCTTGGTTTGGACAGCACTGGATGCCAGTATTTTTTGATCTGGCATTTTTCAGTTACTAGAAACCAAACAGAGATGCTGTGCTTCTGTTTTGACAAAGAAATTTGCAGCTGAAGCCCAAGAACTTCGTTAGTTGGTAGCTATTTTTAGCATTGTGTTGTAATGCTACGGCTTTGTTGCAGTTTTACAAATAAATTGATTCATCATTGAACACAAGAAGGGCATCACGCTGTTAGCTGGCTGTCAACCTGTGAAATATGTTCAACTCATAGGCAGGACAGTATAGTTACATTATCAAGCTTTGGTAAGACCTGTGAGCCTCTGATAACTCCTGTTTACCGAGGAAATGTTCTGTGTGTGAAACAGGAAAAGCAATTCTGCCTTTTTATTCTGACTTGCAGATTAATGATGGAGATATAGAAATAAAGAAGAAAGGGGAAGTCACAAGTCCAAATCCAGAGGAAGAGCTGTGAAACCTTGATAAGATGAGATCATCTTTGTTTGTCTCATACACTATTATACACAGTACAATGAGCAGTGAAATGTGTTTTGCACCAGCATCCAGTTACAATGAGAAATAAAGGTTCAATAAATATATGTACATATATAAATAAATCAAATGAAGCAAATGAAGCATGGTTGTATGTTATATGAGGTGCATGTGTAAAAAGGTGCCAGCATGTAGTGCAGAGTCCAGTTTAAAGCTCAGAGTTGAACAAACGGACGGCCTGAAGGAAGAAACTCTTCCTCATCCTCTCAGTGGCAGACCTTAGGCAACGATAGCGTTGTTCTGACAACAGCAGAGATAAGAGAGAGTTTGGCTAGACTGCTTCAGGATCTTCACAGGCCTTGACCTGCATCTCTGGGTGTAAATGTCCTGCAGGCTGAGGAGGGTGGATCTGATGGTCTGCTCAGCTGAACGGACCACCCTTTGGAGGGCCCAGAAGTCCTGCTTGGTACAGCTGCCGATCCAGGAGGAGATGCTCCTGCACAGGATGCTCTCAGTGGTGCAGGTGTAAAAGTTCCTGGGCACTGTCAGTGGGAGCTTGAAGTCTCTCAGGTGTCTGAGGTGGTAGAGATGCTGTCTGGCCTTCTTCACAGTGGTCTTTATGTGAAGGGACCAGGACAGGTCTTGTGTGATTGTCACACCAAGATATTTAAAACTGACCACTCTTTCCACCTCTGACCCACTGATGCAGGGTGGATGGAAGACCCTCTGCTTTTTCCTGCTGAAATCCACAATCAGTTCCTCAGTTTTGCTGACATTCAGCAGGAGATTATTCTCCTGGCACCAATTCTCCAGGAGGATCACCTCTGTCCTGTAGGCCTGCTCATCATTGTGGGAGATGAACCCCACAACAGATGGTGTCGTCAGCAAGCTTAATAATGTTACCTTGTCATATTGTATTGTTTTATATATTGTGTTGATAACCATGGACAGTGGAAGAAAGTGCACAGTAAAAGTTGTAAAGTGATTTGCAGAAAGAGAGACAATACAAGAAATGAAATGGGCACAGGGTGTACAAGGAAAAAGACTTTGGATTGAAGATTCATCATGAATGATTCAATATCTCAGCAAAAACCAAAGATCAGACAAAAAGTCTAAAAACTCAAAACTGATTTGTGAATCTGCACTTTTGTCAGGTAGCTGTAGAAATGAATTGAAGGTCCTGCTTAATGGAGCTTTGCATTAGTTCATACAGGCACAGAGTCAGGGCGCCACGAGGCCCTTTTCTGTCCAACCATTTAAAGTCCAGCCCAGCCTCTTAACGTGCTTTATGACTGAGGCAGTGTTCATTCATTCTGGTTCAATATCACAACTCTTCCAATTTTACAGAGGGGCTGCAGCACACCTCTGCATCTACTCTGTTCAGCTAATGGAAGAGGATGAGGAGCCAGCTGGGAGCGGCATCCTGTCATGACATCTCAGCAAGCTGCAAACCTGAACTGCTCTTTCAGAAACACTTTCTCATCTGTAAAGAACATAATGTCATGACTCTCTTGAGTTTCCACTTATTTCTACAAGTCTGATTTTTCTCTGATAGAGTGATTGGAACAGATACTTCTTTGTCACAAAAAACATTCATGAAGTTTGCTTCTTTTATGACTTTATTATGGGCTAACAGAAAAAGTGACCAAATATGCTGGGTCAAAAATAAACATACAGCAACATGAATTACCAATTTTGGTGACTTAGAAAGTTGTGTCAATGAAATGAGCTTCATAGCATGGCCTCTTAACTTCTTGTGAGTGATTATGAGTGACTACAGCTGGTGACTTTTCTGGGGCCATTTAAATGGGGCTTTTTGGATACAAACGCCCACAAACGCTACAATGGGAAAGTCAAAGGAGCTCAGCACGGATCTGAAAAAGCGAATCATTGACTTGAACAAGTCAGGAAAGTCACTTGGAGCCATTTCAAAAGCAGCTGCAGGTCCCAAGAGCAACAGTGCAAACAACTGTAAGTATAAAGTGCATGGCACTGTTTTGTCACTGCCACAATCACGAAGGAAATGCAAGCTATCACCTGCTGCTGAGAGAAAATTGGTCAGGAGGGTGAAGAGTCAACCGAGAAGCACCAAAAAGCAGATCTGCCAAGAATTAGAAGCTGCTGGAACACAGATGTCAGTGTCCACAGTCAAGTGTGTTTTGCATGGCCATGGACTGAGAGGCTGCCGTGCAAGAAGGAAGCCCTTGCTCCAAAAGCGGCACCTTAAAGCTCAACTGTCAACTGCTCAACAGACAAATCCAAGTCATAGGAGTTGCACATTTCAATAGAACAAGTTAAAAACTTCAAGAGGCATGAAGGAATATTTAACATGTATCACGATGAGGTCATTCATTTATCCCTTTTTTTAATTGTCTCATATATATACAGAGAGGGTTGCAGTATATATATACATACATATATATATATATGTATGCATATATATATATATATATACATACATACATATATATATATATATATATATATGTATGTATGTGTATATATATACATACATATATATATATATATATATATATATATATATGTATGTATATATATACTGCAACATGGTTGGCGAGGACGAGGTGTTCGCCATCAGAGTCCGATGGGATCTCCTGCTGGCGGTGGCACAGCAGCAGTGTCCTCGCTCGCCATGCCTTTCTGCTGACTCCTTTTCTGCCTCCCGAACCACGTGCTGCTGGTGCAGGTGCTCAGCCAGGCGGGGGGGGCACATGGCTATTCGAATCTTAAAATTATTATTCGGATACCACCACAACAACCGAACATTCAGATATTCAGATATTCAGATATTCAGGTCCAGCCCTACGACTGACAAGACCAAAGTTATCTGTGTGTGTTGTCAGTGTGAACCGAGTTCTCATCGTAGCATATTCAGTCTGAAATACCACTTAATGGCCAAAACACACAGCTGATGCGAATTCTCCGCCTCCTCTTCTTCAAAACCAGGCGACAATTGCTCAATTGGATTCAGGTCAGGTGACTGACTTGGCCATTGCAGAACATTCCACTTCTTTGCCTTTAAAAACTCTTTGGTTGCTTTCGCAGTATGCTTCGGGTCATTGTCCATCTGCATTGTGAAGCGCCGTCCAATGAGTTTTGAAGCATTTGGTTGAATATGAGCAGATAATATTGCCCAAAACACTTCAGAATTCATTCTGCTGCTCTTGTCAGCAGTCACATCATCAATAAATATAAGAGATCCACTTCCACTGGCAGCCATACATGCCCACGCCATTACACTACCACTACCATGCTTCACTGATGAGGTGCTATGCTTTGGATCTTGAGCAGTTCCTTCCTTTCTCCATACTCTTCTCTTTCCATCATTCTGGTACAAGTTGATCTTTGTCTCATCTGTCCATAAGATGTTGTTCCAGAACTGCACAGGCTCTTTTAGATGTTTCTTGGAAAACTCTAATCTGGCTTTCCTGTTTTTGAGGCTCACCAATGGTTTACACCTTGTGGTGAAACCTCTGTATCTCCTCTGGTGAAGCCTTCTCTTAATTGTTGACTTGGACACAGATACACCTACCTCCTGGAGAGTTTTCTTGATGTGGCCAACTGTTGTGAAGGGGTTTTTCTTAATGAGGGAAAGGATTCGTCTGTCATCCACTACACTTGTTTTCCGTGGTCTTCCAGGTCTTTTGGCGTTGCTGAGCTCACCAGTGCGTTCTCTCTTTTTAAGAATGTTCCAAACAGTTGATTTGGCCACACCTAATGTTTTTGCTTCTCTCTGATGGGTTTATTTTGATTTTTCAGCCTAATGATGGCTTGCTTCACTGATAGTGACAGCTCTTTGGACTTCATATTGAGAGATGACCTCACCAGATTCCAAATGAATATACCACACTTGAAATGAACTGCAGGCCTTTTATCTGCTCCTTGTAAATGAAATAATGAGGGAATAACACACACCTGGCCATGGAACAGCTGAGTAGCCAATTGTCCAAATACTTTTGGTCCCTTAAAAAGGTGGAGGCACATATAAAATGTATTGTAATTCCTACATCGTTCATCTGATTTGGATGTAAATGCCCTCAAATTAAAGCTCAAAGTCTGCACTTAAAGCACATCTTGATTGTTTCATTTCAAATCCATTGTGGTGTTGTACAGAGCTGGAATGCTGAAAATTGTGTCAACATCCAAATACTTATGGACCTAACTGTACGTCACAGCGGTGCGACTAAGGCTGTCCCATTTCGTAAAAACTCAAAGACTCCTTCAAATGCGGCCGACGAATGCGTCCTTCTTTTCCACAAATTTGAAGGATGCATCGATGTATCCTTCGTAGCCCCAAATATCCCAAGATCCACTGCGTGCCGGTGACAGTTCGATCAACAGCTGGAGTTTTAACTGCTGACGGCTGACAGAGAAGATGGATGGAGGATTCTAGTTTTAAATATTAGTATTATGTCACAGTTCACTCCAATATTAACACGTGTTGAACACATTAAAATTTGTTTTAAAAAACGATTAAGTTATGTTATTGATGTGAGCCGCTGCAGTTTAAAGCGTTTACTTTCCAGTTGTTCAGCTTCAGTGTTTAAGCTTTATTTTACCGAGACTGTGGCGATTTTTTTCTGACTGCGGCCACCATGAAAATGACTTATTCATTCATAAATATTCACATATTGATTCCTTATTTAAATTACTATATGAAGAAGAAGTAAAATGGTTACGAGGTTACTAAATCCTACTGGACCTTCTATTGGTGGTAATTCTCTCTGTAGACCAGTGAAAACATGACTCTCTTCACTGTTCTTAGTTTAGCTCCACCAAGTTATCTTATAAAATGTTTAACATAAATTATATTTGGTTTCTGTTCAGACAGCATGTATTTAGTGATCCTCATTATAAACACTCAGCCCAGAGACTGTGGAGGTTTATAATATTTGAAGTTCATATCGACGTGGATGTCAACAAATTTAAACCAGCTGTGGACGCTTCTTGTTTCTCAGACAGTTTAGTCCCGAACCATCGTACAGTCCAAGACCCTCAAGTCTTCAAGGATATAAAACATATTAAAAACAAAAATTACAATTTCGGGATCAAATCTAGTCAAAAATTAGGTAAAATTACACCGTCGTCTTATCCTGATCGTCGGGATGAAAATTTGTTTGTCAGGGTTGCTAGGCAACAAGGAGCGGCGCTACGAGATGTCATGATGTACGCAGGAAGTTCATCGTAGGCTGGACCGTCTTATTTAACAAACGCTCATGCAGCCTTCTCATGCAGCCTACCTGTCCTTCGTAGGCTGGGTCCTTTGAAGGATGCAGCCCCTGAATTGGGACACAGCTCTAGTGTCACCATCCATAGAGACATTTACATAGCTCCATACATTCGCCCCTCTCTCACCCCTCACACCACTCCCATCCTGGTCCACAGCCTCGTCACCTCCCATATCATCACTGAAACCCCCTCCTTTCACCACATCCCCCCTGTCCTCCAGCAGCTCCACTGGCTCCCAGTCAAATTCAGAATCACCTTTAAAACCCTCCTCTATACATTCAAGGCAGTCCACAAAACTCAAAACCCATCTGTTCCAAGTTGCCTTCTGTCTGTAATGTTACTTTCGTCTGTTGTTTTTATTTATTTTATTTTATTGTGCTTTTAAATACTCTGTAAAGTGTCCTTGAGTGCTGAGAAAGGCACTGTTGAATAAAATGTATCATTTATTATTATTATATTGTCAAAAAACGTAGCTATATATAGGCTCATGCAAATAGTGAAGTATCCAAATAAATACTGCAGCTCTGTTTGACCTGAAGAATCCAAACTGTGTAAAAAGCAAAGCTTCTGTCCCCGGATGATTAAATGACACAACACAGATCAAAGTGATGCTGAGCAAAGCTTTAATCACAACACAAGAGATCCAAAGTCAATTTGCCAAAGTACAAAGAACAGGGTCATAAGTAGAGTCAATACAGAAAGTAATTAATATTTATTTCTGTTAGTAAGTTAGTTTAAAATAAGTGAATTGAATCACAATTTGTCTAAATGTAAATGAACCCAGTGTCTGGGACCAGCTGTTTTCACTGTATACCACTGAAACCACTGTAGAAGAAAAAAGTTTAATTTGCTTGGGTCATTACATGTAATGTGTAATCACTGTAATCCTCCTAGATCATTTGAGTCACCTGTAAAATTAAACTTGAACAGAAATCCTTTGATTAGTGGATATGCCTAAGAGATTATCAAGTAGTATGAAGAAAGAGAAAAGCATTTTAAGCATAAGGAATCTTTTCATGTTGGCCGCTGTGGGTTCATTTGACTGCTGTGGATGTAATCTGAGGGTCTAACAGATCTACAGGTACATGAATTCATATGTCGACAGAATCTGGGTCACTTCAGTTTAATAGATCCGCGTAGCTTAAACTAATGCAGTCTAACACAACAGTCCTGCAATGAATCCTCCCTTCTGAAAGGCTGCAATGTGGTGGTGTTTCTGTTACATTGTTCACACCATTTAAATCAACGAAGACAGAAATGTCTTTCACAAATTACACTCTCAATTTATGATTTTTCCAAAATCTTACTCTATAAATTATATTTTACTTGTATAACGTTGGGCTGCACAGTGGCTCAGTAGTTAGCAGCGTTGCCTCGCAGCTAGAAGATCCCCAGTACGCGTCCCGGTTAGGACGCCTGGAATCTGTCTGTGTGGAGTTTGCATGTTCTCCCTGTGCAGTGTGGGTTCTCACTGGGTACTCCGGCTTCCTCCCACAGTCCAAAAACATGCTGAGGTTGATTGATTATTCTAAATTGTCCATAGGTGTGAATGAGAATGTGCTTGATTGTCTGTCTCTATGTGTAGCCCTGCGATAGGCCGGGTACCTGTCCAGGGTGTCTCCTGCCTTCACCCAAGTCGGCTGGGACAGACTCCAGCCCCCCTACAGAGGATTAAGCGGTGTATAGATAATGGATGGATGTATAATGTTGTATTCATAATTTTAGAGTTTTCTTGTGAACGAACAAAAGGTTTCCTCATCATGCAACATTTGAAAACTTCCCCAAATATCCCTGCTGATCCCTGGAGTTTGCAGGACTATTGTGAGTAGTGTGGACTACATCTCTTATGTTGTGTTTTCCTTGTGTTTGAGGGTGTCTTTAGGGTATCATCAGGGTATCTTTAGCTAAACAATGTAATTACTCTTGCCACTAGTGATTGTCCAGCTACCTCATTCTTCTGTAACAATGTACATTTTGTTTAGTCTGCGAACAAATCAAAATGACCAATTTGACATTAAAGTACTCGTCATGTTCCTGCAAATCTGTTTGACCTGAATCGCAGCAGTCCCTGGGGCAGGATGCCTCAGCCCTGTAGGCTGGGACCAGATTGTTGTTCGTCTACATAACATCTGCGTGTAACTTGACCGCCTGTGGAGCAGCTGGTACACTCTTTCCGACCAGGCGGTCCATCACAACGGAAAATGTTTTCGAGACCAATCGCCCCTAAAGTACCCCGGTGGGTGCCGAGCAGCCTCAGAGCTCCCTGCAGATCCTCCTCAGGTATGGGGTCGTTTGTGCGTGGTTTGAAAACTTTGGAAAATACAAAAGCATAATTATTCCAATTCAGTATGGGATTTATGAGGTCGAGAATGTTCCTGGGATTTGTTTCGCTGGCACACTTCTGAGCACATGGGGACGCAAACACATAAAACAGCAACAAGTCATTTCTGTTGTGGTTGGTGACTAAGGTGTTGAAGTGTTGTAGGGAACGGAACTCTGCATGATCGGCTGTACCCTCACGAATTCTGTCAGGACAGTGTCTCTGAACATCAGCCCAGGTCACAACCCCACTAGGACATCTTTTTAGAACATTAGACCATTGAACACGTTGAGTTGGACACTGAGCCAAAACGTCGGACCATCTCAGAACTGTAGCTGCCACCACCCTGGTGCCGGTGTACACATTGCAACTTTGAATGGCATTCCTCACTTGTTCACCAGTGTCAGGGACTTGACTGATGTCATACGTTTTCGTCTGACTGTTGTATGGGATGCTTACAGCCAGGCTGAACATTGGAGATTTTCTGCCAAATGAAACATAAAAATTGTGTAAACCAGCCGTCTTTGATCCTTTAATATAGAGCAGACCTCTTCACTGGCAGATGTATAGAAAATGAATCTTGCAGAACCAGCCTATGTCCATAGCACTGAGTCTGCTTTCAACGAAAGCCAAGAAGACTCGCCTTGTAGACTCAATTCAAATCTTTATCAAAACTTGCCGTTTTCAGTGAGTATGTTGTGAAAATGGTAACATGAATACTATCGGGGAGAAACGGTAAGTGAAAAAACCAAAATGCAGACGCTGACAGGAATAAAATGAACAAAAAGCAACTTTGTTCCAGATAAAACAGAAGCGCAGGAAAAAAGTAACTAAAAAATCCAAACAATAAAAGAAATATTAAGTGAATAAATGTAAACTATAAAGAAACACAAAAACTTAGAAACCAGGCACACAGGTAACTCAGGGAAGATCACGTAGAGAAAAGGGCTCGAACGCTGACAAAACAACACAACATGAACTGGGAATGACCATGAGGGAAAGGGTGAGTATATAAACACACTGGGGCAGGTTAGACAATCACACATAGGCAGAGCACATTAGGGCGGAGCAGGCGATAACACAGGTGGGAAAGCAGACCAAGAATTGGAAGTGTGAAGACACCTGAAAAAGAGAGTGAGCACAATGACAAGACAGGACATACCAAAATAAAACAGGAAATAAATGAAACAAGAACTGAGAGCAGGAGCTGGACGGGACACAAACAGAGGAGAGGGAGGAGAATACTGCTTGAAATGTGCAGCCAATGACAGGCCTATACACACAGTCTACATTCAGTGAGTCAGAAAATTGTTGACGGTTTTATTTACTTTTTCTTCTTTGTTCCAAATACATTATAACTGTTGTTTGATAAGGTAAATATAAAGTTTATCTGGAACTTACTAACCTTTGTCCGTGACTCATGTAGCTTGGCCTGTACCTGTGGAGGGAGATATTCAGAATTTTAAAATGTTACGGGCCCTTTATAATTTGATCCAGAAGTATCAAAGATTTTCATCAACACAAGACAAGACAAACATATTAAAAACCATAAAGACAAATTTGATCTATCGCTTTATTTTTATAGACATTAAAAAGCTAATTTTATTAATTTTGATGGAGATAAAACCTTTTCGCTGAAGTTCAAGAGCAAGACCCCCCCTTAATTACTCTCCTTCCTGTCGTACGTCTAAACACACAGTACCACCCTGCCCTTCCCACTTTTTCGTTCTTGCTTGTCATTCACAGAGCAACACAAGCCATCAATCAGAAACGATGCCAGTTGGAAGGTTTTAGAAAAACTCTGCTTACCACAGACAGCTCACCTATCGATTTCAGTTACTTTGTCAACAGTCTACTTCTTACACTTCTGGCACTTGGACACCAATTTTCCACCATCATATACCCTCATCAACCTGCTGTTTAAATTTACAGCTAGATGGCCAGTGGCAGGTGCATCTGTTGGCCACGCCAAAAAGTTGGTCAGGAAGCACAGGAAGTATCTGAATCAGGCAACCAAATCACCTTAAGTGCCTCATTTTGACGGAAACTAGCAACAACCCTTCTGCAAGCTACCTTTGAATAGCGAGCTCCTTGCCGCATCTCAAAAGTCATGCCCAGCCAGCCTATGGAGGAAAATCATTTTGGTCACTTGTACTGGCAGTTTTGTTCTTCCATCACTAGGCAGAGTTCATGACCATAGGTTAGAGTTGGAAGGTAGATTGACCAGTAAATCGAAAACTTCCGACCCCATCTCGTCATGATGGTCCAGTACAATGACCACATTACTGCTGATGCTTCACCGAACCCCCATCAATCTCACACTCCATTTTTCTGTCATTCATGAACAAAATTCCAAGTACCAGTCATACCTTCACAGATGAGCTCCTTCTGCCAGTTTTGGGGGTTTCTTGGTCAACGATAGACTCAATGCTGTAGTCTCCCAAGTCCTCGCAGTTCCTTAAAAAACCTCTCCAGCCATCTTCAGCAGTATTCAAAATCTACCCTATCGTTATCACTGCTCTCTCCTAGAACTGCAAATGGTCCAGTAAAAAAAAAGTCGAAGCTACTCTCACACAGTTGTGCCTTTCGTGCGACAGTTTCCAACCTATTCCTGCTCCCTGTCGAACACTTAACAGGCTACTGCAACAATATCACTGACTTCCTTTACTCCCTCCATAATAGATTCTGTTCATCCTTTACATCATTCAACATAGCTACATTATCCAGCTCCATCTTATACTGCTCACCTCCATCTGGGATTTAACATATCCTTGATATTTCTGCTATGTAGTTTATTAATTACGGTAATTTTCCACTGACATCTGTCCTCCTATCTTAAGGCATCACCACGTTCCAGTGTCCTATGTCTTAATCTCTAGCCGACACTCTAGAGTCCATGTTTCTGTTGGCCTTCGTTGGTTCCTGCAACACAGATTTCATTTCAATGTCGACCAAGTTTGATCAGCACTTCCATCCTACCACACCCCTACTGTATCCTATATCCAACCTTCTTCTTTCTCCAAAGACTGCCTGGTCTATTGACTCAAACGAAGCCAAACCAATCAAATAGGCAGTCTTATGCCCATTATGTACTTCAAATTAGATTCACACTGAAGCCCTTACAAATCTCTAGTACACCATAAACAAATCAGAAAATGTTACGATGCTTCAACCTCCAACCCTCAGTTTGCTACAGAGAACGATCCAGTTGCAACCTTATCCTGACAGGATCCAGAACCCTTGCATGTTCTCTGGCCATGCCTTCCATATTGACGCAGCTTCCAGCCAAGGGTTTCCCCACCAATTAATCAAGGCCATAGGCTTCAAGTGTATCCGTTACTCATCCGTTCCAACCTTCAAGACCTACGTTATGCTCACTCTTTGTTTCATTCTTATGGTGGGCTTTTTGGGGGTCGGGAGCCAGTGCTGATCCCTGACTAAGCTTTTATCCACACCATATTAACTTCACTCAGACATCACTGACATAACGCTCATTTGTATCCAATGAACAATCAAGCTTCAAATTGATGGTGTGGTCCTTGCTAGTGAATTCATTTCAAGATGGTAAATATGTATGCTAACCCACAAATATAAAATGGGAGGGTTGTCAAACTGTTTCCTCATATAATCCTATTTTGTGCCTTCTAAGTTTGCTGTAGAAGTAATATTCTTTCAGAGAACACAGAGAGAGTCAACTCACGTGTTTAATATTTGATCCACAAGTCTTGCGAGTTGGTTCTTGTTCACAATAGCCGAACTGTTTCCAGCAGACAGCAGCAGGGCCAGCATTACAGCCATCCAGCACAGACCAGCCATCTGAAGACAGATGCTTTTTATTAATGCTTTTAACAAACACTGGGGAATAGTGAACTGCATGTATTTAAACTAGTAGTTTAACTACATTTTTGGAGTAGCCTACTTGTAGTTTAACCAAATTCATATTTGCATAGTAATTCCAGTACTTTTTATTGTGCTATTGCTTTCCTAGTGTAACTGGACCCGCTCTGAACAGCTTCATCTTTCATCAGCTCTTTTCTTTCATCCTGGCCGCTGTAATGCCACGTCCAGACAATACATCCATTGGGCAACCTCACACTTGACTTTTGTATATATGCGTACTGCATTATGGATAAATGTCAGCCTGACTCAGAATCCCCATGACCATACTGAAGCTCGACTGAAAAACTTACATTTTTACTTGTGAGCGATGCAATAAGAAAGTAAACACACTCTGTGCTGCAAATCATCAAACACAAATGTGAGTGTATTTGTTGTACCCTTAAAAAGGGGAGTAGCGAGGGGAGATCGTAAGAAAACAACAACACGCTGCTCGTTCGCCCGCTCACTGTATTGAGTGCAATTTCTTAACAATACAAAGAAACTTTACCATTGTTCACAAATACATTGAGTATCTTCTACATTACTCACAAATAAATGCATTCAGTCTTAAAACAGATTAACTCATCTTTTAACTGTTTTTAACTCATTAACTTATATTCTTCCCAAGTTTTTATCTTTAAACATAAGATTTATCTCAATATATACTGTATATGAACTATTTTAGCTTGCATGGGAACAGGGTTTTTACAATCGTAAAATTTAGCGCATGAGCTTTACATTGCAGTTATGACCATGAACATGACTTAGTTAAACAATAGCAACAACTTAGCAGACAGTCAAACTCTAAACCGGGACCACAAGGTAGCTAGTAGCTAGCTTACACACCAACCGCGATCCTGTAAACTGTTCAGATAGCACAAACAAATACAAACACAAACTCTTATACAAATTAAGGCACAGAAGAGATGTCACAAATGTGTTTTTTAGTTCTGCATCGTGTTGTGTTCTGCACACATTACCTTAAAAAAGGGAGTAGCGAGGGGAGATCTTAAGAAAACAACAACAGCTGCTCGGGGAAAGTGCGCGCTCACCCCCTGCTGGAGCCCCAAGGCATAACTAACAGATCTAAGAAAATTTCAACTGTATAGGCAGTTACTTGTTTCACTAGCGGCCATTAGACAAGGCATTACCAGTAGATCACTGCCAACTCAAACCGTACAAAAGTGAATGTGTATTTCTGTTTACCATGTGTTAGAAGAAAACTTAGATGTCACTTATCCGCTCACACAATAGGAGGAACCAGCGTAACTGATTCCTCACCATATATGTCCTCACGTACTCACGTAGTATCTCTTAAACTATCTCTTAAACTCACATGTGTTCCTCACATGTGTTCTTGCTCTATGTCACTTCCATATTAGGTAACGGACGGCCATTAAGCCACCGTTCTCTGTAGCCTTGAAATGTATGTAAACTGCTCCAAGCAGGGACTGCCCCTGCTCGGATTCTTCTGTGTGTAACTTTGTATAAATAAAGAAGCAAGGGGCTGCTCAGTGCGATTCTGCCTTGGTAGTTTGTGCTGAGCAGGCGCCCTTTGTACAAAGAATCTCTCTGTGTCTGACTCTATTGATTATTCTCCCAGCAGGTCATGAGGCGATCGGGGATCCTCTCCTGACATTAAAACTTGGTCCTTCGAGCCGGATGGTCAATCAGGGCGACTGACGAGAAGCTCTCCGACCTGCAGTCCGTCGACGGCCAGTCACTAGGTGACTGATAAGTCCACGGCCGTGAATTCGGTCCGTGGCCAGGGTTAGAACCGGATCTTCGGGTTACCCTGGTTGATCGTCCGAACAACGGAGAACAATAGAGTGAGTATAAGACACATAAAGAGAGTGTTTGGGTTTTGAGAATTTTAACCGGAACTAAAATTCTAGTTTGGATTGGTTTTGAAGATTTTGACCGAAACTAAAATCTTGCAAAAAGCATCCTGAAGAGAGTTCTTCAGAAGGAGGCGAGCGCCTCATAAAAACTGCAGTCGAGGTACGTTCCTCGTAAATGTTAACATAGAAGAGACGAGTGTCTCAAGAGGCGAGTGCCTCAGAAAGAGGAGAGTTCCTCGTAAAATAGCCGGCTGTGTCTGTGTCTGTGTGTGTGTGTGGGTTTTGTATGAATGAAGGTAAGACTATTATAAGAACATAGGGAGTTCTTGTCTACCTTATTTTTTCTTTTATTCTTGGAAGACTGAAGTATACATGAGAATTTGAGTCAGCTTTCCCCGCACTGTATTAGTCAGTGTAGAAGCTTGGGAGATCCACTGCACTCATTTTCTCTCATATGTAAGAAACTCTTCCTTGAAAATCATAGTGAATAAATGACGGAAAATTCTAGTGAATTGATAATAGTAAGTTTTGTAAATTCGAACAAAGATAAACCAATAATTAGAACCTCAACAGTAATTCTATTAGAAGACGCTGAACAATTAATGTTTAGAATTGACTGTTTAAATATCCAGTAAAAGTACAAAATGGGAGGTAGTGAAAGTAAGGAATACACAAAAGAAATATTAGGATTACAAGTGCAACTAAAAACAGAAATCAGTCAAGAGAAAGGAATGAAAAAAAAGTTACAAAAGAAGACAGCAAATGTCATGAGTGTAGGAGTGAAAACAGATGAAGAGACACAGGCGAGTAAACCACGAGTCCGTGACCTTGACAGAGAAGGGAATGGTGAGGCAGCTGCAGAGCCTGCACCACAAGATAAGAGCGACAAACAGTTAGATTTAGAAAGAAGAAAAAAAGAAAAAACAACTCAGACGGGGATGGAAATACAGTACCACCCCAGATAAAAAGACTCTGTATCCCAACCAAATGTTAGAAAAACATCAAGAAAAATACAGAGGTGACTATAATGGTGATACTGACACGTCAGAAAATGACTCAGACACCTAAGAATGCGACTACTGTGGTCCAACTCCTGGTCAGTACCCACTCGTGGAAGTAGCTAACCCACGATTTGGTATGGACCGTGGAGAAGGTCAAGGAGCCGACCCAGACAAAACTATACATGTTTATAGACCATGGAGTGCTCATGACCGTAAAAAAGCAACGCAAGATGCCAGCCACCCATCATCAGGACAGGGTGGAGCAGATGATTTTATAAGCAAAATGAGAGGGATTGCACAAAGTTACAGGCTGTAGAACAAGCAACCCATGCAGCAGATGTCATTAAACGCCAACAATAAGGCAATTATGTTAGCACCGAGATGGCAGGTGTCATACCATATCAAAGCAGACCACACCAATATCGTGGCAGAGGCCGTGGACGTGGACGTGGTGGCTACAGACCCCAAAACGATAGACACCAAGGCCATGATGACCAAAGAGACAAGGACAAAAAAGAAAACAGGTGCTTTATCTGTCATAAACCTGGACACTTGGCAAGAGATTGCCGCAGTGCACAGGCACAATCATCAGCATGACTAGGAAAAACAGAGACAGAGAAATCAGTGAGCACTGAAGACTCAATAAGACACCAAGGTCAAAATAAAGGGGAAAAAAACAATGAACTACATCTAGATATACATAATCTGCTAAAAATGAGTTCAAATGACACATCACCAATGAGAAAACTAACCTTCAATGGTAAAGATCTTAACTGCTTATGCGATACCGGAGCATGCACAACAGTACTCAGATATGCTCCCCCAAAAGTACAGTTATCAAACAAACAGGTTTGGGTAAAATCGGCATCAGGCCATGTAACTTCCCTCAGAATGACAAAACCAGTAAATATAGTGGACGTTGAAACAGGGACACATGTGCGCGTACCAATTCTAGTGGATCCTGCCTGTCCACTTAATCTGTTAGGGAGAGATGTTATGGTCCCAATGAAAATGACCGTGAGACCCTCAAAAGATGGAAAAATGACAACAGAAGTTGATCCGCCAGAACATACAAAAGACACCTATCTAGTAAAAGGGGAAGGAGTTCCCCACTATTACTGGTCATTAGACATGACAGATCAAGACATGGCGAAATCACTGTTAAACCAGGCGACAACACAGCTCATGCTGATGACAGGTGGTATACAGAACTTAAATGTTCTCAACCCTGATCAGCTACATTGTACACTCAGATACAAACAGGACTCAGGTCCAGATCCATCGTATGATGACCTGGTTCACAAACTAAAAAACCCGACAACGATGTGCCTTAATCACATAATTGTATCTAAATCGGGTCAGTCATGTGTGTCAGTCACTCTCAATCCAAAACAGCAAGCTGTCAACCGAAACCAGTATCCGCATGTATCTCTAACTAAACATGATGCTCAACAATGGAAAAATATGCACCAACTAGTTCTGAGAGAACAACAAGAAACGTTCTCACCACCTGATGCAACAGGTTGGCAGACAGGAAAACATAGTGGAATGCGGAGACTTGTTTTAAATACATATGTCACAGTGACACCACAAACACACATGGACGAAGCCTGACAGATAACAGCACACACTTATGTACTGACAGCAGAAGACAAAGCTGATCTGCAAGACATACCAGATTCCCTATGGTCCAAAGGTGCTACAGATGTCGGCCTTATACTAAATTATCCTCCAATAAAAGTAGAAACAAAGCATAATGCTTATCCAATGGTGCGCCAGTACCCACTGTCGGCAGAGGCAGAAAAGGGTATAGAACCTGTAATTATGGACATGATTAAGGCAGGGATATTAGTTGAAACAAAGAATCCTAAGTGTTTGACCCCAATTTTTCCAGTCAAGAAAGCTACAAAAGGCTGGAGAATGATACAGGATTTGAGAGCAGTAAATGAAATAGTCGTAACAGAGCCAGTAGACGTAGCAAATCCTCACACACTTATGAATAACATCTCACCCAAGGACAAATGGTTTACAGTAATAGACTTATCTAATGCATTCTTTTCTATCCCAGTCCACACAGACTCCCAAGGACTGTTTGCTTTTAGATACAAAAACAAAATTTACACTTACACTAGATTACCTCAAGGGTTCACAAACAGCCCCACACTATATTCACAAGCATTACAGACTTCTATGCAAAAGTGTGTGAGCCTGCAGAAGGGACAGTATTTGTTGTATGTTGATGACATTCTGGTCACAGGGCACGATAGAGAATCATGCATGACTAATACTAAAATAGTATTAAAGCACCTGCAACAGGAGGGACATAAAGTCTCTCAAGAAAAAATTCAATATTGTAAACAAAAAGTGAAGTATTTGGGACATATCATCACAGCAGAAGGCAAGCTTTTAGATCCAAAAAGACAAGTAGTTGTACAAAACACACCCCGACCAGAGACAAAGCAACAAATGATGTCCTTTTTGGGACTTTGCAATTACTGCAGAACCTGGATTCCAGGTTACACCAGCATTGTTCAACCGCTTCAGGAGGCCATATATGGAAAGAACATGGCGATGAAAGATAAAATCATCTGGACTACAGAACTGGAAGAAGCGTTCTGCAAACTAAAAGGTGCATTGCAAACTCAGACTATGCTGCACCGTCCAAATTATGACTTACCATTTTTTCTGATGGTTACTACTAAAAATGGCTACATGAGTGCAGCATTGACACAAAAATTAGGAGATAAGCATAGGCCCTTGGCCTACTACTCTAAAAAGCTAGACCCTGTAGCGGCAGGACAACCATCCTGCGTACAGTTGGTCATGGCCGCAGCAGAAGCAGTGGAACAAAGCTCAGATATAGTGTTGACACATACACTAACAGTAATGAGTAGTTGCAATATCCCTCTAATATTGCTGCAAACACCTTTGCCATTCGTCACACACGCTAGGCTGCTAAGTCTCATAGCCACACTTATCTCACAGCCACATATCTCCTTTGCTGTGAAAAAAGGACTGCTTATACCATCATGTTTAGCAACAGCTGAGGATGGGTTACCACACGATTGTAAGGCCCATATAGAAGCAGAAACGAAACCACGTGTTGATGTTACAGCTACCCCAAAACCGGGTCAACACCATGTTTTTGTTGATGGTTCAGTGAGCAAAGATTCCTTAGGACGAAACAGAGTAGGTTATGCCATAACAACAGCTACATCTGTTTTAGAATCAGGCAGATTACCAGCTTCCTACTCAGCTCAGACTGCAGAACTGCACGCTGTTACACAAGCATGTAAACTCATGGCAGGGAAACCGCTATGTATTTGGACAGACAGTCAATACGTGCATGATTCAGTGCATTACTACGCACAAGTCTGGGCACGTAGAGGACTGACGTCCGCAGTTGGAAAACCATTAACGCATAGTGCAAAAATGCTAGAACTCTTAGAAGCAGTCAAGTTACCCACATCGTTATCGTTGTGCAAATGTAAAGCACACCAAAAAGATGATTCAGAAGTAACCAAAGGCAATAATTTAGCAGACGTGACCGCGAAACAAGCAGCACAACAAGATACAGATGATAATGTTCTGTTGTTAGAACAAACTGAAATAGACATGCAAATTCTTAAAGAATCACAAACATCAGCCCCAGTTGCAGAACAGAAATCTTGGCATAACAGAGGTGCCACAATTAAAGACGGTATTTCTTACATTGACAACAAACCAATCCTACCTAAATCCCTACATGATGCCGCATGTTTAGTGAGCCATGGGAATACCCATGTCTCAACAGGAGGGATGGTAACACATATTAACAAATACTATTATACTATAAATTTTGAAACTTCAGCAAAACTTTTTGTTAATAAATGCATGATATGCCTAAAACATAATTCTCAAGGAAACATGAGACCAAAGCGTGGACAGTTCCCTAAACCAGAACATCCGTTTCATACCATACACATGGATTTCATAGAATTAAGTGAATCTAGAGAGGGGAAATATGCGTTAGTTATCATAGACGCATACTCCAGTTGGGTAGAAATTTATCCACTAAGAAGAAATGATGCAGGAAGTGTCGCGAACAAGCTATGCACACACTTCTTCCCAACCTATGGAATCCCTAAAGTGATAAGGTCAGATAATGGTACACATTTTGTAAATGAGATCATAACCACAGCAAGTCAAACCCTAGGAATAAAACTAAAAAACCATACTTTTGACCACGCCTACAGCAGTGAAGGTGGCAGAGAGAGCCACCTGGATACATTTGTCACATTGTAAATTAGTAACAGAAGCAGTCAAAGGGGCACTTAGTGAATAGACTAGAGGTTCTCACAGGACAGTTTACTGGACACTTGACAGGACAAGCCTGCAAGGTCTGGGGACACAGGCTGAGCCTGGTACTGTGAGCTAGTGAAGAAACCATCGCGGACGGTCCCAGAGGACCAACCCCGCCCTAAGTGTACCCTGCAGGTGACTGACTCCTGAAGACTCATGCCCAAGTTATTGTGGCTACTTATGGCTGGCCTTCTGTGGCTGGTCTGTGTGTCCACTATTATAGGAGAAGCGAAACGCCAAAAACGGAATCATGAACATAGTGGACGTGCCGGTTGGGAAGAGAACACCTGGTACAAAGCAATGAACTTCACGGCACGTAACTCTAACGTTACTAACTGTTATGCATGTTCACAACTGCCACACCATACCCAGCATTCACCAATACTCACCCCTAGACCGTTGAACAGGAGTGATATATTTTGTATTTTCTTGCAAAATACTCTGAGACAAGGAAGAAGAAAAGAAGAAATGACATTTTGGGCTCCAAATTGTACTAGGGTATTAGGGGATTGGTTAGATCCAGCAAACTTCACACAACACACTAATGACACCTTAGGATACGGTATAGCTCCTCTGCGAAATGACGATGCAATACCTATCTGTTTAAACCGGAAATGCGATAATGCCACCTTCTATAGGCATTTCCTAAAAGAAAACTCAAAATGTAACATGACGATATCAATAATGGAGAATTCCTCTGCACTTCATACTATTGGTTTAAATCCTATGCCCTTTGTAGCTAACTTCAACGTATCTTGGTGGACTCAGGGCATAGAAGGGTGGATTACTGGCCGCAATCTAACATCTTTCAACCTGCTAACCCCTTATAATACACCTCCCGATCATATGTGGCTCTGTGGTGATAGATTATACTGGTATATACCTAGGACTTGGTGCGGGACGTGTACTCTAACTAGACTAGGTCCAGCAGTAGTACTTTTTACTAGGAACAACACGACCACACCTACTCACGTACACAGGAAGAAACGCACGCTCAGGGGTGACGGCATTAATCCAGCCATCAGTGATGTAAGAGGGATACTCATGACAGCCATACCACATTATGGAGTAGCACACTTAGCACACCAAGTTAATGACATTTGGTTTACATTGCATAATCTTACTAAAGCAGTTCTTGACATTACTGATCAATTACAACAAGATCCTGAAACAGAGGCAATAAAGGAAATGGTTTTGCAAAACAGAATGGCACTTGACCTCTTATTGGCCTCAACAGGAGGAGTGTGTGAAATAGTCGGAGATCATTGCTGTACATACATTCCAGACCATACAGGAAATTTTACACTTATCAGGAAAAAACTGGATCAGATAAAGACAGATATCGAAAAACATCAAGATAAGGGTCTTTTATCTACCTATGACCTTTCATCATGGTTTCTTTCTGGTGGATGGTTAGAAGCGCTAAAGAAAATCATTATTGTTATTCTTTGTGTACTTCTGCTATTCTGCCTGTTCACCTCATGTATTCTGCCATGTGTAAGAGTATGTGTAACTAGACTTATCGCAGTACAATTACAAGCTCTAGTACGATATGAACCATTGCCTCTCCAAGATGACAACTCTGACACGCCAGGAGGCGTAGACTCGTCATCGGATTCATCAGGAGATGAGGCAGAAGACTCTGTATAAACTGTGACTGATTATGTATGAATGAAGCTATAACTGAAAACTGAGAAGAGTAGTTATAGAACTGATAAAATAATAACAGAAAGGCACAAGTTTATACATTTGTACATTATGTAAATAAGCTTCTATAATCATACTTTAATTTTGATTCATTGCTTAACTAACACTGTTTCTTTTAACATGTGATCTTCTAAGTGACAACAGGAGGGAATGTTAGAAGAAAACTTAGATGTCACTTATCCGCTCACACAATAGGAGGAACCAGCGTAACTGATTCCTCACCATATATGTCCTCACGTACTCACGTAGTATCTCTTAAACTATCTCTTAAACTCACATGTGTTCCTCACATGTGTTCTTGCTCTATGTCACTTCCATATTAGGTAACGGACGGCCATTAAGCCACCGTTCTCTGTAGCCTTGAAATGTATGTAAACTGCTCCAAGCAGGGACTGCCCCTGCTCGGATTCTTCTGTGTGTAACTTTGTATAAATAAAGAAGCAAGGGGCTGCTCAGTGCGATTCTGCCTTGGTAGTTTGTGCTGAGCAGGCGCCCTTTGTACAAAGAATCTCTCTGTGTCTGACTCTATTGATTATTCTCCCAGCAGGTCATGAGGCGATCGGGGATCCTCTCCTGACACCATGTACCACATATTAACATCGACTTTGCTGTTAGGTTCAGTAAAGCTTGGATAAGTAAGCCACATTTTAATGTTACATATCCCAGGCAAGTAATTTGATTCAGTAAGAGTTAGTCTAATTAGGTAGTATGCAGTGTTTGTTTGTCTGACAATTTTTTTTTCAAAAACTAACATGCCACTAACCAATCAGTGTCAAATGGTTTTAGATTTCTCCCTAGACTAGCTTTGCTGTAGCTCCTCTTCAAGTGCGAAGTAATTTGTAACTTGTAAAGTTATACTTTTCAGGTAGATTCCCTCAAGTGTGTTTCTAGTGTTGCGTTATGGACCTTTTCTCTAAACTTGTGTAACAGTCTGACATTCACAACCACTTCACACTGTAGTTGGCCACTTGTGCAGTGATGTGGAAGGTAGAGAAGGAAGCATTCAGATTCTTTGCCTAAGTAGTAAAAGTCTGGCACTGAAATCGTCACACTTTTTTTTCAACATTTTTTTTAAGATTTCTAATTTCAAGGCTATCCAAGGCCATGTGCTTCACAGACTAACTTTACCAAAAGAAATGTAACTGTGGCTGATGTTGCTCACCTTTATTTCCCCTGCCAAATGGATCCGGCAGTCCTAAAAGAGAAAAAAACACAAGAAATACATGAGTTAAAATAATTTTAAAAAATAAAATAAAATAATAATAATAATAATAATAATAATGATAATAATAATAATAATAGTAATAGTAATAGTAATAATGATATGATTTTTATTTTTCAATTCAATTACATTATTTATGAAGTGCCAATTCACAACATCTGTCATTTCAGGGCATTTCACATAGTAACATGAAGACCTTTCAAAATGTATACATTTATACAAAATTTATTCAGCCTTCCTGACAGCCTCAACCGTCTCTAAGCCTGTAATACCTTAATACAGTAACCATCAATCATTCATCACAATTCATTACTTGATCATAAGAATAACTTCAAATTCATCTGATTCAACATTTCAGATCATTACATAAGTATAACTTCAAAAGCTAAGCACACACACATTTAGGCACACACACTTGAGCACACGCGCTGTTCCTCTTCCCCATATTAGAGTCAGCGACCAACTTTATATATTAACCATTATTCTAAATCCACTTTTAAGCCAAATCCACATCATTTTATTAAACTCGGCCACCACATTTGACCTATTTCACCCCAGTGACCTTGTTAATGGCTGCTCCTGTGATCTCAAATCGTAGCTCAACTTGACACAAACAAGACCAGAGACTGGCAGGGGTGTGAAATACAGAGTCATGCTGGGCAGGGTCTTGCTGTGAAACACTAATCAAGAATAAAAGCAAAAAAATAAACAAAATTGCAGATCACTTTTTCTGTTCCATTCCTGTTAAAATGCAGACCATCATTAAAAAAAAAGTCTTGTTTGGTCTAGAAGTAGTTGAAATGACTGGTAAGTGGGAGTAGAAGGCTTTCCATCCACTGGTGCGAAGTAAAAAAAAAACATACCTGCTAAAATGCTCGCAACTATTCACTGCAAAAAATAAAAACTAAAAAAACAAAACAAAACTGTATATTAAAAATAAAATCAAGAAATGGTGAAAACCTGGTTGCAAAGGTTCTAGAAAAAACACTGAACACTGTTCAAAAACTATGAAAACTGTAAAAAAAAAAAAAGTGTAAAATAATAATATTAGCAGATTGAAATGCATTAAAACAGTGGAATTTTGGTGCCCCGATAGCCGAGTGGTTATGTCACGGGACCCGCATGCCGAGGCATAGCGGCTGTGCCGGGTTCGAGTCCGACCTCGGCCATTTACTGCATGTCCTTCCCCACTCTTTCTCCTGTTTCTGTTTCTATCCACTGTCGTATCCTCTCCAATAAAGGCTGAAAATGCCAAAAATAAATCTTTAAAAAAAAAACAAAACTGTGGAATTTTACAGTCACTCATTACACAAGAACAAATTACTACTGTAAAAATACATATGTGTGTTTTCATACACTGTAAACAGTCTTGATCTGCTTTGGGGGGTTTTTGTTTTTGCTTTTTTACAGCCTAAAAATACTTTTTTCAGTGACTTTCCTCGGTATTACCTGGGATTTAACAAAACAGAGAAAATCTGTAAGATCTGAAGCTTAATATACATACTTTTTCTTCCAAATAAAGGCAAATATCCTTAAAATAACATTTTTTTGCTGATTTAAACACAGTAAAAAATACCCTATTTTTATACTTCTACTTGTAGAAAAATACATTTTCAACAGATCTTTGGCTGATAAATGTTTTTTCTATATGTGTTAAAAAGAAGAATAAAAATCTACATCCATTCATTCTCATCGCTGCATTCTGCTAAGTTGAGAATTGAAAGTAAATACTGTAAGTTATCATGAACACTGTTGTGCTCATAAAATACAGCAGCAGGTCATAAAACAAAGGACAGATGATGTCGCTGCATCTCGCCTCATATCTAATTGGTGTCACTTTAAATCAACAGCTCTGATGGTGGGGCCAAGGAGATTCAAGGATTTACAAACTGGGACTTGAGAAGGTGTGTGTGTGTGTGTGTGTGTGTGTGTGTGTTTGCTCATAGCTCCTCCTGCGCATGAATAGTCTATAGCTGGCGAACCTTTTTAATGATTAACTCAACAACTGCTGCAGGAAATCGACTGGGTTTACCTCCCAGTCTGTGGCAGATTGTTCTGTCGCTCCTGTCACATTCAGTGTGTCATGTGTCTCTTTGTCCCTCACATTCTCCTTTTTGTGTCAGTCAGCTCCTTCACTCACAAACCACCTGCCATCTTCTTCTTCAGCCACCTCCAAGTCCTGCTCCCAGGCAGGACTGGAAAATCCATCACTGTTACATCTAGAAGTCTTGGTGCTATATCAGCTCAACTCAGTAGACCACAACAAATACTGAATTGTTTCTCTGGCAAATAATAATAATAATATTAATAATAATAATAATAATAATAATAATAATAATAAGTTGGTCCTAGATTCAGATTCCATGGATGGCTGAGTAAGACCAGAGGAAATGTAACAGGGAGTGGAAACCTGCTTATCAAGATAACAAGTGCATTACTCATACTTTCAGGAATCTGCAGGTCAAGATGATGCCTTCCAGTTTCCTTCAACACAAACACATTACTATCAGTGCACTGAATGCTGAATATGTGTCAGAAACACAGAGGTAGCAAATAGAAATGAACAGAGAGAGGAGGCAGTACTCTTATCAAAATGCAAGAAAAACTGGTCGCTCCTAGATGAACTTTAACACAGTGGCTAGAGAATCCCACTCCAGCATGGCTGAGTAATGGAGAATATTTATAGTCAGGTGTTTGTGTTGAAGGAAACTTAAAGACTTCTCCGTCTTCACCTGCAGATTCCTGAAAGCAGGACTAATGCAGCTTGTTTTGGCAGATTGTTCCATCTCTCACTGTGGTAAACTAGACGCTCTCAGGACAACATCCTACTTTGCTTAAACTCTCTAGGTGACTTTTTTTCAGTGCTAATCATTTCTTTGTCCCTAAGATTGTCTTCTGTGTGCCAGTCAGATTGCTTTGCTCACCAGTCACCTGTCTGCTACCTTCAGCCATCTCCATGTCCTCTGTCACCACTGCTCCCTCTCCACCAGTCATCTACATGTCTGTCCACTGTCCATCATCAGCCCAACTCCATCCTCCACCGACTCCCTGTGACTCTCTGTGTTCCACCTGCCTCCATTCTCCACTGTTCTCCTGCTCTCAGACACCCTCCCAGCTTTAGCCACTCATTTTTCAATGCACCCTTTAAACCATTCCCTAAGTCAGTGAGCCCAACAGTAATTGTTGGGTGTACTTTTAAATATTAAGTCTCATAAAAGGAGGAGAGGCTAAAAAATGTTTATTTTTATAATTTTGTTATTTTGAGTCATTTTATATTATCCCTGGATGCTGTTGGTCATTTAATTCTGTTAAAGAATCTTACCTGCTCTGCTGGAGAGAAATGTCTTATGGATGCTTTCCTTCTTCAGTGTCAGGACTGAAGTAGCTGCTGCAGTGAACACAAGCAGGAAGCATTTTTAAAGATGAGAGGTTGTCAACAGCCAAACCCTCACACTTGTCCATGAACTGATTTGAATATGTCTTTCCAAAAACAAGGAAGAAAGAAAAGAGACTTTGTGGTTTCACAGGGGAAGTCATAACACTACAGTTGGTTTCATTTGACTCTGTGCCTTTTTTGTTGGTCAAACTAAACTCTCTCATCATCCATGTGTTGCATTATTTCTAGAAGATGTGTTGTTCAGTTTTTAAAGTCTACATGAATCGTGTGTTGTGAATCCTGTTAAATATAAAACATGCACTTTTCTGGTGAGTTTATTATCAAAGCACTTCCAGAGTCATTTAAGGCAACATCTTGTCCAAAATGAGTTGGCCTTAAGCCTTGGTGTTACGTCAGCTTTGCCTTACAGGCCGCAACATATGATGAAGCCATGGTCACTGCAGTGTCTGAAACCGACAGTACATGGGGCATCTGTTCTACTAGGTGAGCTATCTGGGCACCTGTCTTAGTATCTTTAAAAGGTAGCTAGGGGGAGAGAGCAGCAGCAGGCAAACTATTGAACTAGAAAATCAAATAAGGCTTGAATAAACCCGTCTTAGTCTCACTGAAACCTCCGACCAAACCCCACTGAGCTCAGCACACCTTCCATAGTTGTCTTATTTATTTCCAGCAGAGGGATTTTGTTCACGGGCAGCATGGTGGCTTGGTGGTTAGCCCTCACAGTTAGAAGATCCCTGGTGTATGGCCCGGCCTCCCTCTCTGTGGAGTTTGCATGCTCTTTCTGTGACTGCGTGGGTTTTCATCAGGTGCTCCAGCTTCCTCCCACAGTTCAAAAAACATGCTGAGGTTTTTTGTGATTCTAAATTGTCCGCAGGTGTGAATGAGAGTGTGTCTGAATGTCTGTATTTCTGTGTAGCCCTGTGATAGACTGGTGACATGTCCTGAGTCAGCCCCAGCGACCCGGCAGAGGATTAAGCAGTGTGTAGATAATGGAAGGATGATTTTGTTAATTGGATTGGAGGTCTGTTGTTCTCTTCAGGCAGAAACTACTCGGATGAACCACAACATGAAAACCACCTGCCAAATATCCTCATCATGCTGCCACACCAGCTCTGACCCCAGAGGAGCTCTGAGGGTGTCCTGTGGTGCCTGCTGCTGGGATGTTTTGCAGTGGAACCTTTGGGTCCTATGGGTTGGACTTGTTCCAGTGCATCCTGTTATGCCTTGACTCCTACGGTGACTTATTATGAACATATAACTCGGACTACGACATCACGTTAACTCTTTATTCTGCGACTGCAGACTGGACTTGGCGTGCATGGCACAGTAATCACAACAACAATATGAAAGATTACCCATAACCCCTTTCGGGTTCCTCCTACAGAGGCCACGTAAGATCAAAATACATAACACATCCTGCAGAGGCTGGATCAGATTGGGATGTGACAAGTTTGGAGGCCAGGTCAGCATCTTGGGCTCTTTGTTGGGCTCCTGGGTAATTTTGGCACTGTGGTGGGGAGCATCGTCCTGGTGGGAAAACTTTAAGAAGCAACTTAAAATCTTTGGTATTTGGACAATATACGAACAAATCTGCAGCTTCACTGAAATTTGCAGAATAAGGATAGAGATTTCAGCAGAAACATGGAGGGGAGAGCAGAGTCAGCTCTAGATAAGAAGTGAAGAAGAGGAAGAACAGTTGAAGAAAGGAATTAAGTAACATCTGTTTTCAAAGAAGAAGAAGAAGAATTTAAAGTTTTAGGGAAGTTCATGTTGCATTTTCACTTTAAGGGAGAATTATTTTGCAAGATCTTTATTTATTTCAGATCTTCCTCTTTTTCTCTGTCGTCTCTTTCCTTGACACACCAATGATGGTTTGAGATTCTACGAAAACTGCGGAACCAGAAAGTGTTCCTCTTCATAGAGGCAATCCACTGCCTCACTATAATCAGTTACCTTAACTAACCCAAATCATTTCTCGCAAAGGCACTTTTGTCTTTTTTACAATGTTATATGTTATTTAACACAAGTAAACAGGTTCAGTTACCACCCGCTGGTCTGGAGTGTGGACTAATCCTTAAGGTCAGATTATGGTCTCTCAGAAGTACACAGCTCTTTACTTGTCAGAATTCAAACTTGATCACAGTCAAAAAGCCATTCATTGTCACAGTGTTGTTTATGATGCTGCACTTTTTTTTTTACAATCTCTCTGGAGAGACATTGGCAGTGTGGGATATATGCATGGAAGATGTCACACATAGCTGAACAGCAAATGAAACATACAGTTGGAAAGCAGAAGACAAACCATATCTCCTCTGTCACCTCTGAACAGCTGGCCAAACATGGCATGTGCGGGTGTCATGTCCTCGGTTTTGGCAAGTTAGAGATAATGGTCATGCTTACAACCCTGCATGGAAAGGGGAAAGGGAAAGAAACAGCCAGGTAGCCACCGTTTATCCACAGTGGATATAGGTTTCCATTAAAAAGTAGGTAATTGTCACAATTATTGATGCTACTAGGACAAAAAGAGAAGTTCTAAACACATATGCCAATTCTACGTTAAGAAAATAAAAGCTCAAAATCAAAGCCTGCTTTATCCAGCCTACACTATGCTAAAAAAAAAAGTACAAATGGAGTAGCAGCCCTATCCAGCCTCTGATAAGTTTTTTTTTGCAAACTTCAAACTGTCTTAAAGCAAAGCAAAAAGTCTAAACCCAGCCCAGGCCGCTGCCAAAAAGCAAGTGTACCACAGCTGAAAACAACACCAGACAAGCTGTCCACCACACACACCAGCTGCCACCGAATATATGGCAGTGGTGGCCTAGTTGTTTGTGAAGCGAACTTGTAACCAGTGGGTCGCCAGTTTGAGCCCCTGGACTGGCAAGAGGTTGAGGAGGGAAGGTGAGAGCAACCGCTTGTCCCAGTCACCACTACTGCGGGCCCTTGAACAAGGCCCTTAACCCCTGACTGCCCTCCAAGCGCTGCACTGCGGCAGCCCACTGCTCCTAGTATGTATAGTTAAGGTTACTACTATGAATAGGATGGGTCAAATACAGAGAAGGAACTTCCCCAAGGAGATCAGTAAAGGTTAGATGATGATGATGATGATGATGATGATTAATAGCAGATACACTGCACTTTTTCCAACCAGTTCTACATATGATTGAGGTGGTTTGATTGGGGGCTGCAAGGTGGCTCGGTGGTTAGCAGCGTCGCCTCACAGCTAGAAGATCCCCGGTTCAAGTCCCGGTTAGGACGCCTGGGATCTTTCTGTATGGAGTTTGCATGTTCTCCCTGTGCAGCGTTGGTTTTCACCAGGTACTCCGGCTTCCTCCCTCAGTCCAAAACATGCTGAACATGCATTATTCTAAATTGTCCGTAGGTGTGAATGAGAGTGTGCTTGTTTGTCTCTATATGTAGCCCTGTGATAGGCTGGAGACCTGTCCAGGGTGTCCCCTGCCTTCGCCCTAAGTCGACTGGTGACCCTACAGAGGATTAAGCAGTGTATAGATAATGGATGGATGGATGGATGGTTTGATTGGAGGTGTGCAGTTGGGTGCTGATCCAATCAGATGACAAGTTGAAAGAGGAGCAGGTGGGGTGATGAGCGAGTGCAGGTACCAATCCACAGCAGTGAATCACACATACAAATTTCCACATAGGAAAAAAGCAATAATTACACAAAAGAGGGAATGAGCTCAGTGGCTGTGGCTGTAACAGTGCCTCACTCATAACTGTTATCCAACAACAGAGCTGTGTGCTCACAGAGTTTTCCAGTATGCAACATGGAATTCAGCCAGACCATAAAAATTCAGCCAGACCATAAAAATTCAGCCAGACCATAAACCCCTTATCAGACTCACATGCATGAAAAGTAATAAATCAAAATCTTTTATTATTTTCAGGAATATAACTTTTAACTTTATTTTTTTTTAGTTTTTAGACTAGTAAACAGGTTATTGTATGTATCAATATGGTAATGGTTTACAAATATATCATCTGTATTTAAAAATTGCCTGAAGAGGAGCTTTCAGGCAGCTCAATGATTGGGTGTCGGTGCTTTCTGAAACCTCCCTGACCATGAAATAGCGTTTGCAAACCTCTTGCATCATGTTTACCAAAAATAGTTTACTTCTGCTTAATTTCAGATGTTAGATTTCCAGAGAAACAGAGGAGGAAGTTGATGCGAGGTCAAATGGCTCCAGGATGTCTAGACCCTGAAACTCAAACTATGCCAGGGCAGCAAGATTTTAAGCAGAGGTCTGGTCAGTTGTAGATCAGAAGTAGAGAAGAGGTGTTTGGAGGAGGTTTTCTCCTAATATTAGGGAATGAAGACATTGGACAGTTGAACAAATATGCAGTAATTGCTGGTTGCATGAAAACAAACTTTTATAAGTGTATTGTGTAAACAGGCAGACTTATAATGACACCCATCACTGCTGAATCCTAATTAAATGCACCAGTTATACAATTAATCATTCCATTTATCATCTGAGAGAGAAATCTACAGATATGTACCGTTAATTCAGTGATGAGGCACAGGCCTATATTACAAGTTTAAGTCTTTCTCTCATTGGGTTATGTTCAACATACTGCCTACTGTGCCCTGGGCTTCACCAACACAGTCAGGAAAATACCCATAAAGAACATAAACTGACTCAAAGACATGTGACATGACAACAAAGAGATCATCTGTGTGTCTACTGAGAGTCAAAAACTCTACAAAGAGACTCAGAACTGTCAAAGGATGTAATGCTGGCTGTGCTCTGCTCTAAGTCTGCATTGTTAGATATTAATGTTAAATGTCAATGGGACTGAGAAAGAGGGTTTTCCTATTTCTGGAGCAGAACCTTGGAGCTGCGGTTTGACTTTGGCTCTGTACTGAGTTACAGATATCAGCCCAGACACGACACAAAATAATGGCTCTGTCCCTCCTGTGCTGGTAGGGTCTAATGTGGTTAAAGAGAGTCAGTGCTAACACTGACTAATTTTGGTTTGTGAAACAGGCCACAGTGCTGCTTCCTGGAAAAGCGAGGCTTGTCATGTGGCTGGTTACTGCCTGACTGCTGTGGTCAATAAAAAGTTAAATGAGGAAACACAGAATTGTTCAAATATATATACATGTATATATATATATATATATATATATATATATATACCTGTCTGACGATTTCAGTGTTTATAAATGTAGATCCGTTCAACAATTTTGTATGTGTGCTCGGGCTGAAAGGCATACAAATATGTCAAAGGCACAGAAACAAATGCAAGGGTTTGCTGTTAATTTGTTGTTTTTTGTATTGTTAAGTATCAGCTTTGTCTAATGATCAAATCAGCTGATCACTATTCTCCAAATGATCCTCTCAAAGTTTGGTTTGGACCTCTAAAAAGAAAAAAAAGAGACAATAGAACATTTTATAACACTCTGCAAAGCCATGACAAGGAAAACAATCACAGGAAAGTGTGAACAGGGTCAGGGTCAAAGCTTTATCAGGCGCTAAATTCAGTCCAAACAGCTCCTCCAGGTAAAAGATTGTTCTTCCATGCGGTTTCAGGGGAAATGAAACTCAGACATGTCTTTCCTCCTGGTCTTTGGTACAGTCCACCACCAGCAATACACTTTACAGCCTGCAATAAAGAATGATTGCTGGGAGGGAGGGCGACATAACTGCAGACACTTTTTAACACCTGTGAATCAGGTAGTCCGCTCAGTGTCGGTTTCCAGGTTTGGGGAAAACACGACCGAGCCGACATGGGCACTGGCGGTTTGATTCGGGCTTGTCTGATCCTCAGTCTGTGCATTCGTGTGCGTCTCATCACTGGGCGCCCAATAGGTGAGTGCAGACCGAATGGATGGCTTTCTGGGGGATTAGAAATGTGGTACAGATAGTATTTAAAATGATACACAGTGGGAAGAATTAGGACTTGTGGTTTTCAGTCTGTGTTAAGGCCTGGATTTGGCCTGCACTGCTTTCGCATCATTACTGAGATGCTTTTTTGTTTCAAAATCTGGTGTTTAAATCGGCCCAGAAATGTAACAGAACTACATTAAGCGTTTGCGATCTACTGGTGACAAACTTTCTTGGCCCTGACTGAACAAAGGTTTATGCTGCCTTTAAATCTTGCTCCTACCAAGTAAAGATGGTGGCCTTACCCATTACATCTGTTTTGTGGTTACTAGGGCTAAACTACACCGGTGTCATATCTTGTTTGATCAGGCCTTGATTTCAAGCCCTGAAGATTTAAGTTCCAGTGTATCAAAGTTCAGTGCAGATAAGACAACATAATGAACAACAATAAACTGAGCTTCCAGTACAGTGTAATGGAAAATACGCTGTTACACAGCAGCAACAGAGTTAGATTTAGGATAGTTTCACCTTTCACGGTAAAAACTAAAATATACAAACAATATATTCTGTGTTTGTGAGGCGATAGCAGGGGCGCTAGCTCCTTTGAGGGCTAACCGTAGACAAGATGGTGTGTCGGTCAGAAGACAGGGATGAAGAGACTGGACTCCAGTATGTCATTCAGCAGTCTTTACTCCAGCTGATATTCATCAAACATATTTATATATGTAGAAATAGTAGTATCAGTTTTTTGACGTTAACTTAGGGCTGAGAACATCAGCGGACTCAGGTGGTAGAGCGGGTTGTCCACTGATCGCAAGGTTGGCGGTTCAATCCCCAGCCCCTCCACATGCCGAAGTGTCCTTGGGCAAGACAATGAACCCCAAGTTGCTCCCAGTGGTAGATTAGCGCCTTGCATGGCAGCTCTGCCACCACTGGAGTGTGAATGTGTGTGTGAATGGGTGAATGCGAAACACATTGTAAAGCGCTTTGGAACCACTAAGGTAGAGAAAAGCGCTAAATAAGTGCAGACCATTTACCATTTGAAAGGAACTTATATTTAACTAGAAGGCTTAGCTGCATCATATTTCACATCAGATAAACAGGAAATCAGAGCACACTCAAACAATGTGAGATTATAAAACGCAACCTCATGTGATCAAAACAATTGTTCCTGGAAAATAATCCTGTTAAAATGTCCTAAAAAGTGAATTTTCAGCTCTGAAGCTACTTTCAGGAGGACCTGTGGCAGTCAGTTTGTGAGGTAGCACCAAAGGGCATTTAGATACGACAGAACTAATTTATTTTTACCTACAACTGAACTACAACTTAAGATCTTTCTCGTTTTGATGATAAATGATAGATTCTGAAGCTACTGCCATGATTACAAGTTCCAACTTTTTCTTGATGTTTCTGAGATATTCAGTTTAAAAAAAATCAGTAAAATCCTGTGAAAAATAATCAACTAGTGAGGCTTTAAAGATGCTTTAAAAGAATCGCTGTAGTGATCAAATCTAACACAGAGGGCCAATTTTTAAAAATGCATAACTCAGAAAGTCTTTGGAGTGGAGCTGTGGGATTAAGGCAAGACCAGTAAAAAGAGAATCAGTGATTTACCACCCTCATCGTACATCAATAGCAGATCAATTCTATATATGATCTACGATGGTGAAAAGACTGAAAAATCATAATGCATTGCAAAAATGTTACGCTGTCAATATTTAAGAGGCCCCTGAAAAAAAATGTCTAACTAGAAAAGCACTCAGAGAGCTCATACCTCGACCAAGCAGCTTCAGTCCACCCCCAACACAATCTCCCAATTCACATATTTTGTATGGAACGTTACAGATACAAATGTAATTACATACAGTTCAAATGTCCTACCCACAATGCGGCCTTCACCCCATCAGACCTAATGAACAGGCGTGGCCTCTAGTGCAGCAGCTCCTAACAGCCTCCCAGCTTCTTACACAACCGGAGATAAGAATGCCGGCCCAACCATGTGTATGTCGCTCAAGAAGTAAAGAGAACTCTGTCATTGTCGCTGTCTGTCGCATGGAGACCCAAAATCTCATGTGGTCACAGGGGTTTACCCCAAAAACAAGAAAAAAACATTAAAAAAATTTCCTGGATCAAGACGGGGATCCAGATCACTCCTAAAATTTCATCATTTGTTCCTTGTCCCATTTAATACATTTCCTGAAAATTTCATCCAAGTCCGTCCGTGAGTTTTCGAGTTATTTTGAACACAGACAAACAAACAAACAAACAAACAAACGCCAGTCATCACATAACCTTCTTGGCGGAGGTAATCTTGTTTTCAGGCACACTCTTGATTTTAAGCACCGAACCAGACTCAGATGAACTTCTTCCACAGGTTTTTCATACAGATAATATCTTTGTATACTGTACAGGCCTGTATGTCTAGTAATCTGGGCACTGAGTTTCTGAGCACCATGGTGTAACATCTATGCATCCTCATTGTATTAGTGTGACAGCAGAGATCTCAAAAGGAGATGTCTGGAAAGCTGGGCATAGAAAACCAACGCATTCAGACACCAGTGTGCTGCGATAAACTGTTTTCATGTAATTTAAGTAATCTGCTAATATATGTAACTTATATTGTTTCTGTTACTGAAGGTACCTCAACCATAAACTGTGCTGGAGCGACTGCCCCTCAACATGTGGGTGACGTGGATGAAGGATATTCAGGTAACGTTCCTTTAAATTTGCAGATTGCAAAATCAGATTGGCTGGAAGTCACTTCACCCATCAGCCAGCAGCTGTTATTTGATGTTGTGCCTTAATCTTAATTACATATTTAACAAATAATGTGACATCCCTGTATGAACAGTTGGAATAATTTCGCATTTAAGGTTCATTAAAAACCCCATCAGTGACTTCTGAGGTAGTGAGATGGCGACAACATGGACCAGTGTTTGTTTCTTTCCCATGTTTAGTGTGAAAGAACTGAAATGAGATCCTCGCACGAGCACCGTGTGTAGCTATGTTTATCTGGTCTGCATCACAATTCTGCACTGTTGCTGCAGGGGATGTGGAGCTGGTGACTGGTATTGAAGCAGGAAGCAGAGTGAAGCTGGTGGACAGCATCTTCGCCAACCACATTGAGTATCTGGAACTGAGCTTCATACCTGGGGAAACCACTGCAATGGTTCGCACTAAGAAACCGCTGGATGCAGACACGCTGGCACTGGTGAGTTTGAGCAACCTTGTCTCCTAGAAATGACAGATTTTGCACCGCTAATCTGCAGCAGCAAATACATTTTGCTGTCTAGATTACGTCAACACAAATAGGAAACGCTGTCAGTCAACACAACTGTTACATGTGGAAACTGTACGTCTGCCAAACATTCAAAGTATCTCCTCTTACAGTACAATGACTTCTTGTCTTTACTGAAGCATGAATGTGGATTTTATGGTTCAACATAGGTTTAGGAAAATGGTCTTGGTTAAATATTAAAAGAGTCAACAGCAGCTCTACTTCCAAACCTCCCCAACCTTATTGGAAGTCAAGGTTGGGGAGGTTCAAACACCACTAACATAGACATGTATACATTGAAAGCAGGGTGCACCACTAAGGGTTGGCCATGTTTTATGAGTTAAAGAGTGTATGATTTCGGTTTAGTTGTTGATTTAATGGTAGCTCTTGTACGAAGTGTTGGCTGCATAGGCAAATAACAACAGAGAATGACCCAAAAAGCCGGCTTTATGGGGATGTAGTAGTAATCATTGCAGGGCATGTAGTCTACAGTTATTTGCCATGCAGAAAATGTGACTGATGGTCCCAGCTTTTGTTTGCTGTAATCATTCTTCCTGTCCAATATGAGGTTTCAGCGGTCTGAATTAGGGTGTGTCTTCCAGTGTTGCAGTCTTTTTAGCCGTCGTCACTCTGCTGGACCTTAGAGAAAAAGAAGACATTTTTGATTCTAGCGTCAGCTGCTATTGCTTTAAACACAGGTTCAGGTTCAGCTCTGTGTCCTGTGAGTTTTGTTGCTACAGAACTGAAGTCTGCTGTGTTCGTGTCTTACAGAGTGGCAGCACCTTGTACTATTCTATCATGTGTGATAGTGACATTAAGGTAAGTGGAATTCCGAATTTTCAGTACAAAGTTCTGGAATTTCTGCAGTAACATTACAAAACCAAACATTTCAGTACAACAACTCGCGGACGCTGATAGTGAACGACCTCAACGACCACGGCCCAGTGTTTACCCAGGAGCACTACGCCACTGAAGTCTCTGAGGTGAGTCACTGACATCTGATGGACAGGAACCATAAGCTCTTGTTGAGGCAGCGGAGGCTTTGAGCCGCAGAAAGAGAATGATCAAAACCTCCTTCAATGCTAGCATCACAACACAATAAGGAAAGTCAAAGTCAGTGGGAGACCAGCAGAAAAAAACAATGACACAGTACAAATTCTTCAGTTTCCAGAGCCATGTCTTTATTCTTAGAGTACAAAGTTCTAGCAGGTAAACAGACTGTTATAGTCTTTGTATTTTTGCACTCACATTATCCATTTTAGGGAAAGTATAACATTGAAATTGGAATATTTTTATTTAATTCTATCCTTTCTTTTTAATATATGGGGATAAATATGTGTTGTTTCAAGAGACAGCATCCTTACAACAGAGCAGATGTCATGAAACAACAAAGTGTGACTATAATAGAGGTGATAATGGGCAGATGGAGAGTCATAGACTAGAAATCACAACTCAGCAACAAGTGTGTTCGCTATTTGTTTGTCCAGCAGCCAACAGTCTCGTCTTTCTCTTGTCATCTTGGGATCATGCTATTTGAACAGCTCATTCTTTTCTATACAGAACAATAGAAATAAGACATTAAGCTTCTTGTCTAAGTCAGACAAGAGGACCATTTCCATGTTGTACTCTGAGGTTTTAAGAAAGACTAAATTCAGATGCCGTATATGATGAAGCCCTGAGCTATTTTGCAGAAACTAAACTGGAAGGATCCAGCAGGACTTGACCACTTACTGCCAGGGAAACATGTTTGAAAATGTTAGTTTGATTCTTCCACTATGATGTCTTTAATTGGTTTAGCTGATCAGTGCGAGTGTAAATTAAAGACAGCAGTTCTGCTGCTCAGTGTTCTCTTACGTCTGGCTGGCTAACCTGAATGAAAGCTGTGGACTTACTTACCTGAAATGCTGCCAAAACAACAAAAGCAGGATGCAGCAGCTACAGAAGATATCTCACATGTTATACCACATATTATCTTCAAGCTAAATGTTTAATTTGCAGAAAGCACAGAGCATGCATGTGTGTACTTACTTGTTTCTCTGGGCATACATCAGTTCAGTCTTGTCATCTCTGACTGTTCTGGCCTGGGTGGTGGGAGCTCTGCACTGTGGTTCCCTGACCGTGGTGGGGGCTCCTATCGGGCTGGGCCGGGGTGGTCCCTGTGGCTTTCGGTGTGGACGGCCCCCTAGGATGGTGTTTTCTCTCCTGGTCCATCAGTGCCACGCCATTATCAAAACTGCTTTTAACTGTTTGACCACTAGCTAGTGAAGGGTTGGGGTGAGCAGTGGGGGGTTGGTGGTGTGTGTGTATGTGTGTGTGTGTCGGGGGAGGGATTTATTCCTGTATTTTAATATGAAGGTGTTTTATTCTTGCATGTAAAGCACTTTGTGTTACATGTTGTATGAAAAGTGCTGGTTTGATCTTTCAGATACACAGCGTGGACACCGAGGTTCTTCAGGTGAAAGCTGTGGATGGAGACAGCACCCCAGAGAACAACAGAGTCACCTATTCCATTGTAAGACAGTGCACCATATTTGAAGTATGGATGTTTTCATTTATGCTGATTCTGAGAGTGTATGTGGTTGGTAATATTATTTCAAAGTTCTGTCAGTTCCCAGACACACAGTATAATAAGATCAACAAGTGTTTTTAACGTAGGTGTTATTGGAAAATAACCTCTTGCACGAATAGCTAGTTTATACTGTACTTTATTGTAGTGTCCAAATACAAACATGGACAGATTACTGCAGGTGCCTGCCATGCACAGGCCAACAAGGTGTTGGGGGGGCCCTGATCTTATCCCAGAAATATAATATTTGTTTATACATATGGAGCATAAAGAGCTGGAAACACAAGAAAACACAAAGGTCCAATACAACACAAACCTACTGTCCAGGAACACGATGCACTGAGCATGTAAACCTGTAATTAATGAAGCAGAGGTTGTTTATTTAAGGCTCAACTGTCTAATTGAACATTTTTATTGGAGATAAAATCTGCATTCTGCTCAGTAAGTACATAAATTCAGTTAAATACTGATAATAAATTTCAAAAATTAACTACTGGTTTAGTTTATCAGGTTTTTTATGGGCCAATCAGTTAATTGATACACAGATATAACAGTAATGTAGAAAAACAAGAAAACTAAAACAAACTTTACAGTTATTCTCATAACCTTGGAGGTAAAGAAAACACATAACTACACAGCCGGTATTATAATGCTTATATGGGCTAAGTGTTAATATTAAAATTAAACTCTAAATGGGGCTGAAAAAATACAGTAAAATAAAGAGTTACTGCTGCTGCTCTGGGCTTCCACCACGGTTAAGATGATTAACAATGCTATGTATGACGTTGTGACAGTAACTTTCTCCCACAGAGCCCAGCTACAGACGTCTTTCTTTTGACCAACTCGGGGGATTTTATTTTGAAGAAACGGCTGAACTTCAATGTAGACAAACAGTATAGCTTTACTGTGACAGCCCAGGTAAGTGAGCGCCTGACACGTGTTCATACAGGACTATTTAGAGCCAACAAAACAGAAGAAACTGGTATTCAGCAGTGGCGTTTCTCCACATTGTGTTTTCCTGCAGGACAAATGGGGCCTGAGTGACACGACCTCTGTGGTGATTGACGTGAAGGACTTTGATAACTTGAATCCCTATTTCAGTCACAACCTGTATCAAGCCTTTGTTCTAGAAAATCAGGTGAGTTTCATCAACTGGACACTGCAGCATTTTTCTCACAGCTAATGCCTCGTCTCTCTCACTGAGGTGTCGCATTTTATTTGACATTAAAGGATTAAGGATGATGATGATGATATGAATAAAGTTTGACATGTGTACTTTCCTACAGATCCTGTATTGTTTCCTTTATTTTTTAGCTCATTTCACGTAGTAGGTTTTGAATAGGAATGACAGAATTTTTAAAAGAAGTCCAACGTGTCATATAATGTATTTCAGGCTGGGCTTTTCGATACCATTCAACCAGATGCAATAAAGGCCCAGGATGGAGACACTGGGATCAACGTGGCTGTAACTTACAGCATCGGTGCTGGTAAATGACAACAAGCTGTAGAAAAGCTTTGAGTTCACCTCTTTCCAGGCACAATGAGTGGAAAACGCTAAATGTTTGTCATGATTTGTTTAGTGTCTCCAGAGAAGTATCAAACACACTTTGACATTGACTCCAGCACTGGGGTTCTGTCTGTGGTGACTGCCTTCGACAGAGAGGAGATGGACAGCAGTGTGATCTCCGTCGGCATCAAGGTACTGACATATCAATCTACAGTCACTCACCAAGGGTCATGGTACTGCAAGTCTAATCCCAAGCTCACAGCAGAACCTGCAGATTAGCTCCTTTCCTCCCTCGTTTTGAGAACAGAAAAGAAATGAACCAATACTGCATGTATTTCAATAAATCCTCTGTTGCACAGCAAATAAAAAATAATTATAAAAGGCTTTTTTTCCCCTTATGAGACAATCCATCATAAAGACATTGATAGGAAACATAAGCTGAGCCACACAAGTCCCTTGCTGGGATCAAACCATAAACCATGGGCACTACAGTTTATTTTATTTTATTTTATTTATTTATTTAATAGGGACAGTGCATATTAATGAACATCTGCAACATTTACAGTGTAAATATGCCAGATCATAGCAAAGATGCAGGCCTGGTTTTCCTTTAGCCACTGTTTTAAGTGTGATTTAAACGTGGCCAGTGTTTGACTCTCTCTTATTGATATTGGGAGACTATTCCAGAACTTGGTGCCTCTGACTGAGAACATGGTCTGTCCAGATGTGGTTCGCCTGAGTGGAACCTCACAGTCCCCCCGAACTGTGGCCCTGGTGCCCATCCCACCCACAGTCTTTGGTTTAATGAAACCCTGTAATGGAGGAGGGGCAAGTCCATACAATCTTTGTATACCAGACAACCATACTTAAAATAGTTATGTGTCTTCTGCCATTTAGCTGTTCAGCCACTGACATTCTCCCACGTTGAGACTTTTAATGCATTCTCCATTGTAACTGATTAGTCATTATGGACCCTGAAGTATGACACACTCTGCCTATATGTTGTACCATACCATCTGACATATGCACGTTGAAGCATGTTCTACACACCAGACGGAAGAAGGACAAAGCACACATCTACATTAGTGCTGCCTGCTTTGTAGTTTATCTAGCCAGTGGGCGACTGTATTAAATATGATGAGCTGTAAGCAGGGACAAAGCAGAGCGGTGTTCTGAGGTGGTCGCAGCCACTGGAGGCTAGAATGTGACTCTACTAACAGAGAAGCCAGTCAGAGGGCTACGGACCTTATCCTGGTCCTCATGTAATGTCAGTGGTAATGTGAACAATTAAAAAGCATAACTTGAAACAGCTGTATTTTTTAAACCAACTGAGGGTTGCATAAATATCGATCTGTGTACCACCCAGTGTGAGAACCAGTGTCTTGCCAGCTTGCCTACCACTAAAAATACAGTAGTCTGACTCCATCTCTGGCTGTATGGATGCATGGATAACTGACTCCTTCAATCAACTCTATAACTATGGTTTTACTACCACCTACATTTCAAAGATAATGCTCCCAACAAAGAAAAAGAACAATGATCTAACAGGTTGCATAAACTTCTGATGAAATTATGCTTAAACTACACAGAGCTTTTAAGTTTTCCTCTACAATCAAAGGGATTTCTAATTGCCATCTAAAGACTGGTGGGGTAAACAGTTTTAGGTTTATTACTCATAAAAACAAAGTTGTTCCAACCAGTATTTCTATAATTTTTAAAAGAAATGTCAACTCTTTGTGTGCTTAATTACTATAATTATGAATTAAGTTGACAAATCAAAAAATAAGATGCTCCAATGTGTAGAAATCCTAAACCTAACAGTGTGAAGCCGGTTCCACTAAGTTGCCTCAACATGAATTTAGCTTTAACCCCTTAACGCCGGTTGTCGCAAATTTGCAACGTACCGCTGAAGCCAAGATAGCGTATGCATTCCCCCAATGCTGTTCGTGCATATTCAATACATACCTAGGAACCTTTTGCAAGCACTGGTTTCTCTTAGGACCGGTTTGAATGGCATTTGCGGCATCAATGAAAAAATTCTTACCATTAATGACTGTTGCATTACACCTTTATATCTACTATATGTGCTCTAGACAAATTCACAATCTCCACTCAATTTAACATTTAACAACTTGAAATCCAAAACACATAAAATTATTGTTTTTATATAATTGTAAATAAATTCAGGCGTCAAGGGGCTATATCAACTAATGCTGAAATTAAGGTTTAAATTACGCACAATATTAAAGGGATGCAATCATCCAAAGTGTTACGTCAACCAAACCCATCGAACAAATGTTTGCATCCTAAAAGGTTTGTCGAAATCAGTAAATTACATTTTTAATTTTGCATTTGTACATTTAATTCAATGGGAGGAAGGGCTCTAGGAGGTCACCACTGTCAACAAAGTTGTATTTAATGTGAATTTACTTTGTGCTACAAACACAATCAGCAGCATCGCTCCAACAGATCACTCTTATACAGATTGTCTGTAACGAACCTCTCTGTTCTCACCCTCTGCAGGCGGCCCAGACAGACGACAGCATGAAGACAGCTGATACTGTGGTGTCCGTCACTGTTGAGGATGTGAATGACAACATTCCAGAGTTTGATCAGCTCGACTACTCTGTAACACTGCTGGAAAACTCTCCCGTTGGTGCTGTTCTGCTTAAAGCTGCTGTGACTGATCTGGACCAGGTACTTGGTTAACATCTTACACGGGCCGTGTAGGGATGGATCCTGTCACTTAAAGCTTCTAATGACCGTCTTGTGGTTTATTATTTACATCCTGCTCCAATCCATGTTACTATTTTCCAGGGAGGGTTTGTGGGAACCCTGGAGATCCTTCCAGAATCTGCTCCTTTCTCCATCAGCTCTGACGGGACGATCAGAGTGAAAGACTCCACAGCTCTGGACAGAGAGGCCACAGAGAGCATCGTGTTTCAGGTCAGCTCGATGGAAAGACAGATGCATTAAACATGATCGCCGAAACGATTTGTTCCTTTGAATGACGTAGTGCTTTAAATTTATACAATTTAGTCTTTTAAAATGGGGCCAGCAAGTTTCTAAAGCAGCTGGCCACTGTAGTTTTTTATTTTTTCAAACATCTCTCTTTCAGGAGAAAACAGTCAAACATTTGTTTGGGGCTGTTTCGAGTGGCTGATTTATGCACGTTACTGCTCTACTTTAGTTTTTGCAGCAGCATGTAGTGGAATACTGAAATATTTTAAAGGACCCCAGGAAGACTAGCGGCCATTAAATGGGCAGCTAATGGGGATCCTAATAAAACTAATAAACTAATGTAGGATTGTGTCAAATACATGAAGGAACAATTTTAATATTTAATATATGATATTCATTATGTGTCACAATTGATAAACAAATTAGAGAGCCTCAGCAAACCTTTTTAAAATATATATTTGAATCCATGTTGTATTTTTTCCATAAAGCTCACAGTACTTGCTACTGACAGAGTGTGAGAGCAGCTGTGAAACCAGGTAGAGGCTCTGTGTTGTGTTCAAGGACTCCTGCACGCTGTATTTGAGCACTGATGAAAAATATGACATATAACTACATACAAGAACTTTTTTTTTTAACTGTGGGGAAAGAATAGAGTAAAGTAGAGTATCTGGATTTGAATACTAACTTTGCTCTTCTTGTTTTGTTCATTAAAAGATTAAAGCAGTGGAGAAAAATCCTCCCAACAATGTTGCAACAGCGTCAGTCACTGTGACGCTCCTGGATGAGAATGACAACAGCCCCACATTCACCAGCAGCAAGTACGAAGGAAAAGTGTTTGCCAATCAGACAGCGGGACTGATGCTGGTCCAGGTGAGTGACGACGCACTTCTGTTCAATCTTGTTTTTCTCTGTTTGTTTCACAGAGACAATGACGCACTGCTTTTTACAACTTAAGAAGTCACGCCATAATTAAATCCTTCCATGACTAAGATTTGAGTGTGAGTCATTGTGATATTACACTGACAACGTGATGCTACGCCCTTTTCATTGGATGTTTTAAGAAGTGTTGTTAAGACTGATTGTAGCTGATTTGTATCCTGTAACTCAAAGGTTGTGGCAGAGGATCCAGATGATGATGTAAACGGGCAGATCAGATACTCTATTGACTTTGGTAACAGTGAAGGATACTTCTCAATCGATGGAAACACCGGAGAGATCTCACTGGCTAAGACCATCCCCCTGGTGGAAAACAAGATGTTGGAGTTCCCTCTCTACGTAACAGCCAGAGATGGTAGATCTAAATAGTATTTTTCCAGCTTGGAAGAATCAGTGATTCAAAATCAAGAACCCCTTTCCCAACTCTGATGATTTATCCTGTTCAAGGAAATCAGCCAATCAACCCTAAATCACAATTTTTAAAGCTATAAACATGACTTTATTTTCATTTTTATGATGTCAACCATTAATCTAGTCCTGAAGGAAATGTTCATATTTTTCATATTACTTCCTGGATCTGTATCAACGGGCAGGATGTGTTGGTTCTCTGTTGGCTAAAACTTCCAGCCGTTCATCTCAGTCTGTGACGTCGCATCAAGCACTTCACCTTTGACAGTTATCAGAAATTTGTTATCACACCCGTACGCACTGGTGATATCTTATCCCCTTGTTTGTTTCATCTTGCTACACTACTGGACAGCAGATCCCAACAAGATTTTTTTGCAAATCCTGGCCTCATATTGTTAAATCTATGGCTACTATCCATGGAGCTTTTTCAGCTCAGAATGTTGAAGTACTGTGTGCTGTAAAACTAGTGGTTGTTGCCATTTCCAGCAGACATTTGAAAAACCCGTCCCCCAAGAGGTAAAATCAGGGAGCTCTGCATCCAATAATCTTTGTAGTTTCTTAACATTCCAAGAAGGTTAGATATGCAGATGTCTGAAAATGTCGGCCCCCTTCAAGCCATGAAAGAGTTTGCTCACAGGGAATCATTTAGAGTTGGTCGGTCTCTCTCTATAGTACCATAATTTTATTGAACTGAACTGAATTGCTAAATGCCACTTGAGCAGAAATCGTGGAGGCGTTGCAATGCAGCCTAAAGGATGCTATGAAGAAAGACTATAGACGAGTTTGGACAACAGTTCTACAAGCCAGTTCGTTAGAAGCATACTGAGGCCTTTCAGCAGTGCAAAAAGCCCTAAAGTAGCGTCCAGGTACAGCTACAGAAAATGGAATATTGTGAACAGGTTATTTTTTAAATAATTACATTAAAAAAGGTGAAGTTAGTTATATTCTATATTCTTAACCTTAACCTCAAGCTCTGCAGAAGCCTGATAACGATCCTGATCATTTGAATCAGGTGTCTTGGAAAAGGGAAACATCTAAAACATGCTGGATAGGGGCTCTCAAGGACCAGGATTGGACACCCCTGATTTAGGTGATTATGGCTTATAGCTCATTAATAACACTTCAATAACACCTCAGCAGTACCACTGACCTCCTCCATGCCACACTGTACTGATGCAGTAATTTGAGCCCCAACCAAGTAAATGAACGTACTTTCTAGAAGTTGGAAATTGTATTTTTAAAAGTTATTTTTAAGGAAATAATCCAATAATTAGAGATACTGGATTTCTGTCTTGTAGGAGCTATAAGCCTCAATCATCAAAATTAAAACAGAAAATGGCTTGAAATGTTTCTCTTCACATGTAATGAAAGTTTACCTTTTTAATCGTTGTGTTTTTTAAACACTTTCTTGAGCTGCACACAGCAGCATCCCACTACGATGGTGGAGGTTTACAGCTGCACTATTCTTTTAAAGTAGACTAGCTGCCCCCTAAATGCATGCAACTACCTGGAACTACTAAGACAGTAAGTACAAAAGACTCATTACAAGCAGTCGTCGTAATAACCTCTTTCATCTTTCCTCTAGGGGGTGCCGTATCCCGCTCCTCTTCAGCAAAGGTGACGATTCGTGCTCCCGGTGACTCAAAACCTCAGTTTTTGCAAAAAATCTACCGTGGCACTGTAGAAGAAGGGCAAAAGCCAGGACTGCTGATTCTTAGGGTGAGTAACTCAGTGAAGAACTTTTTACCAGCCACCTCCTCATAGGACATCAAATGTGGGTTTGTATTTAGGTACTTGCTGTTGTTTAAAAATTCCAGTTAGTTACCTTCAGATTTCATGATAACAAATTCAGTTTACCAATGCTGCCATTTATCTGTATGCGTTTAGGTTGACTTCCTTGCAGTAGATGCTGTGATTCCAGTGAACCTCCGAGTTGAAACAGAAGGCGACAAGTTTGCCATCTCCCCCACTGGTGAATTCACTACAAAGGTGGAGCTCGACTATGACGATGCACCACACAGCTACTCCGTGGAAATCTCCATCACTGATGGCGTCAACAATGACAGGGCAGTGGTGGAGGTTGAAGTGACCGATGTCAATGATAACAGTCCTGTGTTTGCCTCCAGTTCTGTCACAAAATCTGTCCCAGAGGACGCAGACGTAGGATCCAGTGTTACTGAAGTTCCAGCTACAGACAAAGACAGCGGCTTCAACAGTGAGATCAGATACTCACTGACAGGAGGACTGGGGAGGTTTTCTATAGATCCTGTGTCTGGGATGGTAAGTGTGGCTGCTGCTCTAGACAGGGAGACCCAGGCAGAGTACGACCTGCTGGTGGTGGCTGAAGATCAGGGTCGACCAGCCAGGTCAGCCACAGCCACCCTGGTGGTCCAAGTATCCGACATCAACGACAACGTCCCAAAGTTCTCCGAGGCCGAGTATCAGGTTGAAGTCTTAGAAACGGAGGCAGTGGGTACAAACTTGTTGGACTTGTCAGCCACAGATCCTGATGAGGGCGCAAATGGGAGAGTTACTTACAGCATTTCCCAGCAGAGTCCCTCATCAGAGCCTGCTGTGTTTGAGTTGGACTCCTCCAGCGGGACTCTGCGGCTGGTCCAGCCTCTGGACTACAGCAAGGTGAAGATGTACACTCTGACGGTTCAGGCCTCTGATGGAGGGACTCCCTCTCTGGTTGGGAGCGGCTCTGTGGTGGTGAAGGTGAAGGACGTGAACAACAACCCACCAGAGTTCAGTAAGGAAAACTATGAGGTGTCCATCACTGAGAATCTGGCCAGTGGTGCATCTATTCTGACTCTGGAGGTCACTGACAAGGACGAGGTGAGTGACATGCAACGTGCAGATCACCTGCTTTTGTTCTGGTGTTTTATACTACTTTCGAGCATGGTACCAGTAGGGAAAGCGCCTGCTCTCAATAGACAAACAACAGCGATTGTGCTTTGTTTGAACTCACTGTAGGGCAAATAATGACTAATGTTGAACAGCTGCAAAAAGTTGAAGGGAGGAGGTTGAGTGTGTAGTTTTTATTACAAAGCATAGCACTGCAGCACTGAAGGCTGTCTCGGGTCCCATCTTCTAAAAGTAGTCAATGTTGGTAATCTTTCCCTAACAGTAATTTTAGTTACCCTAACTTAGTCAGACCTTAACCATAGCAGTGGTAGATCAGAAAATACCCCAATGAGTTGATGAAATAAAATTTTTAGGTAGATTTCTGAATGACTCTCCATGTACCTCAAACAGGTTTGATATTGTGCCAGCTGACGGCTATTTTAACATGAGGTAGAAACATTTGCATATTTACAGCTAGTTAGCCAACTGCATCCATGAAATATGATTGTGAAGTGATTGACAGTCAGCAGTGGGACTGTAGCATGTGACAGTTGATCTTGACTGTTAAAGATAAATAAAGAATCCTCAACTCATAACAACAAATCAGTTTGATTATCAGATTAACTTTAAAGGGGTTTCAGAATCAAACATCTGCTACCGTAACATAGTAATAACAACTGTCCTTCCATTAAAATCAAACTGCAAAATATTTCTTATTTCTTCCTTAATTGCCACAGGGGGGATTTGTGGGAACTTTGCGGATCCTTCCAGAATCTGCTCCTTTCTCCATCAGCTCTGACGGGACGATCAGAGTGGTGGACTCCACAGCTCTGGACAGAGAGGCCACTGAAAGGATCATGTTCCAGGTAATGTAAGACTTGGACATCTAGATGAAGTTACTTTAAAGGAAAAGTCCAGCTTAACACAGGCTTAGAGTTTGGATAAGTGCCTGTTACGTCTTTATGGAGATGCCATTGGGTACTCCTCTGACCAATCCTTCTCTTTTATCGGGACCTTTAAGGCAGGGCAAGTGACTCCATTAAATCCATAACACTCACAGGACTTGTCCATGTTGGGTAAAGCTTCTAAATGTATTCTTGACTTTGGAAACAGTATTTTCAGTCAGCAATTTCAGTATTTTCTGTAGCTTCATCATTGTTTTCACTTTGAAATGATCAGCAGCAACACTGTAATTTGCTTTAATCAGAGAGTTAGAGTAAAGGTTAGGCTTTAAAGTACTGACATTTCATGGCTTGACAATCCAGTTGGGCACTAGCTCATGCTAGCACCTCATTTTTCACATGTGCAAATTGTGGGACCAATGGTCTTAATTATAGATCTGTCTATATCCATCATAAAGGTTGAAGCGACGGAGACAGCACCGCCCAACTATGTAGTGACGACAAATGTGAAAGTGACTCTTCTGGATGAGAATGACAACAGCCCTGCTTTCACCAGCAGCAAGTATACGAGCAAAGTCTTCACCAACCAAACAGAGGGAATGCTACTTGTTCAGGTAAGTCTAGATGAATGTAACACTACACTACATAATTCCAGGTCACAGCGAATGCAAGTTATTGTGTTCTTTTGGAATATGGAAATGCTTTGAACCTGTATTTTTTTCTAAGAGCCAGCAGGGGGCAACTTTTTTGGTTGCAAAAAGAATTCTTCTGTATAGAAGCCTATGAGAAAAGGCTCCTACTTCTCCCTTGCTTTGTTGCCTCAGTAGATATTTTTGTAACGAGTTTATGGTCTCAATCACTAGTTTAAAGTCTTACTCAACTCAGCGCGGTGTTCATTTTATAAATCATGATCTCATTCAGCCAAAAAAGCTGATAAATCAGGGTATGTCTTAGGGCGTGGCTACTTTGTGATTGACAAGTCATTATCATGTGGACGCTTGCAGTGTCCTCCAGTTGTCAAGATTCACTCCCCGCTCTTTGCATCCAACTTAAAAAAAACAATATGGCATCTGGAAATTCCAAAATCAAATCTTCCTAATGGTAGTCCATAAACCAATAGGTGATGTCACAGTGGCTACATTAGTCTTTTACATTCAGTCTAGTTATGTGATTGAGTCTGCTGCTGTCTTTCCTGAGCATCTTTAAACCAATGAATTCTCTACTTGGATTACTGTCTACGAGGACATCATAGGTTTGCTGTGATCATTAAAAAAAAAATTTTTTTCAAATCTGGTGTCAGTCTAACTGAATTCCACATTTGTGATTGTCATATTCTCATTCATATGCAAAACAAAATGAGTGATCTACATGTAAAAATACATTTTCAGCACAATCAAATTCCATTCACAAATAATGAAAACCTAAAGGGTAAAAACACCTACCCATGGCACATCATATAAGTTCACTCAAAGACAAATGAAAGAATCTAAGCTCACTAAAATGAATAGGCTACACATAGAGCAAACCCTTTCACCTTTACAACACTTAACCACCTAAAACATACACCATTCACAAGATCTGGATACCAGCGTCTGCTGTTACATGGCCTCCAGGCACATTTTTTGACAATCTTCAAAGTGCTGTTGAAGTTTGTAATTTCTAACTCGAAGCCACAAAATTTCACCAATCCAGAAAACGCTGAAGGATAGGCTCATAACAGAAAACACTGTTAATATTTAACTGTGTCTTTCTGCTCTGTGATGTCATTTAAAGGTTGAAGCTGAAGACCCAGATGCAGGTGTAAATGCACAGATCAAATACTCCATTGACTTTGGAAATCAAGACGAATACTTCTCTATTAATGAAAACACCGGAGCAATCACTCTGATGAAGACCATCCCACTGGGAGCACATAAAACCCTGGCGTTCTTACTGTTCATAACAGCCAGAGATGGTAATTAAACACTATTTGTTCTACATGACAAAGGCTGTTTAGTCATTTCACTGAAGTCATGATGATACTTCTGCTCCCCTTTCTAGGAGGCGTAGTGTCCCGCTCTGCCTCAGCCCAGGTGGAGATTCTCGCTTTTGGAGATTCAAAACCACAGTTCACACAGAGAACCTACAGTGGCACCATAGAAGAAGAGAGAGAGCCAGGAACAATGATACTGAAGGTGAGCTTCTCTGCAGATTAGAATAGACCATCATCATCAGACCATCATAGAATACACCACCTGGTGTCTGGAAACAATAGAAACCAGTTCAAACTGTACCAAAAAGATAAAGCTCTAATAGTTAGCCTAAGAGAACAGACCTGTGTCTTTAGTTTCAGTCGTTCATGGCACCATGCTTTTGAAAATTTTCCGAGGTACAAGGCAAATTTGGGCCTCTGGGATGGTGCTTTTAAGTGTCGTGAATTTCTGCAGGAAAACCAATTCAAACTGGCAATTTAGTTTGTGGTGAATGAGCATTTGCAAGTCATCAGTATCTATGCCAGCTTTCAAGGTAATCTGACCTTTGCAGGGTATTTATTTCTGCACCAGAGTGAACAGACCATCTAAAATCCCTCATTCTAAGGTGTCTTCAGACTGAGCACAGAAAACTTCTGCACATGCGCTGTTTGCTTAAATTTTACCAGAGCAGTATTTTGCCCACAAACACTAACTGTACAGACGTCACTGTTAAATCTGCTACACTTGTGTCTTTGCAAATTTGAGTAAAACCAGACTATAACCTTTCATTTCATTAATATAAAATCCTTTTTTACTGTATCTCAATTTAAATGGTTTACATGTGTAATAAAGATACTCAACGGAAAAAAAAAATTAAACAAATAACTGATAGTGAGCAATGATTCTTTTCTTCTTTATTCAGGTTGACTTCCTTGCAGTAGGGGATATACCTGTGAACCTCCAAGTTGAAACAGAAGGCGACAAGTTTGCCATCTCCCCCACTGGTGAATTCACTACAAAGGTGGAGCTCGACTATGACGATGCACCACACAGCTACTCTGTGGAAATCTCCATCACTGATGGCGTCAACAATGACAGGGCAGTGGTGGAGGTTGAAGTGACCGATGTCAATGATAACAGTCCTGTGTTTGCCTCCACTTCTGTCACAAAATCTGTCCCAGAGGATGCAGACGTAGGATCCAGTGTTACTGAAGTTCCAGCTACAGACAAAGACAGCGGCTTCAACAGTGAGATCAGATACTCACTGACAGGAGGACTGGGGAGGTTTTCTATTAATCCTGTGTCTGGGATGGTAAGTGTGGCTGCTGCTCTAGACAGGGAGACCCAGGCAGCGTACGACCTGCTGGTGGTGGCTGAAGATCAGGGTCGACCAGCCAGGTCAGCCACAGCCACCCTGGTGGTCCAAGTATCCGACATCAACGACAACGTCCCAAAGTTCTCCGAGGCCGAGTATCAGGTTGAAGTCTTAGAAACGGAGGCAGTGGGTACAAACTTGTTGGACTTGTCAGCCACAGATCCTGATGAGGGTGCAAATGGGAGAGTTACTTACAGCATTTCCCAGCAGAGTCCCTCATCAGAGCCTGCTGTGTTTGAGTTGGACTCCTCCAGCGGGACTCTGCGGCTGGTCCAGCCTCTGGACTACAGCAAGGTGAAGATGTACACTCTGACGGTTCAGGCCTCTGATGGGGGGACTCCCTCTCTGGTTGGGAGCGGCTCTGTGGTGGTGAAGGTGAAGGACGTGAACAACAACCCACCAGAGTTCAGTCAGGAAAGCTATGATGTGTCCGTCTCTGAGAATCTGGCCAGTGGTGCATCTATTCTGACTCTGGAGGTCACTGACAAGGACGAGGTGAGTGACATGCAACATGCAGATCACCTGCTTTTGTTCCGGTAAAGTCACGTCAGCTGCTACTGATCTGAAAAAGTTTTGGTTCTTGGTGTAGGTGTCAGATAATGCCTTATATTTGGTGAAGTATTTGGAGTATAACTTACTGTTTTTTATTTAATCAATGATGACATGAATAATAGTCCCTTTATTACTGTTTAGACTTTGGAACTGAATGTACTACAACTTCTCAGACTATAGCAGTTTAAATAACACTTCTGATAACTACCTGCTGCTGTTCTATTGATTCACTCTGTGAAGACATTAAGCACGCCAACCTTTCTTTGTAGGGTGGATTCTCAAATGGCTACTTCCTCTACGAAAGTGATACTTTTGACATTAACGCACAAGGCGTTGTCTCATTGAAGAAAGACGCCACCTTGGACAGAGAGACAGTTGACACCTACATGTTGCAGGTATATCTGTTGTTTTTTTGGTTTTTTTTGCACACAAGATTTTCTTTTCTACCTCGTTCTTTCAGTCTTGAGCTTCATGTATGTCCCACAACACACAGCACCTTACATCTTGATAGTGCCTGACAGGAGATGACGGTTTAATACATATAAACTTGTTTGTTGTCAATTTTGATATGACCAGGCTTTAAAGATTTGTTTCCAGATATTATAATGGGGTGGCCATAGCTCAGGAAGTAGAGCAGGTTGTCCATTGACTGTAAGGTTGGTGGGGTCCAAGTTGCTCCCAATGGAAGGTGTGCACCAGTGGTGTTTGAGAGTGTGTGTGAATGAGAAACACATCGGTGTGTAGAACCCAGCTCAGGTTAAAAAGGCGTTATATAAGTACAGACTATTTACCATTTAATAATGTGCTTATTCCTTGGTAAATAATACGTACATAAAAAAAGTAGTACATTTCAAAATTGCCAGGTTTAAAGAATAAAAAACATACTTGTGTAACATGTAAGTAATGTTATTCCACACAAGAAAAAAAAAAGTTGTTTGTTTCAGTTTCAGTTATTTTATACATGTGGTTTGTTTCCTTGAAATTTAAAGGTCGGCCATATATCTATAGAACAGTCCATTTTGCCTCTGTGATGGTGACAGAAGCAGCCAGAGGCTTCATATTTTCTGGTTGTCCGCTCGTCCCATTCTCATAAACACGATACCTCAGGAACACCTTGAGGGAATTTCTTCAAATCTGGCACAAATGCCCATTTGGACCAAATGATCCATCCATCCATTATCTAAATTCTGATTTACAAGTGTATTAAGTTGCTGCTAATGCCAAAGGAACACTTCCTGCTGCCGCTTCACAGCAAAAGCATTCCACTGCCAAAACATTTTAGTTGGCTTTTATTGTGAAGGAGCAACAGGAAACCAAATGTGCAGCAAAAAAGACACTCAGTACTGAAATCTGCAGGACTACATTTAACATTTTTGTTGTTTTCACTCCTCTCTTCTTCATAGAATTAAAGTAAAATGGCGTGTGAAGGCTTAATCCTCTGTAGGGTTGGGGTTGGGGGGAGGCTGTAATGTATCCCAGCTTACTCAGGGCAAAGGCAGGAGACACCCTGGATAGAACACCAGTCCATCGCAGGGTGGACCCAGTGACGAACTGATTAAAATTTGGTGGTCAAAAATCGTTGTCACCTCAGAAATTGCATTTTTTGCCATAACTGAAGAACTTAAGATTTTTTTTACACAGTTATCTACTAGAAAAACATGAAAACATGCTGACATTTTATATCCAAAAGGTCATAGTGAAACTTTAACTGCAACATCCTAACGTACAGCAAAAACAGTTTTCTGGCTGCTGTGTAGACTGGATGTACACTGCACTAAACTTAACAGGTTAATGGAAGCACTGCAAGGCCATGATTTTAGTTTTAAGCTTTCTTCACCATCATGTTACAGTGGGAGCATTATTCTGAACCTTTTATATACAGCTTTCATCTACATGAGTTCAAGGTTCCTTGTGTAGGTGGCAGCCCTGATAAAAATGACCTGGGAGTTTATAAATGCTTCAATAAACTCTTTAGTTTTACACAACTATGTCCAGAAGCCAAGCAGGTGACAATCACAAACACTGTTTCTCTTTGAAATGAACACCGAAGAATAGCAGGCTGAAATGTCTTCAGTGTGTTCTGTCTAAACACTGTGGATCTCCACTTCCCATCACTTCTCTCTTATGTGTTCCTTCTATGTGATCAACAACATTTGTGTGAGTCACATGTTGAACAAAAAAAAATAGTTTGGCTGGCAGCTCAAGACCCTGTGCAAGAGGTGACTTTTAGTTTGAAGGAACAAAAGGAACTCCATGAATAGCTAATGTTTGTAAGATCATGTTTGTATTTTCAGCTGAGTTGATGTTGGTTTCTGTTTTTAGGTTGTGGCAGTAGATCAGGTCACCGATGGTCTGAACTCCACCGCTCAGCTCACCGTCACCGTCCTGGACTTCAACGACAACGCTCCGCAGTTCCCGAGTATCCCTGACCCCCTGAGGATCCCAGAGGGCGACTACTCAGAGGAAACTCCAGGAGAAATTGTCACCATCGTGCCCACAGATGCCGATATCGGCCCCAATGGAGAGGTCACCCTCTCCCTCCCCTCCCCACACCCACTATTCAGGTTCAGAGAGGTGAGGCCTGTGAAAATAACTGTGGGAATATACAGTATGTCAACCTGAGCTCTGAGACTGAGCCACAGCAGAAGGCTGTTGTATTCTGACTCCTCTTTGATTTAAACACCAGCATGACCTGCATGTGCCTTTATGGTCGGTCAGCAATCTGGCTTTGGGATCATGAAAAATAGTGGGAATTGAATTTTATATTGAATTCAAAAGTGAATGCACAGTGCAGGCACAGGACACATTGGACCAAGAGTGTATGTTATGTGTATGTCTTGCTTTTCGGGGCTATTTTAGTGCCATGTTTATTATGTATAGCGTCATTCCATTCAGTGATGATACTCAACAATTCTAAAGGCCTTTTCTTATTTTGTTATAGTGTCACGACCCAGTCTAGGGGAGCAGAGACGCAACATAAAAGAGTAAAAAAAAAAGTCTCCAAATCAGTAATTACAAAGCCAGTTGCCAAAATCAAACATAAACTTATTGTTCTACCAGAAAGAGAGAAAGTTTGGCTGTTTAGGGGAAATAGGTGCATTCTTGTCTGGCCTAAAATGTAATTATTCAGAATTTTGTCATTCAGCTTTGGCAGAGATACAACATCAACATTCATACCAAAAGAGTTCAGTGGAATTTGAAATTGCAGCCTTCATCGTGACTAGTCGACCTGTCAGTTAGACAGACACATGCTGTCTTCCCTCATATGCTGCATACATGTTAAAGACAGTTCTTGTGAGTGCTATAGGGTTAGCATTGGGAAGCAGCACGAAGTATTGTCACTACTCAGTCATAAGAAAATGTGAGCAGACCCAGCGGAGCACAGAAATCTAAATGTTCACTGATGCTGTCGATGCTGCAGGTGCACATGTGACGTGTGTTGTGTTCTGTGTTGCAGGATGGGACGTTGCTGGCTGTTGGACCTCTGGATCGGGAGAGCACGGAAACATATGACCTGCTTGTTAAGGCTTCAGATAAAGGCGTCCCGCAGAGAGAGGTGAGAGACGTCTGCAGAGAAGATAGAGGGACCCTGAGACAGACAGCAGTCACATACAGTTCATCAGAACCTCATGTGGCAGGAATGCTGGAGTTTTGTAGGCGTACAGGGAAGTGGCAAGACAATGTTATGACAATGAGCTCACCAAACCTGGTTATTCACGTAAACACTAGTTATTGCTTTTTAGTATCAGACACAGTCACACAAAAACATTTACAGTTTCAGACTTCTATTTAAACTTTCCAATTCTTACTTTACTAAAAGCAAGAACAAAAAATTGATCAATATTAATGGTAAACTTTTAACATGAGCTCAACTAAGATGAAGAATTTTCTCTGTATTTCTTATTGTTAGACTGACCAATTACCCAGACCTGAAGTCCTGTTCAAATGTTGCAGCCAAACATGCTTTAAACGGGGCTACAAACCAGATACAGTGTTTAAGTGAGCAGCCAGTAGCGGGGGCTGTTTAACTGGAGTAGAGATTAGACTGATGCAGGCTGTTAAAAATGTGAAAAACATCTTCATTAAACCAAACTTTGTACACCAGACCATCACCACCATCAGAGTGAGCCTCTCTGACGTCAATGACAACAGACCTGAGTTCAGCTCCAGCAGCTACGTCAGCAGCATCCTGCTGAAAGACGCAGCAGAAGGGAAGCTGCTGCTGACGCTGTCGGCCACCGACCGGGACGTCGGGGACAACGGCAAAATCACCTACAGGTCAGCTGACTCCAAAATCATTTGCACAACCTGGTTCTGCCGCTTGTTTTTTTTTTTCAAATTTGCTGTCTGCATTGGCAAATTTCAGCACTGGGATGATTACAAGCTCTGAATCTTGAATTCATGTATTTATTTTAAATTTGCTTAAACTTCTGTCTCAAAGAATTTATCCAATAAATTAGGTGAGTAATTGCAGGTCATCGTTGTACTTTGTTGTGCTGCTGTTTTAAACCACATAGTTGGGGTATTTATTTAACCATAATCCTAAATGTTGAAGGTATTTATTGCTCTTTGCTGTTGTAGTTTCTCTGCAGGAAGCTCTCCATATGTGGCCCTAAACAGTGAGACCGGGGCGGTGACTTTGACCTCTGACCTCGCTGGTTTGACAGAAGACACCACACTGGTGCTGACAGCCATGGCAGAAGACCACGGCCAGCCTCCTCTCAGCTCCACAGGTCAGTCTGACGCCTCTGAACACCTCAGGCTGGTCTCACTGTTCAAAGAAAAGAAAAGATGAACCAGTATAGCAGGGTTCAAGAGAAACTAAAGTAATAGTCAAAGTTATAGCACAGGGATAAAGGTGGTCATGCCACTGGAAGACAAAAAATGTCTTTAAAGACTAGAAAGTCAACAATGTTTTCCAAGTGAAATCAGAAAAGGGCTGAAACATGGCTGGATAGTGTAAAGCTCCTGTAGCAGCAGAGAAAATGTCAACACAGAGTCAAACCTGAAGAAGCATCTACAGTAGTTCACGTAATGCAATCGGTCACATTAGTTAAAGTTTTAAAATGCAGTTTAAAAAAGTAATCTAAGGTGATAAGGTTCATTACTTTGATGAAATAAATAAAATTGTAACAGAGTAGCCAGGAGTCAGTAACCTGTTACATTTCAAAAGTTTCCTTCTCTATACTGACTATAACAACAACACCTGTTTGTACTGTACATGTGTTGTTATTCTGTCCGGCAGCTCGTGTCGTGGTCAATCTGAGGATTGTCAGTCTGGTGGAGGGCGTGGCCTTCCAAAGCTCCTTCTACAACTTCAGCCTACCTGAGAACGAGCCAGAGGGGGCGACGGTGGGAGAGGTCTGGGCCTCCTCAGGAAGCAACCTTTACGACGTGGCCTACACACTGAAAACACACACTGACCTGTTCTCCATCGACACCAGTGGAGCCATCCTGGCTACCGCACAGCTGGACAAAGAAAAGCAGGACTGGTACATCCTGGACGTGGAGGCTGTGGACACGCGGACCCCCCCTACAACAGCAATGGCAACGGTATGATCTTCAAGCACTGCACAGTCCTCAGACTGTTACACTATGACACGATGAAATGACGTCTGGTTTTGCAGGAGTGTTAACAGTTGAGATGTACTTGTATCATCCAAATAATTACAAGCTGTCAACACAGATCTCACATACTTCAATACAAATCCTACATGTAAATATAAACCACATCTGATAAACACTGGATGAAATAATGCAAAACTGGTGTGATCTCTCATGGACGGATTTCAAGGTTTCAAGATGGAACCAGTTCATTTTATCATCGTTGCTTACCTGGTGCTTATCTCAGAAATGTTCAGGCTTCTTTGGGCTTCTGCTGTTTGGGAATTAAAGTCCTTCTATGATTAAAATGGCTGAATTTCTGGACACATAACTGCAGACGGGTGACAAATTAAAGGAAAACCCTACATAAAGTTACTTAGGTGTTGGGCCACCACTTGCTGCCAGAACAGCTTCAGTGCACCCTGGGATTGATTCTTCAAGTTTCTGAACTCTGCTGGAGGGATAAACACCATTTTTCTTAAACATTTTCCCTTATTTGGAGTTTTAACGATGAGTTGCACGCACATTGGTTCAAAACCACTCCCAGAGACCACTCCCATCAGGGTGGAAATGTTTAATCATAGGACAACTTTGTATTGATCTGCAGGACCCAAACCATGGCAGCAACATGCCTCCACAGCATATCCGAGCCACCAAATCCCCTCACTGTGGCAGTCACACATTCAGATTTTTCCTTTCTTTCATCACCCATCTGTAATTTCACTAATATGAGTCTCCAAAGCGGAAACCATCTGACCGCCCAGCCCTGGTTTGGGGGACTGATCCTGACAGGGTTGTTTTCATTCAAGAATGTCAGCAGCATGCTAATGTTGTCCTGGCAGACGGTCCAGACAGAAATATCTAAATAACTATTGGACTGATTGCTGTGAAATGTTGTACAGTTACTCGTGTTCTCCTCAGGATGAGCATTGTTCCTCCTCTGACTTTTTCTGTTGCATCTTCTTCAGGTCAAATACCTGCTGCGCTTTGTGTTTAGTGTTGATGTTACCACACTGAATGGCGTACATGGTTACCATAATGTGTTCTAAATATCACCATAGTAGTTATCTTGCAAGTAAACAAAACATAACCTCTTCAGCACAGGGGAAATGAAGTGGCCTGGAATGAATCACATCTTGACTATTGCGTCTCTCTCTCTCCCAGGTCAGAGTGCAGGTGGAGGATGTAAATGAGTCTCCACACTTCCCCCCTGAGGGTTATAAAGCCTTCGTGTTCAGCATCGCTCCATATAAAACTGCCGTCGTCACTGTCAAGGTAAGCACGCCCAGCTTCCATCAGTTTCCATTTGTCATGAAATATTACGATATTATCTCCTCTGAGTTGGATGATTATCATAGCAGCCGTAAAAAGCGACCATGTACTTTAACCCGAAACTCACCCAGCAGTGGTTAATGTGTCGGTGAGCAGCAGTGGAACACACCACATCATCAGGAATCTGTCAGAGGCGATGTGATCTGACGCCCTGCAGTTGTACCGTATTTAACATGCCAACATACTCAGAGTTACAGGGTTTCATTACGTAACAAAGCGAAGGAATCAACCCTGTCATTTTCACAACCCTATCATTGTGTTGGTAAAACTGATGCATCATTGTTTAAGCAGCATTTTGCTCTTGGAGCTTTCTTGGATGACTCTGATGGGAGTTCTATGCACTGGTTCCCAGAATAGCAATCAAATGTACAGCCAAGAGTTGTTGTGTAGCTCATTTTGCAGACAGACTTACTACATTCAGTCATTTCTGATGATAAATCGTCTCTTTGAGGCTCAGTGTTTTTAAACTATCGTCCCATCATCCTGTGTGTCCTCCTGCAGGCTTCAGACCCTGATGTTGGAGACGAGGGTCAGCTCCACTACAGTCTGTCTGCTGTCAGTTCCTACTTCGACGTGGAGGCGTCCACAGGTCTGGTGTACGTGGTCTCAGCAGCAGCTCTGGATGGACAGACAGTTGCTGTGGAGGTGAAGGCCACAGACCCCCGAGGACTTTCCGCTACAACCAAGGTGGAGGTGAGTGTCGAAGACCAGATGAGAAACTACCATTGTCACTTTCTCTTAAGAAATCTAAAGTTTGACTCAAACCATGCACATGAAGTGTGGAGGAAATGACTCATGGAAGCTATTTACTGCTGAGTGAACAATCCTATTATCTCTATTGACATCAGCAGTGAAGGAAACAGAGCTGTCAGTACACCATAAGATCTTTATTACTCCTACTGCAGTGCTGTTGTAGCTGCAGTAAAGTGCAGGAATTAATTAATCTGCTGACTGCCTTTCAGTTCATTCGAAAATAACGAGAAATGCAAACTAAAAGCGTCACAACTCTTGTTTTGTCTCAAAATTCTTAAAAGTCTTTTTCGTTATGTGTGTAGTGATCCCTCAGTGTCCTGCTCAGCTCTTCATAATTCATGTGAGGGTGTTTAATTGCCTGTTACCAGTTGTTTAAGAGGGAATATTTGCTAGTTTTCCTACTCTTAGTAAAGTGGATTTTTTAACTGGTGAATGTTTTTTAAAAGAACAAACGCAAACTGAACGTGTGCCCCTGAGCTGTAGGGATTACGTTAGCATTGTCTCACATTTGATAATTAAAGAATTTAATAAAAGTCTTCCATAACTGTCAGTAATCAACTAGTCAGTTAATCTATTTTTAAATCAGCATCAAAAGCTCTTCTTATGTTTCACAGGCAAATACTGTATCTACTAAAGACATCAAATGAATGTAGTGGAGTAAAAAGCACAATATTTCCCTCTAAAATCAGGTGGAGTAGCAGTGAAGTGCTTGATGTACTTATTTCCACCACTTAAAGGCATTAGTTGGTTGAAAATCAGCAGTGACCTACTTTATTTTGTGAACATGTTCTGTGTGTCTTTAGCTGATGATTGCATGTCAACAAAACATTAAGATCCTGTTTTACTGTACATTTTTCCCCTCGGGCAAATTATAAGATGTTATAATACTATATCTTATCATCTCTATGCTGACGACATCCAGATATACTGCTCTGAATTTCATAAGCTATCTAGTTTAACAAACTGTCTAACAGATATCAGGAATTGGTTAAGGAACAACTTTCTACAGCTAAACAATGAAAAAACAGAAACTTTGATCATAGCTCCAGATAGGGAAATTCCAGTCATTAAAAAAACACTAGTGCTGTCAATCGATTAAAATTTTTAATCGCGATTAATCCCATGAATGTCATAGTTAACTCGCGATTAATCGCAAATTAATCACACATTTTTTATCTATACTAAATGTCCCTTGAATTATCATTTTATATGGGGAAGAGGCGGAGAATTCACGTCAGCTGTGTTTGGCCATCAAGTGGTATTACAGACTGGATGTGCTACGATGATAACTCAGTTCACTCTGACAACACACAGATAACTTTGGTCTTGTCAATCGTCATGCGCACCCCAGGCCGCCGTCACCTGGCGGAGCATCTGGATCAGCGGCACGTGGTTCGGGACGGGGAAAAGGAACCGACAGAAAGGCGAGCGAGAATATTGCTGCTGTACCACCACCAGCAGGAGATCCTGTCGGACTCCCACGGCAAACACCTCGCCAACCATGCCCCCGCCGCACCCACCCCCGCCCGCGTTAATCTCGCGATAAAAAAATTGACGCCGTTAAAATTGATTTGCGTTAACGCGTTAATAACGCGATATTTTTGACAGCAGTAAAAAACACGTAAGCTTTTTAGGGTTTTTGTGATAGAACAACTCTTAGAAATTTGGGTGTCCTCTTCGACAGTTCCATGTCTTTTGAACATCACTCTAAACAGCTTTTTAGAAACTGTTTTTATCACTTAAGAAATATTTCAAAACTTAGACTGCTTGTAGCAAAAGCCGAACTCGAGATGGTTATCCACACTTTTATCTCTTCACGTCTGGACTACTGCAACAGTCTTTTTATTGGTTTAAACAAGTCAGCCTTAGACCGCCTCCAGAAAGTGCAAAACGCCGCAGCCAGACTTTTAACGAGCAGAAGTAGGAGATCGCACATCACTCCAGTTTTAGCTTCTCTTCACTGGCTACCAGTAAATTTTAGAATTCATTTTAAAATTTTAGTCTTAACTTTTAAACCCTACACGGTCAAGCTCCACAGTATATCTCTGACCTGCTGTTACCACATTTTTCTGCTCGTGCTCTAAAGGTCAGCAAGTCAGAATTTGCTGTTGGTCCCACGTACTCATTTTAAAACTACAGGTGATCGGGCTTTTCAGGCAGTAGCACCAAGACTATGGAACTCTTTGCCGCTGGCTCTACACTGCATAAACTCCACTGACTCTTTTAAAAAGCAGCTAAAGACTTTTTATGGAGAGAAGTTTTTAATTAACCTCTTTTACTAACTTGGTGTTTATTGTGTTTTTCTCGTGCTTTATTGCGAAGGACAGTGTTGTATTGTGGGGTTTTTTTTTGTTGTATATCACTGTTTTATTTCTTTGTGTTACTGTAAAGCACTTTGTGATTTCTATCTGCGAAAGGTGCTATATACATACATTTTACTTACTTACTTAAAATAAGTGTATTACCCTTAAATACCCCCATTTATCCTATTTATTAATGCTTTTTATTTTTTCTACAGTATTATCATTGTGCTTTATTCATTTATTTGTGGCATCCTTTCTGGTCCTTATTTTACGGTGGCCTAGAAGGGTCAACATAAAAGCCACAATGGAAATGCACAGCAGTCGGAAGAACAGGCTGTGTTTCCGGGGGACAATAATTTCTGACGGACTATTTTGATTAGAGGAGGCTTTAAAGAGACATAAGTAAAACACTGTTGCTCGATGGGTTAACTTCTGTTGTGGCCTTTCCATTTGTGTTGTGGCTTTTGCAGTTGCGTTGACCCTTCTGGGCCACCGTAATATTTACTCATTTTCATGCTTTCAGGATTGTAAAGTTTGTTCAATAAAAAAACTAAAGCCACTTTAAATAGTATAAATGTATAAATGGGAGCCTTACAAACTGATGCCCTCTCTCTTCTGTCTCCAGGTGGTGGTCCAGGGAAGTGCGAGCAGCAGCGACGTGGTGATCATCTCACTTAATCAGCCTGCCAACACTGTGGAGAGGAAAATTTCAGAGTTGGAGAGGTAGGAAGAGTTTAGCCAGTGATTGAGAGTCTTGTCTCATTTCTTTCATCCATTTCTGCTGTTAGAATTAATTTGCTCTCTCAGCGCTTTAGGTAATGCTCTGGGCTGGACTGTGAACATCATCCAGGTGTCCAGTGCCAATGGAGGAGGCGCCGAGTCCCGGATGCTGAGAGACTCTGCGAGGGCTTTGGTCAGCTTCATCGCTGAAGATGAAGGAGAGACTGTTTCCTCTCAAAAAGTCATAAAGTAAGAGTTTGGTTTTTAACATGTTCATATGGGAAGACACATCATGAGTGGATAATCAACACCATGGCTGAGAACTTGCACCTTGAAGCTGCAGTGTACTGATGAGAGTCTCAAAAAACAGACTTCCTTCCTATATTTAACAAACCTAAAGAAATAATCCTGTCAACTTGCAGCGTGGAGTTTTCTTCAGTTTCAGGTTCTAACATGTGTGGCTGAATTCCTCCAACACACTGTTGTGTAGTGTAGAGTGGTTTTACAGTGTTGGAGCAGAGTGGGAGGTGAGCTGGTGTGCTGAGGTGCTGTGAGTGAGGAGGGGACGGGGGAGGTAGAGGCCAGGACTCTATAGAGCTGCACATTCTAGAGGGAGCAGTGGTGTAGAGTTACATCTGAAAGAGTATTTTCATGGGAAAAGATTTTTAAAAAATGTAACTTTGATACACAGAGATGAGTTTTAGGGGTTTAATGAACAATCAGAGCGGGACTTTAAACTCTGATTGGGTCCCTTCTGATCCAGGTGGGACAGAAGGGGAACCGGGGATCTTCTAGCTGTGAGGCGACGCTGCCAACCACCAAGTCACCGTGCAGCCCGCTTCTGTAACACTGTGGCTCATTTTTCAGTGCAGTATAAAATCCTGCACCTCTATGGAAAACAGCACAACCACAGCTAGAAGGAGAGAGGACTCAAAAATGTCTTCTGTGCGCTGTGGAAAAGTTACGACACCGTAAATCATCATAAAAAGAACAAATAAGAATTTGACTAACACTTTCCCACACAAAAAAGTGGAATCTCTTTTTTACAGGTTTGGGTGCAAATGATTTAGGTTTTGCTAAATTTTTAAATGAGACACGTTGAATAAAGCGATTTTGATGACAGATGATTTCAGACCCAGATTTGGTTATTTTTCCTGATGGAACCGCACATCCAGCATGATATATTCAAGGACCACTGAAAAGTTGGAAATGTGAGATTCCCTCTGTTTTCACAGTTCCTGGCTCTGACAAATGGTGTAATTTAAGTGACTTTTCAAAGATGGTATGCCTTTCAAACCTGCCAGTGGATTTTGGGGTTCAGAAGATGAATCCATGCAGTCCTGATCCTCCTTTAAACACCTGCATAGTCTAAGAAATGTATCTAAAGTTTAGTTTATATGCAGAATAAAAGCCCTCATTTCTCTAAAATGAACAAAACACTGAGAAAAAACAGACAATGCTTGGATTAGACTCACTTTAGGACAGCAAAAAAATAAATAAAAAAAACATTTTTATTTTGTTAAATCCGTGATAAACACAGTGATGTCATGTGACAGGAAGTGATCTCTGTGTCTGATCCACCAGGAAACTGCAGAGCGAGTCGAATGTTGTGATGGAGGAGCTGGCTCAAGTGTTTGGAAACGGGCTTGAGTTTGATGTCGAGACCACGTCTCCAAGCTCCGGCTCTGACTCCGTCTCGGCAGTCATAGCTCTGGGCGTCTTGTTGGCCTTGAGCACTGTGGGATTGATCTTCGCCGTTACCTTCATCATCATCAAGTGAGACTGGAGACCATCAACTGTCTGTGCTTATGTTCTTCAAGGTGGCCATGCAAAAGCCTCAAGTAAATTTTAAATTACAAAAACAAAGAACAAAGAAGCAATTCCAGATGCGGCTGCTAAGATTGTCTACAGATTACTAATGCTGAGCTGCTGAATTCAGATTGTGTTTAGATTCTATGGAATATTTTTATGCCTACATATCAGCTCAATACCCAGAATTACTGACAAGGTTCAGTGAAGTTTACTTTTGGTCTGACATGAATATTTCCTCCTGTTTCAGGTTCAGGAGGAAGGACAAACATGGGGACAAAGAGAGCTTTCACATCAACGATCAAACGTAAGTCGTCTGAAAGCTGTTGTGTCTGCATCACACTGCTGCACGTGAAGCTCTTCTAAACCTGCTGCTGTGTTTCAGGAACTGGTCTGAGAACATCACTGAACCTTATGAGCAGGCAAGTGAACGCCACTCGGATCGTATTCAGAGTGCTGAACCGAAATACTGTGGAGAATATGAGTTCTCCAGCTGCTGATCAGCATTTTGTTTTCCAGAGACAGACGAGGCCATATGAGAGGAGACTGGAGGACGAGAAGCAGAGGACGGACAGACAGACAGATGAGGATGGGACAAACAGTGACAGTATGAAAGAGAAAAAGGACAAAGACAGCGACAGTGATGAAAGGCACACCTCTCGTGTCTGACCTGAACACAGCAGCGTTCTATCAAGCTATCTGGAGTCTGTAGAGCGCCACCAGAATAATCACACACTCTGATTATTAGAAATAAACTGCATCACACATTTTGAACTGACTCAAGGCATCACAAACTGAGCAGCTCTAAATCCTGTTTGTACACAAACCTTTGCTTCCTTTCCGCTTTTTGTCGTTAGATAATAAAACTCTGCTTTATTTATTTCTTCAGAGGGGCTGCTGAGGTTTAGATCCGAGCGTACCTTGAACAGAGCCGGCCCTGCCCATTAGGCGATATAGGCAAATGCTAAGGGTACTGTGGCCTCCAGGGGGCGCCACAAAATCAGGGAAGACGTTCACCTTCAATATAATTATATTAAAACTAGTTATTATTGTTAACTCTTAAGATGGAAAAGCTCACATTGATTAATATGTAAAGCAATGAACAATTAATATTACTACAAAACAATGCAATTCCATTTCTTTTGTTAGCGTATGTAAATCTTTGTAGTTTCAATAGTAGCTTGCTTGAGTTTCTCGAAGACGTTTCAAACTCAAGCAAGTCCAGATGCTACGATTGAAACTACGAGGACAACCATGACCTGGGTGACTGACAATCCTCACAACCAAGCGTATGTAAATCACCAAAGGAGGGGGCCACCGTCTAAAATCTCACCCTAGGGCGCCACATCGGGTAGGGCCGGCTCTGACCTTTGACATTCAAGTAAACTATGATGACCTGGTTTAAACTCCTTTATATCCAGTTTTATATACAGCAGATAAATCTCCAAACATGATTAATGGGGAAAAAAGAGAAGGAAAAAAATCTGATCCACAAGTGTGTTTTTAGTTTTTAGATATTTTCTCTCATCTTTGATTTTAAGTGACATATTGGATCATGGGCTGCACAGTGGCTCGGTGGTTAGCAGCTAGAAGATCCCTGGTTCACGTCCCAGTTAGGACGCCTGGGATCTTTCTGTGTGGGGTTTGCATGTTCTCCCTGTGCAGTGTGGGTTCTCACTGGGTACTCCGGCTTCCTCCCACAGTCCAAAAACATGCTGAGGTTAATTGATTATTCTAAATTGTCCGTAGGTGTGAATGAGAGTGTGCTTGGTTGTTTGTCTCTATGTGTAGCCCTGTGATAGACTGGTGACCTGTCCAGGGTGTCTCCTGCCTTCGCCCTGAGTCGACTGGGATAGACTCCAGTCCCCCCGCGACCCTACAGAGGATTAAGCGGTGTATAGATGATGGATGGATATTGGATCATTACAAAAACCATCTCATAGATGTCTGAAACCACACACTGATTTCTATAAAGCAGCTAAAGAGGTTGGAATCCACTGGTTCAATCCCCAACTCTGTGTTGTGTTTGAAAGACTTGTCATATTATCCATCGTGTCAAATCTTCATCTTAAAAGTAACTAAAGCTCTCAGATGAAGGTAGAAAGGAAGGAAATAGTCACATAAAATGGAAATATTCAAGTAAAGTTCAAATACTTCAAAACTGTATTTAAGCACAGTGTAAAGGTGAATGTATTTAGTCACCAGGTAATTCCATCATTCATTGTTGTGTTTCTGTCCCCCTGATTAATCCAGGTACAATGTTCCCTCTCTTTTAGCTCTGTTTTTGTTCTCCACCACCTCCTGAAGGGAATATCTGTCTTTTTAACTGCTAAATTCTCCCTCAGCTAGTTTCTACTCTGTGTCTGTCTGCTGTTTGCTGCTAAAAACAATGCTACCGAGCGCCGAGAGTTTTCCCATCGTCATTTCATACACTGTTGTAAAATATCCGTGACAGTAGCATTAAATGAGAGATCACAAAATGTAATAAAATGGTTTTTTTTAAAATTTTGACATGTAGAAATAAAATGATTAATACATCCTTGTGATGACCTTTTTATTTTAAGATAAAAGAACACACACACTTAAGGCCTCCCCCCAGGTGTATCTCAGTGCTTTCTCCAGCAGGTAATGTCTACTCAGTTGTCATGGAGATGGTGGCGATGTACAGAGCCTCATAGTAAGTAACACCTCATCTCCCTGACTGCTGAGCCGACCGGTCACTGAGGATGTTTTCATCAGTCAGGATGCTGACAGAAGCTCTAGAAAGTTGTTTCCTGTCATATGGTGTTATCATTCCATAAACGCATTAACAAAGAGGAAACTTAATGAACTCATAACAGCTTGTAGACAGAACTGTCATCACATGAACATGGTCATGGTCAACATCCATTTGAAGGGGATTCAACCCCGACTCTCCTGACTGACAGTCCTCATCTAACCCACTGCTCCACCACATCCGACTCTTGCTGTGGATGTTTTGCTCTTTATACTACCCCACAAACACTTGATTGGCTGAAATCCTCCTTCACAGCAGGAGTTTCTAAGCCTGAAAGCAGCCTGGATGACGTGCAGAAGTCCAGTTTCCTGTCAAACCACTTGAATTACAATATGCACAAAGGTTATCATGGAGTTATTGCTCAATGATCTCAAACAACAACAACAGCAACAATACTACTAATAATAATACCCCAGCTTTAACCAAACGCAGCAGCTGATTTTATTATTCAAATGAAGCTGAAACGGTTTTAATTACTGAAGTCACCTCCTTTTTGTCTTCAGTTTGAATAAAACCGTTAAATACATTCGTCAGTAGCTGTAGGTTGACAACCAGCACTCTTTATAAACCACTTAGCTTTAGCCCAAAATATAGAATGAGGAAGAACACAAATATATATATATATATATGTACATATAATGAAAAAGTTATTTTTTTGTCATTTTTAGCCATTTTATTCAGAAAGTTTCAGATATTATTGACTTATTACTCATGAAATGAAATATTTCAAGCTATTTTTTGTTTAACTGTGATACCTTTGGCTCATAACTGATGAAGATCAAAAATCTAGGATCTCACATGATTGAAATATTTCCTCAAATCAATCAAAGAAAAGGGATTTACAATATACACATATATTTACAAGAATTGTTGGGGCTCTTTTACCATGAATTACTGCATGAATACCGTGTGGCACTGAGGTGTTATTGAAGCCCAAGCTGTTTTGATCGGCTGTTCACCTCGTCTGTATTATTGTTTCTTATCTTCCTCTTGACAATAAACCATATGGGCTTCTAAGGGGTTCTCAGATCAGGTGAGTTGGCTGACCGATCAAGCACAGTAATATCATGGCCAGAAAACCATTTAGTCCTAGTCTTGGCTCTGTGGGCCGGCGCCAAGTCCCGCTGGAAAGGGAAATCTCCATAAAGCTCCTCAGCGGACGGAAGCATGAAGTGCTCCAACATCTCCAAGGAGACGACTGAGTTGACTTTGGACTTATAAATACAGTGGAGCAATACCAGCAGATGACATGACACCACCAATCATCACAGACTGAGGAGACTTCACACTGGACTTTAAACACCATGGATTCCATGTCTCTTCCTCCAGACTCCAGGACCTTAGTTTTCAAATGTACTTTAATCTGAAAGAGGACTTCGAACCACTGAGCACCAAAGGCCTCTCAGCTTTGTACCATCCTGCCTCAGGAGACGAGACGAGACTCCCAGAACCAGTGACTTCTTTTAAAATCACCTCTTAAACCCCATTTTTCTAGACTTGCTTTTATGTAATGTCATCTCTTTGCTTATTGTGCCTAAAATGCTTTTTAAGGTTTTATTAATTATGTTATGCTATTGTATTAATTCGACTTGTTTTACATTTGTGAGTCTATCGTCTAATGTTATTTGTTGTTACGTTGCATTCTGGTTCCTCTGCTTTAGCTTTGTCTGACGGAGGACTTTGTAAACCCGCGTTTTATAAAGTGTAGCTTAGTAAATATTTGTATTATTGTTGTTGAAATATGCAAATAATGTGTACAAAGCAAGTCAGTTATTCACTTCGCTGAGTCAGATGTTTCAGGATTCACAACAACATTGAATTTATACTCCATAGCTATATGACTGGACGTGTCAGTGAGATAACATTAGACATTTTCTTATTTTAAATTCAAAGGGTGTCGACAAGAAATTCAGCTTTCACACATCAAAAACTGTGGAGCACCGGAAAGGATGGTAACCAAGCTTAGTGCAGCCCATTTAAAATCACGGCTGTGGAGTCAAACTGCTTTCAGTAGAACAATGAGATTGTTATTACGAATTAATCAAACAAGTTTAAATACTGAGGTGAAAACCCTACACTGTTAAAACACCCCGATTATACGGCAAATGTAATCGCAATATCTGTCAGAAAATTGCAATGAGATATTTTCCTCAAATCATCCAGCCCTAGTTTTTGTTCTCCTCACAGAACCACTTTGTAAAACACGACTATTTAATGAGCCAAGACAAGAGACATTTCCTGCTTTCAATTGAAGAACAGAATCTGCTGCCTCTCAACCAACCTGCAGCTGTGTTACGTAAACTATGATGTGCACTTGCCTGGCCTTCCTTTGTTTACCAGGTTTTTTGATCCAGCCGGCTTCCCGTACATCTCCACTGCAGGTCCCTGACGCCGGTGAGAAAGTTCACAGGCTGGATTGATCCAGAATGATGCACACTGAACAGAGGACAGAAATAAAACCTCACAGCTCCACATGGATTTCAGTTCATATTTCTTCCATATTAAAACTGTTTTATTAATTTATTCTCTATTAAAATAAAATCAGAAGAAAATCAGAACACAGCAGAAGAAGCGAAAATAAACAATAGATTATGGAATGTACTTCAGTAAAAATAAAAGCTCCAGCTGGTCCAACATGGGGGCTTTATTTCAACCACAGTCAAATAAAGCACCGCTTTTATATAGTCATATATATATAAAGATATTTATATATATATTTATATAGTTTTCATATACACCTTCAGGCAATGACTAGAGAGGATTCTTTACAGAATCAAGTTTCTTGTGGTTCTCTTAATTTACAGGTAAACTTAGTTTCTGGATAATTAAACCACAGAAAGACTCAAGGCAACTTTCTTTTGCCTCGTTCATAAAGTACAAAACTGGCACAGAGGACGACCATTTTTATACACAGTAAAAATGCAATAAAATTAAATTACATACAGAGGAGACAAAAGTTCTGTAAACCTTTCCCCGTTACAGCAAACCTCAAACAAATAAAATCACTTTCCAAAACAAATTCAAATCAGTATAAAACACGCACACAAAAAACAACAAAACAAAACCTTTTTTTGCCCTTTGAAAAAATGTGCTATAGCTTGTACGACTTTTTCTGTTTTTCTTCTTTTTTTGACAAACGAGGGGTCGGCTGTGCGTGGAGTCAGAGCTTTATAGAGCGAAACGACACAGCAGGAGCCACTGAAGCTGGAGAAACTGACCGACTGAACATCAGCAGAAGGCAACGAACAGCAGCACAAAAACAGCAGAAGAAGAAGAAGAAACAGAAAACCAGGAGAGTTTTTCCACTGAGTGGAATTCAGATTAAAAAGAGAGAAAAAAAATCGAAGGAAACAGAAAGTTAGTTAAAGATCTCATGGCGGCTGTGAGTTGATGATGTCATGAAGAGGGTGGGCCTTTAACAGACAGTTTGGTAACTATGGCGATGGTGGCTTCCACCGTCCTGTACAGCATGTCCAGCATGTCAGGTGGGGGGCCGGTGCTCGGGAAAGCCTGTGAGGAGGAGGCATGGCCACTGCAGCTGTCTGGCCCCTCCCCCACCAACCCAAGGGCTGATGGGAAGGTGGCGTCCTCTGAAAGGGGTGGGGCCAAGCCACTGTTGGTTTTAGAGCCCGCCTCCTTCTCCTCCTTCACCTCCTCTGAAGAGGCACACATCGCCTCACCCCTCCTCCCCTCTCGCTGCTCTGCCTCCTCCTCCTGCTCCTCACCCGTCGCGACATGTTGTGGCGGCTCAGGTTCCTCCCCCTGCACAAACCCCTCCCCCGCCTCCTGCAGCAGGGAGGAGGAGGACGAAGAGAATGAGGAAGATGACGATGAAGAGGCCTCCATCTTCTCCTCTTTGGGGGAGGAGTCCAGGTTTCCAGAGGAAGCTGGGGTGGGGTCGGGAGAGGGCGGGTCCTGCTCTGTTCCCGGGTCGATCAGCGAGGAGGAGTCTCGTGTCTCTGTGTCTGAGGTGCTGGTGGGCGTCAGCGCCTCCTGGTGGTCGGCCTTCGTCTCGCTGCAGGGGGGGAGGGCTGTGGAGGAGGTGGAGGCCACGCAGACTGGAGCCGCTGCATCTCCGGCTCTGTCGTCATCGCTGCTCACCCTCCGCCGCTTCACCGGGGTCGCCCCTTCATCCTCAGCTGAAACACAAACACACACAGCTAATGGTCACTGATTGATTAATTGCTGTTAATAACCAATAAAAAAATCTACAAACCAGCAAGACAGAAGACAAAGAACATCAATGCCATACAAAGTGTTTTACATTGGCTGTTGTACCTGGTTGTTCCACCAGGTGGAGCCTCTCACTGTTTAACACTGTAGCAACCGAACGAGGCGGTCAATCTGACTGACTATCTGCAGTCTCGTGTGGGCAAGCAGAGAGCATTGTGAGAGTTTAATAGCAATGGGCCACCATGACAAAGGCTCCTGGGATGCTTAAAGCCCAATGGCCAGAGCTCTTGTTTTGTAAGAAAACCAAAGTGTGCTACAACAGCATCACTGTAGTTCAGTGTCTGATTGCTTGTGTCACTGGATTATGTCACATGACCGCATTCAAAGCAGCTGTATCAGGTCAAGGAAGGACATCCCCAGGTACATTATTGATTGATAAGACTGTGGATTAGCAGTTGGGAAAACTGTACACAGTTTGCTTCCTTAAGTTAAGCTGCTGATTCAAAGTTAAATGAACAAGACGTGAAAGATGCAGGAAGAAGATGAGTCGGATAAAGATGAAAACGTGCTGCATGTGTGTGTTGGTGTGTACTGTACCTTTGGCCTTGTGGTCTTTGGCCTCCAGCTCCAGAGCACTACGCTGCTGGACACAAGCACGACAGCGACCCAGCAGCTCCTGCAGGGCGGGACAGAGAGCCGGGTCAACAGCCTGAGGAGGCTGGACGGACAGCAGCAACACCAACGCCCTCAGGTCCTGAAAGACAGAGAGAGAGAGACTGAATGAATGAATAATTGAATGAAACAAAAGAGGTAAATAACACTTCTAGAGGAAACCAGTGTTTAGCTGGGAGAATGTTCCATGTGAGTATGTACGTGTTCGTACAGCGTTAAGCAGGCCGCTGATCTTGTTGAGCTCCAGGCGATGAGCTGCCAGCTCAGGCTGCAGGCTGCTCTGTTCACTCAGCAGGTTTGTGACCAAAACACCAATCAGATTGGAGCAGCTGGGACCTGACAGCACCTGGACCTACAGAGACACACACCAGTTTTTTAAATAGTTAATTTATAATCTGCCTCAACAACAAAAAAAACCTGGAAGAAACTGTACTGTTTTGTAGGGCTGGTCCAAACAGCAATATCTGTGCTGTGGATATTTGGATCCAATATTCAGTTCGTGCCGAGGTGTTCGCAGAGGGGGTAGTTATAAGTTACTACTACTACTACTCTTAATGATAATAACTTACATAGCAGTTTGGAAAACACAGTTTGCAAAGTGCTTTAAGAGACAAAGCAAACAGTCAGAAGACCCCACCTAAGGATCTATGGCTGCGAACTGGCTCATATAGCATCAATATTTCTGCTCTATAGCTTGGGGTCAGACCCAAACGAGCCATAAAAGTGATCAGGAAAGTCTTAAAATCCATTCTAAGACCGATAGAGAGGCCAGGACTGGGGTGATGTGGTGTCTTCTTTAAACCCATAAGACATCTAGCTGCTGCATTCTGAGCTAGCTGGAAGTCAGAGAGTGACTTTTGCTTTATGCCAGTAAAAAAGGAGTCGCAGTAGTCGAGAGTGGAGAAAATAAAGATACGATTAACTTTTTCCAGGTTGGAGTGTGAGAGCATCACTCTTAAAGTTAATTTAGCATAAACTAAAATAATGTAGTATATTAGTGAAAAAATAATCAGAAATTAGAATCAACATACACTTTTCCTAGAAATACTAACAAAACCTCATTTTTAAACAATTTGCACAAAACAAGCAAGTATCCTGGAGATTTACAGCTTAGAAGATAGAAGATAGAACCTAGATGAGAGTTTGACCTTGTGCAGAAAGCAGGTGAGGAAGGAGTAGGCCGCGTTATTGTTGAGGAACGTCCTCTCGTCCATCAGGATACACTTGATGTACTCGCTAAAGGCCGGATCTTCACACAGCAGCTTCACGCATGTTTTAGCCAGAACAGACTGAAAGGACAGTGAGACGACTGAGTTATTGCTGTGGAACAGTTTATATGAAAGGAGCTACAGTCGAATAACAAGGCTCTTTAAAGTTAATCTGGTAACAGTCCATAAATGAGATAAAGCAGAAGAATCCAGCTGTACCTGTGACTGACAGAGTTCTGTCCACAGTTTGGGGAACAGGGCAAGGTGAAGGGGAAGTCCTTCATATGCGATCAACACACCTAAGAAAGAGACAGAAAGACAGAGTGTTCATACGTACATACCTGAATTTATATATGTAAATCCTTCTGGATGTTTGCAGACATGCATTTGTTCATCACATAATTATTTTATGATGATCGGTGTTATTTTTACTAACAGAGTCCCCAATAAAATGAATCATTGGTTAAGACATCATAGCTAGGACAATGCAAACAGATAAAAGGCTTAGTTATACTAGCACCTAAGTTAGGAGGCAGCTACAGATTACCCCAAAACAATAGCAAACAATACTTAACAAAGGCATTAACAATGATAGAACAGTAAAACATTAAGAAAATAAAAGAATAGCAGCCATCAGTGCAGGAGAAGAGGAGACTAACAGTTTGATGTCACAGTAAACAGAGTAGAGCTTCCTCAGGTCACATGACGTCATCACTTCTATTGCTATGGTACATATTCAAACGTAGTAATCCTTATTAATAATGAATATTAGTTATGAATGACAGGATCCCTGCTGTCACATGCTCTTGATAAATACCATTTAATGTATATTTGTTTCAAATATCAGCTATCAGTGTCCTTGATACTAAAAATCTGTTTTGGCCCTAAAAAACATATCAGTCAATCCCTCGTCAGAATGCCCCATAATACTGTGCACCAAGGATCAATTAATGGAAACAAGAGGGAATATTTAAAACATGCACACACAGATACATACTGAGTTTGACAAGTGTGTCGGTGAATTTCTCGCAGTTGATGGCGACTCGACACAGCAGGTGAATGAACTGATGGTACGACAGAAAGTAATCCAGCAGCATCCGGTCGTACACTTCATCTTTACCCTGAGACACACAAACACACATACAGAGTTTATGATCATCACCAAGCAGCTGCTGCTGGTCAGAAAACAAATACAAGCAGAGAAGTGCAGTTTTGTATTCATGAGTTGACATGCAGTGCAGATGAAGCTGTCGGTACAAAGTGAAACACAATATAAACTTTGGTTTTAGCAGGTGATGTGACAGCGGTGAGCGTACCTTGCTGCTCTCCACCAAAGAGGGCAGCAGACACATGTTGAGCTCTGGTCTCGGAGGTCGGATGTTGTTTTTGGCTCCCATCAGCTTGATGTTCTCCCTGCATGGCAGGTAGGGGCCGAATGACACTGTGGACGGACACACAGGGACATTTCATAGGATTACTTGTTGAATCTAAGCGGCTTCCAGATCTAACAAACGACATCCAAATCAGGCTTTTTAAATGCTGACCACATTTGCCACACCTTTTTCCCCAAGCCACTGGTTCGAAACTATTAATCTGATCAATTTAAAAGACAGACATGATGAGACAAGTTTATGTGGAAGAATGTGACTCCTGAAACTGATGTGCTCAGCTACAGAGAAGACGTGTGGCTCTGTTGGACGCTGTCACTTGCAGTTGTACAGCAGTATTACAGAGTGACGCTTCTTTCCCCTCGGACCATTTTAATTTCTTCCGTCATCAACTTACTCATAGAATTGTTGGTGATCAGCAGCAGATATGAGCTGCCATCGGCACCGTTTTTTATATTAAAACAGTGACAATCAGTGCTGCTAAAATGTGAAGCCACTTCTTCGATGTTTGTACACTGATCATTACTTTAAATGTATTTTTTGAGGGGGGAGCGTTTCTTTTAAGGTTCTATTGATAGAGACAGAGTGAAAGGGGGTAGACAGAGAGGACAGTGACATGCAGCAAAGGGTCTTGAGCCGGACTCGAACTCATGACTGCTGCCGAGGGACTAAGCCACACATGATATGCGCCTTAACTCGGTGAGCTAAACGGCGGCCCGGCACTGATCATTTCTAATGGGAGAGAGGTATGAGGACTTACTGACTCGTGGCTTAGCAAACAGAGCGAACTATCCAGTAAGGAAAAAAAATGCACATTCAGGGACTACAACTTTTACTCTCATGTACAATAAAATACTGCAGGGTAGCACTGACTGTCAGTGCTTGCTAAGGGCAGCAGGCTGAGATGGACAACACACTGTAGAGCTCAGTCAAGAAAGGATCATATGCTGATGAATCGATACAGCTTCATTAAAAAATAATCTAATACTCCCACAACAATCATTAGGATCGACTCAGGACATATCCAGCAAACAAACAAACAAATAAACAGGTGGTGCTGAAATTAACTAAGACAAGAATCATGTGACCACAACCAATTATAACAATTATATCTGAGAATTTGCTGCAGGTCATCCACCCTGCTTCCTACAGATCTCCTGCCTGTCTCTTGACTCTATACCTAGAGTAAACACTCAAAATAAAAGGGTTTATTCTGTATTCTGGGGAGGAGGGTCTGTTTTTATGAACACACGAGGATGACAAAAGACATGTAGATCAAGACAGATGAGGGACAGTTGGTGAACAGATGATGGGGAGGAGACTTACTGGGGATGTTGCTGTGGTGGTAGGTGCAGTGGTTGTGCTGTAAGAACGGGACCAGAGTGTGCAGGAAGTCATGTGGACTCAGCAGAACGAGTTCCTTCAGAACATCTGCAACAAGCAGAACGACACATTACAGGCGGATTTCTAAACCTCAGGCCTTTACCACAGTCAGGAAGACCTGCTGGAGATCTATCTGTGGGCTCAGTTACAGTCAGTCAGCAAATATCTGATGCCAACTTTGATGCTGAACCCATGTAATTTCTGCAGTGCAACATGTAAGCAAGAAAAACACAGATCCAGAAATGCATCCGACTCGCATAATTGTTCCCATCTTAGCTGTAACAATGAGTGTTTTCTCCCGAAGTGCCAAAGAGAGCAAATATTCCAGTATACACACTTTGAAAGTAAACTCAGGATTAAAAAAGGAGACACTGAAGATGAATGTTACCCAGGCAGGCGTTACGCAGCTCAGGAGGGCTGTAGGAGTTGAGGAGTGTCAGCAGCTTGTGGGCGAAGTCGATCCTCTCCTGCCACTGGATCAGAGCCTGCTTCACATCTGGGTGACATGACAGAGAAAAACCTGCTCAGCACACATCTGCACTTACTGCTGCACAGTCTAGAACTGCTTATCGGATCAATACAGAGCTTTAGGAGTACAACAATTTTAACTAGTCATAATGACATTTGAGGTATCTACAACTCTTATTTTGACTAGTCACAGCTGAATTACAGATGCCTTTTACTAACTGGTCCAGATGTACAGATCTGGAATACAATTGTGGCTTGTCAAAGTGTTCTACAAATTCTACTGTCCAAATTATGTTATTAAAATCTTATTTTTTTTCCCAGACAGACAAACATTGCTATTAAATTAGAAAAAAAGGATTTCCATATGTGTACGAGAACTGTGATTTGATTGGCTGCCTGTGTTTTCCAGAGCATTTCTGACGTCTGTGAGGTTTGTTGAGTCGGAGGCAACATGAAGGAAGTTCAGGAGAGACTCTTTTACTGACAAACACCTGACAAAGTTGCCACATTCCACCTTCTGCTTACCGCACTTCCGTATGTAAATGTGAAAATAGTGATGCTCTCCTATTCCATTATGAGCCACTGCAAAATAACATTAAAAGCCACCCAGAGGGAACTCCAGTACCGTAAATGTCTGTGCTCACTGATGCTAGGACAGAAATTTAAAAAAGCATTGTGGATGTGATATCAGCAGGTGAAATCTGTCCCTCAGCTACATATCATATCCTCCTGCTGACTCCCAATAAATCCAGCATTGGTGTTTTGACTGTCCAGACTGTGTAATTTTCACATTCTTCCTCCTTCCTGCTAACAGTGAGGGGGTCTGACCTTTGCGCTGCAGGTACGGCCGGGTGGCTTTGAGGACCGACAGGAAGATGGAGAGCAGCTCCACCAGGTCTCCGGTGACGTGACACGCCGTCGCCTCGTGGTACATCATGTGCAAAGTGTTGAAGGACTGTGGGGCACAGACGCACAATGAGTGTGTCTTTACTTACTGTGTTTACAAATTCACACACAGTCTCCTCGAGAGACTTCTTTCTTTTCTTTGATAAAATTCTTGAGAATCTGAATGAATCAAACTTTGGACAGCTTATTCATACCTTGCTCCCCAATGAAAATTTTATTCTCTTGTTCAAGCTTCTTTATTCTCTTTAAGCATACCGACATCCTCCAATTTATTTCCCTTTTAAATCTAATTTAAAAATGCCTTTGCTTTGTCTAATACATTATGTCATACTGTCTCTTCCTACAGTGTTACTTGTCCACACAAACAGGACAAAACAAAGAGCTAAAGGCTGTAAAATGATGGTGACATGCAAACTGGAACAAAACCATAGCTTCAACACTGAGATGTGATTTGGATCATACCTCAGTCATGAGGATCAGTCCTCTGTTGAAGACCACCAGCAGTCGGTCCTCGTCGTTCTCCAGCAGAACTCTGAAGGCACTGCAGGGCACAGCAGACAGGAACGCTATTTAGACAGTACAACTCCTGGAGGAAACTACTGAGCTGATGATTAAGCTTTAAATGTTAAGAAATTTACAACCAAGACTTTATTTTTATTTTACCATCATCAGACTTCCTCATATGCATCTTAACCAGACTACAAACACATGCTGGCAAATGCAGGCCTCACAGCAGTTTCCTCAGTAAGTGTCTGTGTGTGTGTGTGTGTGTGTGTGTCCAGACCTGATGAGAGTGGTCCAGCAGGAGCGTCCGTCCAGGCAGCGCAGGTAGCAGCTGATGGTGGTTTTCTTAAACTGTTTGACATCCTCCACCTCTTCCTCTCTCATGTCGGAGCGCTGAGCCACAAACAGCTGCATCAAGTTGAACAGCTCCTCCACCGCCTGCAGGGGGCAGCACACACACACACACACACACACACACACACACACACACACACACAAACAGCAGAGATTCATTCATTAGTTCTATTATTTCTGTTGCAATTGTGTTTAGCTGTGAGTTTTGTTTTTCAAGCATCTCAACTATTCCATCAAGAATTTTTAAAATTTCTCTTTTTTGTTATTGTTCTGTTCTTGTTTTCTGTCATTTTCTCTGTTGTGTATTATGAATGAATGTTGTGTTGGATATGAAAACAAACAAACTGACACGGACTGCATTCTGGGAAAAACAGAACATTTATAAGCCCTCATCTGTAAGCTTAATATGCATCACCAAGAATGAAAAATCTCTTTCACACCACATAAATTACAACTAAAATTCTAATTAAATCTCAAGCTGGAAACATCCTCAGTGCCATGCAGCATGTAATAATAATAATAACAATAATATGACCTTTTTTGATCCCCTTGGGGAAATTCCTTCTCTGCATTTGACCCATCCTATTCATAGTTAACCTTAACTATACATACTAGGAGCAGTGGACTGCCCTACAGCGCCCGGGCAGCAGTCAGGGGTTAAGGGCCTCACTCAAGGGCCCACAGTGGTGGTCACTGGGATAAGGGGTAGCTCTTACTTTCCCACCTCAACCCAGGGGCTCGAACCAGCGACCCACCGGTTATGAGTTCGCTTCACAAACCCCTATGCCACCACTGCCTCAAATGCCTGCTCTATCAACAAAAGCAGATTGAAAACACATTTCCTCTCACAGTCTGACCGTCCACTCACCCCTGGATACTGGCTGGCGTGTGGCGTCAGGTTCTTGAAGGCCCACTGGATGTTCTGGTGCGACGCCAGCTGGCGGGTGAAGGCGGGCGACTGCTCACAGCACATACGCAGGATGCCGTAGTAGGCGGGCAGCATGCCGCGGTTGAAAAGGACCACCTCCTGGTCATCATGGTCGGCCAGGATGTAATTGAAGGCAATGTTCTTGGTCACCACGGGGTTCTGCACCACCAGCCGGACGTTCTCCGGACAGTCCACGCACACATTGTACCAGAAGGACAGCAGCGCCTGCTTGTTGTGGTTGGTGGCGATGGCTGGCTCTGACAGTTTGGGCTGAAAATAAAAAAGGGAAAACATCAAACATAACAAAAGCGTCAGCTAAGAGGCTATTTGTCACAATAAGAGAATATAAGAAGTATTTTCATTACTGATTATTCTGCCAGTTTTCAAAGGCATGCTATCTTTAAAAAAGTCAACAAAATGCCACTATTTATCAGAGCCAGAAACTGTGAAATTAAAAGGAATCATTGGATTGTCAGCTCTCTAACATCCTCTAACTAATGATATACGACATATTTCTGTTGGGAATTTAACCAAATATAAGCCTAAAATCCTCATATTTCATCAAACTACATTTATTCTACATGTTTGAAAAAAAAGCCAAGAATAAACTCTTTACACCAGATCCTGTAAAAAAAATGAAAAAACACTGCGCTTCTTGGCAAAACTCAGAAACCATTACTGACTCCGCTAATGCCATCAGTCACATGACAAAAACTCAGGGACTGTTCTGCTGAACTGCAGACTGTGTTTATACACAGCAGATGGGAGACCAGTATGGAAACTAATTACACATTACAGACGACTTTTGTCTTCAGACTGATCGTTTGTCCTGACCTGCCACCCAAAACCAAAGACATTTAATTTACGAAAATTGCAAAACAGAGAAGTCCAACTGTGTCTGTCTGCTATCGGGTGGTGAGCAGAAAGTGCACAGTGGATTTATCAGAGATGCCTGCTGCTTGTAGACGTACTGACACTGAACCAGAGGGAAAATGAGTTTTGTTCTGCATGACATTTGTATTAGCTGAATTTAAAAGAAGAAGAATGAATGGCATTTTATTCTTATCATGTAATGACAAATGCTCTAAGATATTAAACAGCTCTAGCTTCTTTTCTTTTGTAAAATAATAAATAGTAATAAAGGTGCAGCTGGTGTAACAATGTTCGGACAACAGCCAGCTTTATATTCCGAGACACAATTTACGATTTTTTGTGCTGAAATTTAGCAGCCAAGGTTCAAGTATACAAACAGTAAAAATAATTACGGCATCTTCATGATCCTGCTGTGTACCAGACAAATGAATGTACCTGAAACAAGTTCCAGAGGTCCATGAAGTATCCAGAGAACATCAGTTTCTCTGTCTTGGAGATGAGGCAGTAGGTCATGAAGCTGAAATACTGCACCAGCTTGGTGGTGCCGTGAACGCTGGCATCCACATACAGCTTGGCGCGTCCCAGCAGCCCCAGCAGCAGGTTGTAGACCTGGTGCAGAACCACAGTGGTGTCAGGCGACAGTGGCAGCTCGCGGGTCGGCAGGTGAAGGGAACGAGTGGAGCGAAACATCTGGCGGAAGGAGTTGCTGGGGATGAGGGAGACCAAGAGGTACGCCGCCGCTGGAGAGGAGAGAGGAGACAGATTGATTCAGCATCAGGAACAAACCACCAGCTGTCCTCAGCACTTTGGAGGCTCTCATCTCATCATTTGTTGAATCTATCTAATTACACCAATTTAGTGTATCAGAGTGACAAGTACAGCCAGTGATCTCTGATCGGATTAAGCTTTGGCTTCATCTTTTAGTCTTTTTCGGTTCACACACAGCTTCATGCTTCACCTTTTTCTGTTGGTACACGATAAATACTGAATAAACATCTGATTAAGAATAATTAAAAATGGAAGAAAACAAAACTAGAAGGTGATGGGTTCGTATGTATGTCCAATTAAGGGTATTTACAGGTCTGCATTAAAGTAAAACTGAAATCTGTCTTGTAACAGCCACATCAAAACAGAAGCTCTTGTTTAAATGTCACAACATGTTTTTATTTCATCTGTAGTCAGTTTAACCACTGGGTATGTTTTGCAACTGAGTTTTACTTGTTTGGAATGTGTTAAAAGAAAACAGATTGGCCGCCGTATAGCTCACTGAGTTAGGGTGGTATCATGTGGGCGCAGGTCGCCAGCAGCGGTCGTGAGTTTGACTCCGGCCCACAATCCTTTGCTGCATGTCTCTCTATACCCTCTTTTACCCTGTCTCTCCCCCATCAATAAAAAAATAGAAAAACTCCCTAGAAAATACATATAAAAAAAGAAAACAGATTGCTGACTGATAACTCTGAGGTTGTGCTGAGGCTCTTACATGTGCGGACTCGGGGATAGTTGTGTGCCAGCAGGAAGCGTTCCACCCAGTTCTCCATGTTCTGCAGCACCCAGCTGTGGGCCAACTTGTTCCTGGGAGTCTGGACAGCCAGCCAGTCCAGACACTGGGACGGATTGTACTCGATCACCTGACAGGAAGCACACAGGAGCTGGTTAAATATCAGATCAGATATGTGTTCTATGAGCAGTGTCCTCGGTCCTCGGTCGCCATGTCTTTCTGTCGGCTTCTTTTCCGCCCCCCGAACCGCGTGCCGGTGGTGCAGATGCTCAGCCATGTGATGGTGGCCGGGTGGGGGTGGGGGCGAGTATTTGGATCTTAAAATTATTATTCGAATACCACCACAATGACCGAATATTTGGACATTCGGGTCCAGCCCTACTAAGCACTGTAACTGTCTAAAACTGGAGATCTCTGTCACTGTGTCTTTCTGTCAGTCTTGTTAAGGTGCCTTTCAGTATATTTAACCTGTGGTCAGTGGCTTCATCTCACATTTTCATCTCATACAGGACCTCTACAAACATTTTAAGGCCTGTTTAATAACACACAACGTAATTTAAAGCTTTTTTGATATCAAACTGTACAAAGTATGAAAGCATGTTTGATGATTTGATGTTTTCCAGCTGTACATAACAATTCTTGATAATACAGTTATTTAAAATTGTGATCTGGATGAGCAAGGTTGTTTAATGAATTAAAAATATTAACTATATGTATGGCTGCATCAGCTCAGTTACTCGACTGGTTCATCAAAAGGAAAACAGCAATTAAGAAACTCTTTCAGCCATTTTTTTAAGCAAACATTTGCTGTTCTTTGCTGTAAAACAAACTTTTGCGGTTTCTTTAAGGTTTTGGTCCCATACAACAGTAAATGACATTTCTTTGACTTTCCAACTCACAAAACAAACATAAACAGCAGTTGATAGAAACTATTTAGATTTAAGGCATATTAATAGTATCCTTCACAAATCTATTCAACCCTACTAGATCCAATACTGTGATTTAGGCCTTGTCCACACCTAGCCATGTATCTCACAAAACAAAGATATTTTTCTACGATTTTTCCTGTCATCCACAAGAAGACGCAGATTTACAGCATTAAAAACGATTCTTTTAAAAACCTCCGACTAAAGTGAACATTTGTGAATTCTCCGTTTATGCATCTGCATGTGGACATCAATAATCAGAGTTTTCCGTTTCAAAACGTCACTGCCTGCAACAAAATATGTTCTTACGTCACATATGCGACCTGTGTTTACATTCAAAAACAGTATGGATGCCCTCACAAGGTTTTTGACGCCGTTTCTTGCACAGGTGCTTTTTCTTGCTTATTTTTACAAGCCCATGATTGGATAGGATTTGGGGAACTACTGCTACCTAAAAGCCTGGCATGCTTATGAATGTGCTTAAAAACGCACTTACGCGGTTAGGTGTGGATGATTTTTTTCTAAAAACAAGGTGGTGTGTACGTAAGTTTTTTTCTAGACGGAAGGGGCAGGATATTCGGTTTTACAAAAACCCAGCTACGTGTGGACAAGGCCTTAGTATCAGTGAGAAAAGCTCTACCTCCCAGATCCTCTGGAGGATGTAGGAGGCGAAGGACGGCATCCCTGGAGGTCCGCCTGCAAACTCCATCAACATTGTCAGCAGCTTGAAGAAAGGATTGGCAGCCTGATGGGGGGAAACAAATGAAAACAAATGTAGCTCCATGTTATATCTTTACATTTGGATTAGACAGAAGAACAGACACATAGAACTTGTTTAAATAATATATTTGTTCGTCCAACAGGAGGTTAAATAGCTAAAATATGTACTGAACAATGAGAAGTCAAAATTATGTGGGTAAATACCACAAGAGATAAGGGAAAAAGAAGATTGTTTTCATGAAATGTGGGGAAAGCCTTTTATATTTGAAAAACAGAAGCTGAAAACTTGTTGTTTCAATTGTTTAAGTTGACATCTCTGTGCTGCTTACCTCAGGAGTCAGCTTTGCAATGGAGGTGAAGAGCATGGACACAATCTGCAGAGAGAGCCATCAGTCAGGAGAATAGTTACACATAAAATATGAGGAAAAGAATTGATAGCACAGTAGCAACCCTTTACTCAAAATAAACGTACATGCTCAGCCAGCCGGTTGTTATAGCGACAGAGGCTGAAGATGAGGTTGCAGGTCTGTCTGATGTTGATACCGTCTCTGATGTGCTGGAAGAGGAAAGGGAAGCCCTTCCCTCCGGTCAGCGCTGCCATGTCGCTCTGTGACAGAGTCAGATGTCTGGACAAAGAAAGGAGCAGAAAGAGAAGCAAAGATTTGCTTGAATTCTCACTCATCAATAAATCTGCATGGAAAACAACTGTGCCCTGTACTCGTACCTCTCAGAGCGAGACTGCTCCACCAGCAGAGCAATGAGTGCAATCATCTTCTCCAGAGCTGCAGGACGATATTTCTCCTCTGCCAGAGACAAGATGTCCTCCTCCTCGTCCTCCTCCTCTCCCTCCTCCTCCGATAGCACCTCCACCTGAGGCTGAGGGAACACATCTGTCTTTCACTCTGGTCCTTAAAATTATGTTCCCTACATACATGTCATCTATTGTGTATCATCAACATACAAAAGAGCCACAACTTAACAAGAAAGTCAGTGAATAAAGCCAGTAAGTTCCTGTCAGTTAGAAATCCCCAAAATATCCTAGCAAATAAACAGGCTGTGAAATATTAAAACAGTAATCAGTGTGTAAACTTACATTTTCAGGGCCTTTGGTTCCCATGTAGAAATGCACCATGATAGAGATAGCTTGTAGTGACAACAAGAACTGACTCTGTGGACACAGGGGAAAAAAACAGCAATAAACAAAAAACAGAATACAATACCTGGACCCTTTAATTAATTGAAAACTAAAAGCTGACACAAAGCAGAGTCTGAGTGATGTGTAAACAGATTCAGCATCTACATGCACGCCTGTCCAGACTTGTGTAATTTCACTGTGTTCACCTGCTCGGCAAATAAAGCTACTTCTGATAGAACTGCTTGCTGCAGAGAAGCTATAAATTCTACAACGTTGATGTTTAACACACATTTTCTACGGTGGAGCACAGAACATTTGTACAATCAGCACAGTTTCAAGGTGGAGACAAGATTAGTGTCACAAATTTAGTATTTAAACAAATGTGAAATATGGTCCCAGTCTAATTTTATCATAATTAGTTTATGAAATCTTGACTTCTGGCCAAAAATATTTTGAGAACTCAGTGATATTCAACCACTACATGATCATCAGACTAATCTGAATTTAAAGGAATTCAATGAAGCCTTATGACATAACACATCCAGAATGGAATGGACAGACAACCCCAACACAGGATGCCTCTGGCCACGGCACCAGTCAGCGCAGAAACAGCATGAAAGAGTGCACAAGGTAGAAGAACAATATCTTCATTACATGCTTAGTCAAGACTCCACTGCAGCAGGACAGTTTACAGCAGCTTTCAGACATGAAATTCTGTGTAGACATTCTGACCCACCTCCTCCTCTCCCATCTTGGCGAACTCGTACAGGAAAGCAAAGTACTCAGTCAGGTGTTTGCTGTGTGGCTTGACGCCGTGCTCCATGATGGACAGGAGGGTCTTGACGAAACGAGTGACGCAGGATCGGCTCCCAATATCCTCCACTGGGCCATCCATGTCGTCAGAGCTGAACACACACAGGGAAAGATGTTTCAAGGGTGACACATGACCCAGGCAGTTTATCCCGAATGTTTTGCCTGGAGATTGCGGCCGGACACATCTCTACCAGAAACTGTCGAACAGATCTTTTCCTTTTCTCTGATATTAGGTGTGTTTCAATCATGTGGAGCCACAAATCTTTCTCAGAGTCCAGAGTGATGGCAACACTGAGTGACACACAGCTCCTTTTTGGATCTCTATAGCCATCTAATTTCACAGACACAACATTATCTGTTTGTGTTGCACACCACTAGTGGCAGAAATACACCGTCATAAAGTTTTTGGTGTTGTTTTTGATATAAAATGGACCTTTCAGATGTTCTTCTTGGACTAGAGCAAAGATATACTTCAACACAAGTGCAATAAAAACACTTGGAAGACAAACTACACCACCAAACTTAAGATACTTTGAGTTGTATACTGAAACTCTTAGTGAAGTGTTTTTGCTCAGAGCAACCAGGCAGAACTCATTTTGTCAAATTCACTTATTGACGTACCCGTCCTCCATGCCGGGCTGCAGGTATAGATGAGCGTGAATTGGTCGCAGCCGCTGGATAACATGAATGCACAACCTCTGGAACATCTGGAAGACAGAGAGAGTATTTCTGATATGAGACAACATAAAGATGGAAATTCATAGTACCACAGAGGGCCACTAGAAGGAGCTGCATAATAACTACTGCGCCCAGTCACTAGGTATCTTAGGTAGTTAATAATGATATTTTGTTGTTTATACTTTGTTGTTTGTATATTTTTGTATATATTTGCATGCTTTATGCTTTTGCATGTGTAATGATAAAAACGGACCTGTCTGACAATCTGATTGGGGCACTTTATGAGGATCTGCATCGGCCACCAGTTGTCATCAGCCATCCGATCCAAAAACCACTGAAACAGAGAAAAACAGGTTCTACACTCTTCTCCTACAGTTCAATAAAAACAACATAGCACACTGTTTAAATTAAAAACAGAATGCTACAGCATTGTGGCAGACACTGGTTAAGCTCAAACCTCGCAGGCAGCCTGGCTGTTGTTGAACTGTTTGGTCAGAAGTTCGATCCATTGCAGCATCGTGGGCTGGAGACAACAGATAGAACAAAAACATGAGGACACATGATTGTCACTTTGACTCTATTTTTCTTGTAAAACTGTCTCAATTGTCCAGAAATTAAACGTAGCACAAAAGGTGAATGCACATTACCTTCTCCTTGGAGTGAATGAAAGTCTCAAGGACAAATGATGTGCTGAGCTGCAGACAAAAGAAAATACATTCAATCCCTTTGCACTGAAAGCTGAACAACTCTTCCAATAGCTAGCTTAAAATGTGAACTCTGTGACACTGATGTCTGTGGATATTGTTAATATGCTCACAGTAGATGTTGCAGTTTCACATAAAACAGCACATGGGTTTATCGTAGGCTGCATTTCTACTGTATTTCTCACCTTGGCAGTCATAAGGGACACAGCTTTCGGGTCTGGTAGAGTGCTGGGAATACTGCTGCAGAGCTGCCACATGAACCTGAAAGAACAAATAATCAATTGTGCAACCATTAAAAAATGAACATGAGCATCAAGACTGACAAGAGTTTATTCTGTCAAAACAATGGATTTGATACTCACCCAAAGTAAGTGTGTTCAAATATGTTTTTGTCTTGGAGAAACTGCATGTTGTCATGCCAAATCCACTGAAAGACACACACAAATATTTGAGAGTTGAATGTAAATATATGTACTTTGTTTAAACTTAAACAAGAAGACCTAAAGTACCTCAAGTAGATCAGGAGAGACATCAAAACTAAAATCCTTCCCATTCTCCTCCTCCAGTTCCACTCTCTTGTAGAAGAGCATATAGGCACTGTGTGTCTGAAAGTCCAAGCAATATTTCATTGTTACTTTCTCAATCACACATGGCAATTTTTTAAAAAAAAAGTGAAAAGAGCTTGGACAACAGCTCCTCACCTTCTCAAAGGAGAAGTCCATAAACTTGTCAGTGACAGAGTCATAGGTTTTAGTCTGAAAGATAAATAAAGTGAGTGAGATCAAAGATGACGGATGGAATAAAGTGGCAGGTTTCTTCATCTGACTGCAGCTCCTACCGTCATCTCTCCACCGAAGCACTCAGAGGCCAGCTGGGCAGAGTCGAAGGGCTTCACCTCTGCATCATTGAACAGGTACCTGCAAGAATCATTTGCCTCGATTTTTATCCAACTACATGATTAAGAAACATGAATCTAAACTTTGAAAACTTGTGATGTCTCAGTGACTGATTGCTGAATAATAAAGCCCTGAAAAGTCCTGGGTGTTAACACAGCAACGTGTGTCAGCTCTCACCACTTGTTGTTCTTGTAGGCGTGTGGATTGACGATGTCCCTGATGAAGCTGTAGTAATGGCCGCCGTCTGCTGTGCCCGTGTGCACGGTGACGCCAATGAGGTCATACTCATAGCTCTCCGTGACCTTTGTCTCCCCCTCTTCCCGAAAACCTGAAGCACATGGCAGAGACCACTTCAAAACTTAATTCAACTTATAGATACACAAGACACTCACTGAAAATGACCCACTGTGTTTGGCCTCATAACATAAAAAAGCCAACTTGTCTATAACTGTTTAAGGTTTTTGTCATTCTGAGTTCAGTCTGTTGAGACGAACCCTCTTTGCGCTCTCCTTTGCCCATCAGGAAGTCCTCGGTGTAAGGCGTCATGTCGAGGCGCAGGGGGAACGAGAAGTGAGTGTTGACCTTCTCCTTCATCATGGTCACCATATTGAACGTGTACCTCATGGTGTTGAAGCTCAGGATGCGTGGCAGTTTCTTGAAACACGCTCTGCATAAGGAGAAAGGCAGGATGTGGTGAGAGATTGTAATAAAGGTGTATTATATCTTTATGCATTTAGAGTGCAAATATTCAGATTTGTTCCAACCTTTTTTCCGCGCGGACCTTCTTGCCACACTGGGAGCAGGTGTACATGTTGTCACCCTCCAGAGTGTCCTTGATGGTCACCTCATCCAGAGACTCCTGCAGAATGACAACAACGACAGAAAGAAGCTTCAAAGAAAGTAATGTCCATTGTGTGCGTTTGCTTCATGAACAACAGGTCAAAATGTTTTGCTTTTTTAGTCACACTCAGTTCCCCAAGGTTCTCTCTGGAGCTGAGGGGCACGAGGAAAAAAAATCCAAGACCTGTGTCACGACAGCTTCATGAAGAACAATCCAATTCTCTGGTCTTACTGTTGCAGCAAAGAGGCTGCAAAGGATCCCCATCCTAAATACTCACATAGATGTTCTTCATATCTGCCACTTGACATCTGACTGTGTAAAACTCCTCTGCAGTCTGACTGACGTGGTCACAGTCCTACAGGCAAGACGGAACAAAGCTTTCCTCAAACTCAGTGATAAATACATGAACATAAGCTTTAAGAACTGCTCTAACTATGTAACTCTTAATCCATGTACTTCAGTTCTGCATAAAATTCAGATAAGCATTCATCAGATACTATGCACCCATTCCAAGTTTAATGCACAATCAAGCTTGTTATGATTTAATACAAAGTCTTTCAAAAACATATTTTAACTTAAATATAAAAGCAGTACAACATTTTATCACTGATTAAAGTTTTTTGTTTATTATTAACATTAAGTGTAAGAAAAATGGGTAAATGAAAAAAGAGGAAAAAAAAATCCAAATACAGAAACAAAATCAACAGATAATGATAATACACAAAATATTTACAGCAGGTACAAAACAGGAGAGACCACAGTTAATGTAAAACCAAAGAAGAGTTGCGCTTGAAGTCTGACAGATAATAATTCAATACTTTCCACTTCAAATCAAAGTTTTAAAATAAGTGTGTCCTTGAACTCACCAGAGAGACTACGTTGTTGGTGATGACGCCTCCAAACAGAGTCTTCACTGTGTTTTTCTGTGAACACGGGACAGATAAGGCCCATTCATTAATAGACGACTCCCATTTCATTCCATCTTTGATTCTGACAGGTCACCATGTTCACGCTGTTAAATACCTAAATCTAACTCTGTGATCATTTTGTACTAATCTGCTTCATGTAACATTTCTCATCAATATTTCTATTATCTGCATATGTATTTCTTTTTTTGGACTATAAAAACATGAATTTTTTTGTTTTTTTTCCTGATTTTTAATGTCAGAGGGTTTTTGAAGACCTGTGATAGCTGGCCTATTCTATAATCATTAAGCTTATGGTACCAGTAAACACCGGGAAACAAGGAAACAAACACAGTATGTTTCTGTCATATATCTGGTCCATGCAACAACTGTTATTGTTCTGTAATGTGATGTACTGTATATGTGAAGGTGTGTGTGTGTTTACCAGCTCCTGGGACATCTCCTCGATCTTGGTGATGAGGTCAGTGAAGAACTCCGTCATGTCTTTCTGCTCACCAGTGTTAAGAGGCTGTTTGTCCATTGTATAGGTTTTGCAAAATGGCCGAGGGTTGTATGCTTTCCTCTCACTCTCCTGAACACACATACATATGGACACACACACACACACAACAACAATAACAACAACAACAATCAGTCCATTGCACAATACTTTGTAACTCCCCCTCTCTGTCTGTGGCTCTCAGCAACAAAGACACGGCTTCCCACCGAAGAAGCAGATTTGTATTTGTAACAGTACACAGACAAATATTTTTGAGGCAACAGCTGGTCACTGCTGTGTTTTTCAACTAACATTAACCAGGTAGTGTTATTAAAATCCAAAACGGAGGAGGTAAATAAAAAGAGTTGGGCCTTCAGATGTCAAACTCACCATGAGATATGTGAACATCTTCTGCAGTTCCAGCAGCGTGGTCTTGTGTTTGATATCCTCAGCATACTGCACAAACAGACACACACAAGATGAGAAACTACAGGCGGCTCAAATGTGAATGTTTACACGATGTCCTCAGTCTCTTGTCCGTCTTGCAGGTACTGACCTTGGCAGTGAAGACGGCCTGGCGAGCCTCAGGGATCATGTAGAGCTGCTGGATGGTGGAGGCCAGGTAGCAGGTTGCTCCCAGGTTGGTCAGACCCACGAAGCGGCACTCAGCGCGGACATCATCGTGGGGCCAGTAGTCCCACTTGTACGGGGCGTGAGAGGCTGGAGGAAAAATAACAGAAGGAAGAATGAATGTTCAGTGTCTTTTTGAATACAACAGCTATTCTGATGAGTCTCGTGGCTGTTGTGGTCGTGTTTGCAGTAATGAACCCAGAGGTTAATCACCAGCTCTGCAGCTCTATGGAGCTTTTCAGACACTTTGAGTTCATCGTTGTAGCTTCAAAGCTCATTTACTACATTGTTGACTGTACTGGCTGTCCCAGTCTCTTCAGCATTAGTCCCACCTGTGGGACAACACCTTGTAGAAACAGACTGGAGTCACTGTAGCAAAGCTCAAATTGAATCAGATCATTGTCCAGAGGACTACTGACACAGAGTGTAGCTTGCAGACGAGTTCTTATGTAAATTACCAAATGAACATTAAACAGGCAGACAGAAACACTTCTCTAAATAAATTACCCAAATTATAACAGACCTCTGCACCATGTGGACGCTTATATAGTAACAGCTTCATCTGCTGTTACATAGTGGTTGCTCTATATCTGCCAGCTACAGCTACTTGATGCTTATCTTCAACCTGAAATTCAAACAGTGTCTCTTTTAAAGGTAATCTCTCTATCTCACTAATAAATCAATTAGTGTGTGTTCGTAGCCTGTCTTCACAACTGTTCCTCCAGTATGCTTCAAAGTTGGAGGTTTGAAAGTAACTGGTGTTGAGTTTGAAGTTGAGAAATAGACAAAAATCTAACATTTAGCAGCAGTTGGTGGCTGCAGTAGGGCTGGACACCGCGCTCATTTATTCTGAAGTTAAAAAAACCTCTTAGTGAATAAAATGACTTCTGCACTCAGCCCATTTGAATGTGATATCACAGTCCACGTGAAAGTTGTAAAAAAAATGATCAAAGTTGTGAAAAGTTATTGGTGAACACTGTCATATACCTAGCAAAAAGCACACTACTGCATCCTCACCCTGCATGTGCTGTGACATGACCCAGTTGTGGAGCAGCCGGTAGTTCTCCACCGAGCCTTTCACCGTCTCCACCAGCAGGTCGTAGGCGGCAGCCCTGGCAGCGTGGGACTTGCACTTGGGCTGAGCACGGTCGGCCAGGCTTGGGAGGAGGAAGAGGAGGTTGTGGACATCCCGCAGGAACTCCTGGCCCTCGCGGGAGAACTTGAAGGGAGGCTTGTGTTTGAGAACGCTGGTGGCAAGACGCAGGAGGCCGGTGAGGCCGTCGTCCTCGATAGTCCCATCCTGCTGGTCCAGGATCTCACGGCTGGTGAGGAGAAGAACAACGAGATCACCAAGGGCTGGGTAAACTCACATACAGTTAGCCATAAGCTAGAAGACGGCTTATTTTTTATACATCCATCCATTATCTATACACCGCTTAATCTTCGGTAGGGTTGCGGTGGGGCTGGAGCCCATCCCAGCCAACTTGGGCGAAGGAAGGGGACACCCTGGACAGGTTGCCAGTCTATCACAGGGCTACACATAGAGACAGACAACCAAGCACACTCACATTCACACCTACAGACAATTCAGAATAATCAGTTAACCTCGGCATGTTTTTGGACCGTGGGAGGAAGCTGGAGTACCCGGTGAAAACTCACACTTCACAGGGAGAACATTCAAACTCCACACAGAAAGATCCCAGGCGTCCTAACCTAACTGGGACGTGAACCAGGGATCTTCCGGTTCTCGTCCACCGAGCCACCTTGCGGCCCATTTTTTATACAGATGATGACAAAGCTTGTTGGCAAAGATCAACAAATTAGACAAATAATGCAGCCAACTGAGTGTCTGCTTTAAATCAGCACAAGAACTAATTAAGACCAAAGTAGGCATAAATCTAAAATGGATTATTCCTTTTCATCAATGTAGTGCAGAGAAATTTCTGTAAAAGCGTAAAAATAAAGTTGCTATATGGTTTCAGACCCACAATCCTGAAGAATATCAGCAGTACAAACCTTCAGCAAAATAAAATATTCCCCTAAAGCATCCTTAAAACACAATGTGCAATTCACTATATATGGCATGTGTTCAGTTTGTGCTGTCTGACCTCCTGATGCAGTCAGCGAGGTGTCGGGCGAGAGCGTCCAGGTCCAGCAGGGTGGTCTGCATCGAGCCGGCCAGCGACAGAGAGGGAGAGACCTTCTGTGAGTTCAAACAGACCAATACTAGCACCAGCTCAATACAAAATCAGAAAAACACTACTAACTATTCCATAAACTTATTGTATCATCTTGGCTACAGGTTGATATGTTCATCAGTACTGTAGTTTGACATTCCCACCTGGCTGGCGTCTTTAACGTGGATGTTATCGATGAGTTTGCAGAGAAGCCAGAAGTACTCCTTACAGCCCGTCCTCAGCAGAGGCTCCTCTTCATAGTCCTCCACCTGCAAATACATGTTATGATCAACCTCATCTCTAAGAGAAAACATACATACATTCTACACTTAGAAGCATCCCTATGAACTGACTTCAGAGTTTGGCAAAAGATGTTCTTGCTGGGACATGTTGTTGTTGTGGCTATGTGTGATGTGTTGGTGTACAGAAAAGATCTGTGCCTCTCATGCAGGAGATCCCTGGTTCAAGTTTCACTTAGGCAGTGGTGGTGCAATGGTTAAGTGTCTGGGCTACTGATCAGAAGGTCAGAAGATCAAACCCCAATGCGGCCATTGTTGGGCCCTTGAGCAAGACCCTTAAGCCTTCCTGCTTCCGCTACACCATGGCTGACCCTGTGCTCTGACCTCAACTGGGATTTGCGAAAACAACATTTCACAATACTGTAAAAATGAAGTTGTGACAAATAAAGGTTTAAAAAAAATACACAAAGGTTTAAATGGTTTCTGTGCACAACTTTTGCAGCTAAATGTCAATGATCTGCAGTGTGAGTGTCAGTCATGATGTAGCCAATGTTGAATGTGTCCCAGTGTTTCCAGCATTGATCTCACCAAAGAGACAATGGCTTGTAGAAAACAAACTGGATTAAGTGTAGCAAAGCTCAAATTGAGTCAAATCATCGTCCCTGAGGACTACTGACACAGAGTGTAGCTTGCAAACTGGTTCTTCTTCTGTACATCCAGTGTGGACTTGTTTTCTAGGAAGGTCAGCACGAGTTTCAGAGAGGTTGTGTGTGTGTTTGTGTGAGAGACCCACCCTCAGTGGTTTGAGGGCCTGTGCATCAGGCAGGAACTTGAGCAGCGTGGAGGCAGCGAGCAGCAGGAAGGATCTGTTGATGGACTCTCCTCCCTCCAAACCAGACAGAGATAGCTTGTAGAGGCCGTTGCACGCCTCGTGCCGCACTGCCGGCTGAAACACACAACAACACACACGTCAACGAACTGATGACAGTGCTGGGTATATCTAAACTACTATTTAATGGCTTGGCTCTGATTCACAGATGTATAATTTACCAGCTGCTTGTTTTTTGTTTTTTTTTCTGGCCAGGTTAGACATTTTGGTTTCAGTTGCTGTTGTTTTAACAAGACTTTTGCTCTGCTGTTAAAACCAGGAAGGAACACACAAACAAACAGCTGAGTCTGCACATCAGTGAATGCTAAACTGAGATTGAAATACAGGGCATTTTAGTCTTGCAATGCAGTACCATCCTTGGTCAGATGGCATCACCAATGCTCCCATAGCTGGAGATGCTCGCACAGCTATCACATTTACTGCTTTCATATGTAAAAACAAGCAGCTCCTAGTTATAAGTAAGTATGGGATTTAACCCTCTGATCCCAAAAACTCAGCAGTGGGTTTAAAAGGCAATATCAAAACAAACATTGTTGTTGGTGACACCCGTGGGCACCTAGAAAAATGTTGCACATATAATTCCAAGATCTTCAATTTTTGTAAAATAACCAAGGAAGCTTAAATTTCCCTTTCAATGCATAATGGCAGAATAACTTTGTCATACTGCATACAAGACTTTATTGAGTTCTGTCTGCTTCTATCCATGGTTGTGTCATTTCCAAAGAGGTGCAAGACTTTAAAAAGCAGCAAAAATGAGCCCACAATGAGCATAAATGAGACAAGAGGAAAAAAAACAGAAATTGCTTACATTTAGACGGTTAAAGATTTGTAGAATTCAGAGCAAGCTTCATGTAATCCAGTAATTCAGAATACAAAATAATTTTGTATCATATGAAAACTGCATTAATAAGTTCTCATGTGTGGATGAATATTTATTTTAAGCAATGCACTTTATAATCCATTTAAGCCATCCTTTGGCATCAATCATCTGGAGACAGAGCTCATACAAAATTTATCATCAACATCTTAATTTTTCTCCTCTTCCTAAGCTCAGACTGAATGAATCACTGTAGACTTGTGAAGGAGTTGCGGATGGACTGACTCACCTCAGGCACCAGCAGCGTGAGTTTCTTCAGCCAGTCGTGGAGGTGGTCGCTGTCAGCCAGACTGGACTTCACTGTGGATGAGCAGTGAGCCCAGCTCACCAGCAGCCACATGGAGTAGTGAGTCACTGTAGGCAAACAAACCTCACTGTCATGTTCCACACATAAATAATGATTGACTGTTTACTTCTTCTACACCAGGCCTCCTTTGAATTCTGGCTGCTGGCACGTGAGTAGTTTTGGGATGACAGATGGTATTAAGAGTTGTCACTGTCTGAAAATATGAAACACAAAAGCTAATAAACATGTGTAAATTCTCACCTTCATGCCGAGACCTGTGGTCAGACTGAGCCTTTAAAACTCTGCAGGAGAAAAACAAAACACATAAATTATCTTTGCTATATTTGGAAATTTCAAATAACTTCAATATATATATGTATATAATAATATTTCTTGAACTCCTGTATCGCACACCTGTGTGCAAGGTTGTCGTAGGTGTAGGCCACGTTGATCAGACGCTGGATCAAGTTGGTGCCTTGAACAAGACTGAGGAACACCTGTAAACAACAGACAGATCAGCTGATGATCAGCTACCAGAAATCAGAGCTGGTTTCTCAACAGTTCCTGGTGCACAGCCCTTCTACAGTCAGCCGTGTGCTTTTCCAGCTTGTGAAATATTTACCTCGGTCAGTCGAGGAATGTGCAGGCCCTTCCCGTGGTCTACGGTGGATTTGCGGGATTTGCCCGGCCACGCCCGCTTACGCTGGCTGTCAGCAAGGCCGGACCAGGAGAAGACATCGTGGTAGGCCAGGTCCAGGTCTGCAGGGTCCACAGCGAACTGGCAGATCAGTTTCAGCAGGCAGGCCAGGCAGTCCAGCAGCCACTGTGGACAAGAACAGGCAAAAAATCAATAATTCATTCTTACTGAGGCAGTATGTACTCATTGTTCTGTCCACAGCTATGTTCACAAACAACACAACTGAATGTGCACTATGAAATGAAAAATGTAGCTGGCTACATATAAGGTTAAAATTAGTTTTCTGGCTGTCTCACCACAGTCCAGGACTCCTGGTCTTTGGGTTCAAGAATGCCCGAGTTGAAGATCTCTAAGAGCAGCTGCAGACCTCCAGATGAAACAAACTGAGGGGTAAGTTGAGAGAAGTACAAAATCAATCAAAGCCAGTGTTCAGTGCAATTTTACACTCAGTGGGTTTCCATGCCAACGGTGTGTGCACTCTGCTGTACCTTGCAGCTCCAGGTGTTCTTGCTGTTTTCTATCTGATCCTCACTGGAGTCATCTGAGTCTGGGTACAGATCACTGTAGCTGCCCTGGAAACACACATACACAGTGTTTAGCACGCAACACAAACAAGATCCAAGTAGAAAATGAATATTTGTTAAAATTCAATGATACATTTTTTGTTTTGTAAATTTTCTGTAACTCAATTTTATTTAAGGGCGTAAAGTGAATTTTCTTCTGAGTTTATTAAGTTTATTATTGACCATTTCACGAGTAATTGAATCACACAATCTTAAATCAAGGTTGACTACCTTTATAACCACATGTCACAGAAGATAAAATACAGAAGTATGGAATATACTGAGCAACATTTTAAGATTTTGAAGTTCTACATTTATAGCAGCAAGTGAGTCACCAATACATTTACTGATTAAAGGCCGGTACACACTACAGGATAATTGGGCCAATTTTTGTCCCGATCTCCTCCTTACGATCAAAGTCAGCAAAGGCCCGATTGTCGGATGTTTGCAAACGACATCATGTCTGATGCTCCTGTGTTGTTGGGTGTGTTAAAAGTCATTTTGCGCGGTCCGATCCGCTCGGAAGGTCTAGGAAGGAGAGACCGTAAATAATGAACCTGTTTAATATTTGCGACTACAAATCCTGTAGTGTGTGGGGGTTTCCTCCGAGAGCAGCCGAGCATGCTCAGTGCGTAATGTCACGTGTACCAGATTTAAGCCAATCAAAACGCGAGTTGACTCAGCTCACTGACGGAAGAGGAGGTAAAAACAAACAAGTAGAGTTACCGTCGCTAAAAAAAATAATCAGATTAATCATGATGATGGATTATTCCACACTAACGCATTAATTTTGACAGCCCTAAAGAATCTCTGCCCCTCGGCTCAGAGATCTGGATGGTCTGACGAAAAAAGAGCTTCAATTCTAGTAACGCGACGCATTTTTAGCAGTAACGGTAACAACGTTATAATGCTGGGAAGAGCAATCAATTAGATTACTTGTTATTGAGAAAAAGAACGCCGCTATTTATAACGTCATTATTCCCATCATGTTTGTTTACACTGAAGTCACGTTTGACTACGCGAGATTTGGAATATTAAGCGTGAAGAACCTGATACTCTGCTGAAGAATCGGTTAATGTGTGGTGTGCTCCGTAGTGCACACCACACACTATAAGATCAGAAGAGAGAAATCTTGTGCGATCTGTTTTTTGTTATCTTCAAGTGTGTGGTCTCTAAATCTGTGAAGTTTTGAAACATCCCTTAATGTGTGTCAGTCTTATGGCTGAGAGACGGGGTTGAAAGGTCTGGAAAAAGGTGGATCTTGCATTGAGATTACTCTTAGCTATTATCATAATCTTGTCTTTTCTTATTCGTCTTGACAAAATAAGAAAAGACAACAACAACAAAAACCAAAGAAGAAACAGGATTTTAAAAAAGAAGCATTGTGTCTCTTACAGTTGACTCTCTGTGGATGCGTCGATTGGGTTTTCCCAGAGCTTCGATGATCTCCAGAGCATACAGCAGCTTGTGGGGGCTTTTAATCCTCAGCAGCTCCTTCCAACAAAGACCCTCTCCATTCTACACACACATACAAAAATACCACCTTGAATTATTCAGTGTCTGATATATTCAGTAGTGAGAAGTAATGTGAATGTAAAGTAATGAGAGGAATCTGCTGAGCGAGGTGACTGACCGTGTCATCTGAGATGTTCTGGAAGGCCTGCAGCATCTTCGGACACGTAGGAAGAAGCATTAGAAGCTCCCAAACCCGGCGGGACAGATTCTCTGCGTGAAGGTGAAGCTCCTCACACCGTGCACTCTGGATAAGAAACACAAAATCTATTGTTTCAGGCAATGGTCCAAAAATAAGCTCTTTTAATCTAATCCTTAAAGCAAGTCCCCCTGCATGAGTAGAAGACTGAGGTGTGAGATGCTAAAGGTCGTATCCAATCATTTTCAGTTAGTTGTGTGCCTGATGCAGATATGACAAACTATCATAATAATATTAGAAAGGTAAAAATATAAAAAAGACAATGAATATGTTATATTTAACTGACATTTATTTTATACAATTCTAATACAATTAAGTATTTATAAAGCATTCAGCCTAGTTTATTCTATCAATGTCTAGACTGGTGCTGTTGCGATATCAGATTTTCACTGCATGATCATCACAGCCAAAAGAATTCCTGACAACAATATTGTTGTGCTGTCTACTGAAAATTTAAAAAAATTCATCTTTAACTTTGTTTAATGTGTGTCTTTTGTTGGGGTTTTCTGGCACATGACTTGCACCAAAAATATGAGCGTGGGAGTCGGAAAGAGAGTCTGTGACCAAAACTGTACAGTGTGTTGTTCCTTTGTTGGAGTATCTACCTGATAGAACCGATGCTGGATCATTTATGATATAATAACACATATTATTATTTTTATATCAATTTTTTTCTTTTTAATAAAATGGTTGTTGTCAATATTGGTATACTGAACTGAACAGCTCTAGTGTATAATGCATCATACCAGACCTTGTCTTCTCTTTAAGGAGGCTACTGAAGCCGTAACAGTAACTTTATATAGTTTTTGATGGATTTCGGGTGATTTAAAGCCCTTGATTTAACAGAGTGTACCAGTACTGCTGGTAGAGAGGAGTAATGGTGGGGCAGTGGTGGCCTAGTGGTTTGTGAAGCAAACTTGCAACCGGTGGGTCACCGGTTCCAGTGCCCGGATTGGCAAGAGGTTGAGGTGGGAAAGTGAGAGTGACCCTTTGTCCCTGTCCCAGCCACCACAACTGTGGGTCCTTGAGGAAAGCCCATAACCCCTGACTGCTCCCCTAGTATGTATAGTTAAGGTTAACTATGAATAGGATGGATGAAAGGGCATCAGTAAAGGTTATATATTATAATGCAAGGATTTTCATTATCTCCTATTCATCAACGTCTACAAGAACTCAATTAATTTCCAGATTGACAAAGCTTAATGGCATCAAGCATTTCCTGTATTTGCTGCGTCTGTATGTCATGATTAATAAAAACAGCGGCGTGTAAGGCAAAGGTATAGTCAGTGACTTAGCATATGCACAGTGGCCAGTAGTTCAACAGGTTGTTGACAACATACTCCTGTCTCCCTTACTGCACATATCATTGCACTTGTCACTGACTCAAATAAATCATAACCTCAGGTATGGTTCATTGTCTCTATTGTGTCCTCTGCTGTGCTGCCTGCTCATTGTGTCAGAGCTCACCACTCAAAACTGGGTTTAAAGAGCCATCTTGATCCTGCAGCATTCCCAGCATTATCAGATGTAATAATAATGATAATAATAATAATAATGATCAATTATCAGCTAAACTTCTATAATCAGAACCTTCATTTGATTTTGTTTCATACTGGTCAATAATGCTTTAGTCACCGATACATAGTACATCCCTACCACGTTTATTCCGTCACAGACACCTACCTCCGGGGTCTCGTGGACCTTCTCAGTGTTGGGGCTGGGCGGTTTGAAACAGGCCAGCATCTCCAGCAGGTCGAAGAGTGTGGTGAGGTGTGGCTCCTGGAGGAGTAGCAGCATGGGAATGTGCTCCTTCTGGGGAGGAGGCAGACAGGAGGCGGGCAGCTGGACGCCCTCCCCCTTCCTCTCCCGTCGTGGAGCTCCCAGAGAGACAAACACCATCTGGGATCAAACAGACAAACACGGCTCAGCGTTGAATCATCTGTGTTGGACGCCTTTAATCAAAAGCTCATATAATCCGTTGCCAACTACATGATCAGAAACAACAACTAAAAGATGATGAAACCATGTTTTATTTAGACTTCAGTAAATCTGACCTGCATGTCTTTAAAGCCCAACTCATGCAGAGTCTTCTCATCGTAGTCTGTGGTCAGTTCATGTCCAGAGGAGATCATCCTGACTGGTCCCATCAAACCACCTGCAGGTCAAAAGACAGACTTGTTGAACAAGCTCAAAGACCCTTTGGAAACAGCATCAAACAAGGTGGACAGTGTGACAACTGTTTGATTTAGAGACGTTTGTCTGTGTGTGAAGGGGCCGACCTGGGAAGTCTCCCGGCTGCCGCCCGCTCTGGCCGAACTCCTGCAGCTGCGCCTGCTGGTTCATCTGCTCCTTCTGCAGGTTCTCGTACCAGTGGGTCACCTCAGCTCGCAGGTCAGCAACCTGGTCGCTGGGATACATCTCAATGGTCATCTGTAAAGAACACAGCAACATTTAAACTAAGGTTGGATCCTTTAAGATTAGAGGTAAGGATTTAGATTCAAATTCAAATAAATTTGTTTTTCAGGAATATCATTTCTAATAAAAAACAAAAGCTGACACAGCATGAATTATCTGGACGTTTCGATCTTTGATGCCCTCAGTGGCAGTACTGAGGATTCTCTCTCCATAACATACACTAGGGTCACAAGCCAAGTATTCTAAAATAATTTCCCCCCTTAGCCTGACAGTTTTTCATTAAAGGTCCCATATTGTGCCCCTTTCAAGCAAATTCATGAAAGCCTCACATTCCCAGAATGTGTTTTTCGATTTTCCACTTCAAAAAACAGCAAAGATGATGAATTTGGTCTAAACGAGCTGTTAGAATGTCTGAAGTTTAAATACAGCTAAACTGCTGCTCTGCACGCTCCATTCAGGAAGAAGACTCTCTCTGTGTTTATGATGTTTATGAACAGTGGGGAGCAAAACAATTTTTCTGTCACTTCTTTCTCTCTGACTGATCGTTTTACGTCGTCCTTAGTTTATGTGTATGGTGAGTTTATCAGACGACGTCAATTTTTTAGTTAACAACTATTGTTTACCCAGTTTCTATGTAGAACATGGACAAAATGCTTTTTAAAGCTATGTAGTTGAGGAGGTGCTAGAGGAAGGACAGTTTAAGTGACTTTATATTCTGTCTCACAGTTTTCAAAACACAATGAAAATGGATTTTCACTATATGGGACCTTTAGAAGTGTCATTTAGGTTATTGCTAGCAAGCGTTAGTTAATCCACAGCAATGTTTCAGTGCAAGTGCTAAAAGTAAAATGTAACTACAAGCAAGTGGGGATTGGTAGCTTGTTTTGTCAAATGTAAATATGTCACCTTGTCGGGCAGGCCTGCGGGCTGACAGACGATCCTCAGTGGCAGTGACTGTTTGTCACTCAAAGCCTTCAGGTGGCTGCTGATTCCCGTCCCCTCGATCTGCCACTGTCGCAGGTGGTAGGCAAACCTGCCAGACACAAAGCAAAACAGTGCTGTTGGTGTCTAGTTTTTCCTATACACTCATTTTAACAACACAGTACATCTGTCGAAACATCTCAGGGGTGTATACCTGCGTCTGAAGGCCTCCAGGTGTGTTTTGAGCATGAGAAGCCCCCTTTCAATGCTGGTCAAGCTGGAGTGAGCATCTTTCTCCAGATTGGCTGAGGCCATCAGAAGGCTCTCCATACACTTCCTGATAAACTCCTGTTCCTTCTCCAGGCCCGTCTTACCAGCTGGACACACACAGCGGTAGAAAGGTTAAAAATCCATTGTCAGATGAAAAAGTTGTTGAGTGTAAATAAAGACAATCTGCTAATTTAAACTTGAATTTTACTGGAAAATACAAAAGCATTTGCATTCAGGACAACAAAATGCATGTGGTCTGTATGTAAAGGTAGGTATACTGACCATTGATGTAGTAGGAGTTGATGTACTGGATGGCAGCACGGCTGATATCAGCAGACTGAGCTCTCAGAGCGATCCCCCACAGCTGGTCCATCCCACACAGCTGGAGGACACACAGGAATAAATGAACTATCGACTCAAATCTGACTGAAGACTTCTTAAGCATTTGTTTCTGGAATACTGAGTTAAAGAGTTTGTGTACCTCACAGCTGGAGGCGTTGTCCAGTGCGCTGGTGGCGAGGCGGGCCAGGTTACAGAGGTGCTGAAAGAGGTTGAGGCCTGTCATGCTGATGGTCTCTGGTTTCAGCTGTGGCATCTGGAAACACATAAACAAATATGTACAAGACAAATTTGAAAAATATGAAAATAAAACAGAAGGAAAAAGAAAAATCGGTGAAGGAAAAATAAATACATGTGATTAAAAAAAATAAAGAAAAAAACGGGAGCATGCTTTGTAGTCCACCTGGCACAGTGGGTTAGAAAGTAACTCTGAGCAATGAACTACCCACCAATATGTAAAAAAGAAGGAAATAGGCCATGGTTATGCAAAATCATGCCTCCTTTTGTATCTGCAATGTTTTATTAATTTCTAATATTCAATTCAGTCGTTTCTAGGTTTCCCTAAAGTAACTGAAAACTGAAACTCACTTAGCTCTCAATAAAACTTGTGATGTCAGACACGTTTTGCTAACTTCTAAGTCCTGTGTACTGTACCTTCTCCAGGAAGAGGTGTTTGTAGGTCTCCATGCCCATAGCGTGCTGGTCCTTGCTGCGGACCTGATTGAGGAACCAGTGCAGCGCGTCGTCGTAGCATTCAGCGTCCTCCACTAGACAGTGCCACAGGATGTCCACCTGCTCCAGGCTCAGTCCTGAGAGACAGAAACACACACACTGAATTACACACAGGAGCTCAAAGAACACAGACTTGATTCCTACCATCTTTAATTTATGTAACACAAACCAGTGAAAATCTTTCCCTCTCCAGCTTTAACTACCTGATAAACACAGGTCAGAACTGAGGATTGTAAGACAAATGTGAGGGATTAAAAGATGATTAACAGTATAAGAAAGAAGACGTGTTTCTAAAGCACAACAGTATGTTTTGTTTTATTAGACTTATACATCTAATTGGTTGTTTTTATTTCTTGTAAACTCTGGATACTTTTGCTTCTTTGGGTCCTTAATTCCTTAAATTGATACAACAGACAACAAAAGTTAAACAAAAAACTCTACATGCACAAATTAAAGGAAAAATCAAGTGTCTTGAGTAAGGTGTAAGGTGTTTAGTAAGGTGTTAGGACATCCCAAAAAAGCTCTAGGCATTGATTCTCCAAGTCTCTGGACTCTACTGGAGGGATGAAAACATCTTTTCAAAATACCCCACTGGGTGATTTGATGATAGTGGTGGAGAGCACTGTCTAACCCATCAGCCCAAATCTCCTTTAGGTGTTTAACTGGGTTGAGATGTGGTCACTGTGAGGGCCATAGCTCTTTATACAGATGTTCCACACGTTAAACTACTCAGTGACCCTCCTCGCTAAGGGGACAAGTAGACACAAACCCCAGAAGCCCCCCACAGCATTACAGAGCCACTGGATCTCCTCACTACAGGGGTGAAGGGTTCAGATTTTATTCTTTAAACTGTCACCTGTCTGTGTCTCAGAAATCAGTCATTACTGTTATACAAAGGGCTAAAGCTTGTATAAGATTTACGATGACACTTTCTATTACTCTTAAAGATTTGCATATGTCTTTCATAAAAGAAAACAATCAAGATTAGGGGATTTAAAATGCAGCACTGAACTAGCATGAAATACAAATAATTACAGGAACATAAATTAGACATCAACAGTCGTAGAAGCACCTGATATGTGACTGTTGGTTTTCTGTAGGAGTCAACGGGTACAAGCAGCCTGTAGTTGGTACTCCTGTGCAGATATTTCTGCTTTGCTGTATAGTTCATATCACATTTCTAGACTTTCCTAGTCTGGAATAAAGCTTTCCAAATTCCAAAAGTGAGCACTGACACGAACTGCACTCCTGTCTTTTCACAATCTAACCTGTTGTTTCTCATACATTAACAACGCTTTTAAATATGCTGCACTCACTGAGCCGGATCAGCTGCAATAAATAAATTTGGCTACTGTGGGAGGTCCAACTAGGCTAAAAATGGTAAAATACTACTAGACACATTGTCATTTTTTCAGTGTTACATCACACATACAGACAGACAGACAGACAGCTGGAGCTTTGTCCTCAGTGAAGCAGCTCAGGTTGCATAATGAGGTCTATTTTAGCATCGTTCCCCAAAGACTCACAGGAAAACCAGACACACACTGAGTTCATTTCCAAACTACTGTTAAATATGCTTTTCTTTGGGAAATGCACCATTGTTGATAAGGCCAAGAAAAACAGCTGGGGAACTGTTTTGGCTTGTTTAGGCCAATTTATACAAATCACATGGTACTCTAACCATTTTTAAAAGCACGCAACCGCTTCCGCTGTTGGTGCTTTTCTCTGACAGAAAAAGCCACATGGAGAAAGTTGCACATTCTTATCAGTGCAAAAATGTATAGTTGGATTTCTAATGCTGTGTTCTGATCACCGAAAACTATCAGTATAGATAGATATCACAAAGGATGAGGGAGAAACTCTATTTTTAGTGATCTATTACCTATAACCATTCAAGGTTCCTAACAGTTATGCAATCGTCCTTTCATGCAGCTGATCCGCATGCCTAAAGATAAGTTTACAAATTAAAGATACATTTCGAAATCACAGTAATTGTAGAATGGTAACCTTAATTGGTTGTGCTTAAGGCTGGCATGACAGAAAACCAATCCAGGTATTAGTCTGTTCACTGAGCAGAAGAAATGAGGCTGAATCTTACTGAAGTGGTCTGGAGATCCGAGTGTGGAAAAGACACAGGTGAGGAACTGCAGACGGACCTGGACCTCTGCACTGTGGCTGTACCTGCAACAACACACAGAGGAGGTGCACAGCAGCATTAGCAGTGACAATCTCTAAAAAGGGAAAGCATGTGATTCAGCCGAGATGCCTGTGTTGCTCCCACATGTGGTGTGTGAGAAGGCTTCCAAACATTTTCCTAGGAGCAGTCACACCAGCTAACAAAATACTTATCCAGTGTTTTAAGATGCATAGTCAAAGCAAGTAGCTAAAAAAGGGCTGTTTATGGCCATGGGCACTCCACAAATATCCCACTGTATCATGTGATTAAAGGTGGCAGCAGACCTCAGAGAGCAAAGGCTGCACAAGGTGTTGCTGAGCTGAGCCATCAAATATTAAGAGGTGTTAAGTAGGTTCAGAAAAAAAACATTTAAATCAGTTTCCTGGTGGGCAGGATTAGAAGAGGCATCTTTAATGTTTCCCTTAATTCCATCCCAGTCAAATTCAGGGTCGAGGTCAGGGCAACCCCACCGTCAGATCCTGTCTGGTGGGAGTGGCAGATCTCAAACCTACAAATTCCCAGGAATAAAGCCTAAAATTAGCTACAGAGAGTTAAGCCTCAGCATCATTTCACTGAGTGGTTAAGGACCTCAAGTCAGGTTCCATTTTATACCAAACAAATGTGGAAATAATAGACTGGAGGTTTTATTTCCAGTAGGCAAAACATTAATTTTAATGTGAATTTATCCATCATTCAGATTTCCATAGAGAACAGGAAACTGAGTGAACATCAACTGTAAATGTAATTATAACGTAACTTAAAAGTGCAGACTAAGGCCAGTTTGTTTCCATTAAGAAGCCAAATTCCTCACAAAGAGACAGTAAGTGTCGAACACACTGAGGGATTTTGGATGAAGGCTAGAATATCATCCACATATAGTCCCCAGACAAAGAAATGTAAGGGGACTGTTGGACTAAGCTCCAGTCTCTGTGTGTGATTTTATTCATGATTGTCAAACAAAGAAGAAAATTAGGCCTCAAGCTAAAAATCATGACAAACAAACTGAGCAGTTATATTTCCAGTTTGGTTTAAGCAGATATATTTAGGGATGGCATTGTGTCATATGATGTGACCATTCTTTGTAATTAACCAGAACTCGCATGTGACTGATTTGAGAGGTTTGACAGACTCACAGTGCAAATTTGTGCCGATGTTCTCGCACTTCTTGAATGTAGTGTTGCAGGTTGTCAAAGAACAGTTTCATCATGTGCAGCTCCTTCTCGGCCCACCTGAAAGAACCAACAACCACATCAATTCTGGTACATATGAAAAACTGTGCTAAGTCTTAAGAACATACATCAAGTACGTTTTTTTATAATGTGTCAAACTTTCACTATGTGAGCTTTTCAAAACCTTTATCCAACCTTGCAGCAGTGATGGAAGAAGCATTTAGATCCTTTACTTTCATAAAAGTATCAAAAGAGCAAAGTAAAAATACTCCATCACAGAAAAATCTCCTGCATGAAATTTTTTACGAAAGTAAAAGTACATAAGTATTAGCAGGAAAATGTAGTAAAAGCACAAAAGGGAGAGTCTTGGTTTGTTACCTCTGACTGATGTATTATATTATATGAAGCATCAGTGTGTCAGCAGCATAGCACTGTTGTAAGCTGCTGCAAGTGGATCAAGTTTGAGCTACTTCATATACAGTTATTACCTCCACCAAGAAGGTTATGTGATGGCCGGCGTTGGTTGGTTTTTGTTTGTTTGTGTTCAAAATAACTCGAAAAATTATGGACGGATTTCGATTAAATTTTTAGGAAATGTGTGAAATGGGACAAGGAAGAAATGATGAAATTTTGGAACTGATCTGGATCACCATCTCCATCCAGGAATTTTTTTAATGTAAGTGTAACTGGGTGGACAATTAAATGTGGTTTACTCTAAAAGCCACCAGAGGGCACTCTTGTTTTTGGGGTAACCCCCTGTGACCACATGACATTTTGGGTCTCCACGTGACAGACAGCGACAATGACGGAGTTCTCTTTCCTTCCTGAGTGACATACGCACGGTTGGGCCGTGCATTCTTATCTCCAGTTGTCTAAGAAGCTGGGAGGCTGTTAGGAGCCGCCGCACTAGAGGCCGTGCCTGTTCATTAGGTCGGATGGGGTGAAGGCCGCAATGTCGGTAGGACATTTGAACTGCATGTAATTACATTTGTATCTGTAACGTTCCATACAAAATATGTGAATTGGGAGATTGTGTTGGGGGTGGACTGAAGCTCCTTGGTGGAGGTATGAACTCTCTGAGTGCTTTTCTAGTATGTAAATGAAGTACAGGGGCGGCTGTGGCTCAGGTGGTAGAGCAGGTTGTCCACTGATGGTGGTTCGATCCTCGGCCCCTCCACATACCAAACTGTCCCTGGGCAAGACACTGAACCCCAAGTTGCCCCCAAGGCAGGCAGCTTGCATGACAGCTCTGTCGCCATTGGTGTGTGAATTGGTGAATGCGAAACACATTGTAAAGCGATTTGAGTACCACTAAGGTAGAAAAGGCGCTATTTAAGTGCAGACAATTTAGCATTTATATGTATATATATATATATATAGGGACAGCAAATAAAATCAGGGCTGATCACACTGATTGACGGGAGAGGAGAGAAATAAAAACAAAGTCGTGACACACAGATTTGCAATTTTTGAGCTTTTTCTCGGATATGTTACTTACATAGTAATCCAATGTGTGTCGTAGCTGGAGCCAAACTGCTGAAAAGTGCCGAAGAGCTTAGGTAGTAGACGCAAGGAAACCACAACAGACCTGAGGGAAAGCAAAGTCACATTTTTCACAGGATCCACAGACAGAATAAAAGAGTACAAGTGTTCCGTAAGAGTAAGTATTTACTCATTTCTATGCACAAGGGGTTATAAAGAAAATTGTGTTTTTTGTAATATGTAACTAACATCCTTCTCTCAAGCCACAACATCCATCTTCTGTTATGAGTGCAATGTCAGGGACAGCAGCTCAGAAATCATGATGAAATCAGGGTGTTTCTTTTTTTTAATACCGACTTGCTCACAGTTTCATTCAGTTTCAAGATCCAAATTAGATGATCGTGTTTTATTTTTTCACTTCTTAACGATCAAACTTTATGTATATTCAAAAACACTTGAACAACAAAAAACATCCTGACAGAAAGCCCAAGTACAGAGAACACACTGATGCTGTAGTATGGTCAGTCTCACCGATGATGGGCCAAGTTGTCAAGGCAACCCTCGATGAAGCGCATTCGGATCTGTCGGTCAGTGAACCAACAGACAAGCGAACACAGCAGCTTCTCGGCCTCATTGATCAGACCCTCAGACAGATGAATCTGCACACGCAAAACAAATTAAACATGAGATCACACAGATTTAACAGCACAGTGCTGGACAAAGAAAATCTAATTGCAAATTGTTGCAGCATTTCTGGCTTTGACTTGTACATGATGAACTCTGATTGGCTGAACAATATTTAGATCAGTTTTTACTGAAGCATTGGTGTAATATCTTTTATATATTTTTAAAAAAACAACCATTATCACCTCTGGTCATGAGATAAACAAACTAAATGTTCAGTGTGAGTAGCGTGTGTACAAGCAAAGACGATTCATTGTAAAAGTCATTATCTAAGTAATCTAATCTAATCTGCAATTAGTATAATCTGAAGCTCTATGAAGCGGTGTTGCAACAAGACTCCAGGAGGTCACCACATCCTGCTGTAACTTGCTGGTTGGTACAGCAGCATCTATTTGACTGCATGAACATTAATAGAGGCATGTGTGTAAAGAAATGTTGGAGAACTGGAACTGGGGTCATACCGCGTCTTCATCCTGCACCAGGTCCCACAGCAGAGTGTTGCCCTTCTTACAAACATTATCTAGGTTGATGTCAGTGACAGCGTGGCTGCTGGAGTACTGATGTTTATGAACAGCTGGACCTGCAGAGATATGGAGCATTCAAAAAATGACCTTCTTTAGTATATTAGTGCTCAATTAGGACCCCTTACAAGACAGAAAACACACTGGAGACCCCCCTCATCAGTGACTGGTGAGGCCTATTTTTTACGCTTTTGTAGTCTTAGTTATTTGAAAAAACAACGTTAGGAGAAATACATTTCAAAGGTATTTGACATATGTTAAAAATGTTTGCACAATCTCAACACAGAATACCCATAAAACAATACCACAGGGAACAGTCAGCTACATATAGCACTGGACCTTTAAAATGCCCAAGAAAAATGAATACGAAACAGCTCATTTTAAGTGCTTGTCAGAGCACACACACAGCCAGACATGACTTTCTTGCACCACCTTTTTTGGTATAGTATGGTATTGACATTGCTTGCTAATGGATAGTTGTGCTAATTTAAATCCCACAGTTTTGTACTGATGTAGGATTAAAACTGACTTAATATATACAAAATAATTTAATGAGAAAATATTTACATTTTGTCACCAGTGTTTTCTTGGAGGCTGTCTGACATCACTACTCTAAGCTGAGCACAGATTTAACGCCTCACCGCTTGAACATCTGTGTATAAACAGACGCTGTAATTTACCACTGTTTTTAAAACCCCTCACATGCAGGCCGTGACAGATGCTGCTAGGTAGCTGCAGCGCACTGAGACATGTGTCTGAGCAAAAATGACTTTGAAAAGGGCGATATAAGAAGCTCTAATGTCAGATTTACCCAAAGTAAAACAGAGTGATTTTATCTATATGGGCTGTTTTCTATAAGCACAGTTTTCTATGAGCATAGTGCAGTCATCAATACGTATTCATTTCATTTTGCAGCCCTACTACCGAGTTAGCCATTGTAACTGAATGTAGTGCTGTTCCTTCTTCACTGGTTCAGTCTGTGTCTCTCTGTACTCTGATCATCAGGTGTGTCAGAGTCTGGCCTCTCTCTCTCCACCAGCCTCCTCCTCCCTCTTCTAATTTAGATTTTTAGAATAATCTGCTACAAGCCGCTTTATCTTTGGAACACACAGCAGCTGAATTTGCTTGTTTACTGCATCAGGCAGGGGACAGACAAAAAGAGCCAGTCAAGAAGAAAAAGCGAGCATTCCATCACTATGGGTAATGCAGCTGACACCACATCAGTCTAATAATCACCACGCACTTACACGAATGCAACCACGACATTTTGACTTTGACACTGTCACAAGATGATTGGATATGCAACTGTTTTGGTCAGAGACTGGAGCCCCAAGAAATATTTTAAATACTTTTACATACATGTCACAATAATTTAAATGAACCTAAAATGCGTTCACAGACACCCTGACAGTTTTCCACAGACCCTCATTTTAGAATCACTGCTTTAGTAGGCTGACTTATATTTACTATTTGGGATTTACCCCAAAAACCAACAGCAAGAACCGCTTCTTGTATTGCCCAAAATAACCTGATTAGTCTAAACCTTCCAGGGTCTTTAGTGTGGCTCACCTTGCACCAGGTGCTCATGGTAGATGGAGGCCAAGTTGGGGAGGTGCTGCTGCAGGTGGGAGCTGAGCTCAGCGTGGGAGTTGATCTGCACCAGCTCCTCTTCGCAGCCCGACTCCTCCCCGTCAAAGTCAGCCATGTTCTTCTCTGACTTGGCGCTGACCTGGGAGCTGCTACAGCTAACGTCATCAGCGCTCAGCATATCCTCCACCATGGGACTGACAGAGGTTTATGAAGCAGGGAGAGAAGAACATTTAATAAACATCTATAAATACAAAATGTATCTACAGAGCAGCATTATTTGGTTAGATTAGTTTAGAAACAGAAGTAACACAAACGTTTTACACAAGATTTTAACAACCAGTGGCTTCATTTCTGTTACATTTGCTGGTCCCCAGAGGGTAAATCCTTTTCACTTTTAGTGATGCTCCTTTTTGGGTATGTACTGCCATTACACCAACATGTTATGGACATACACGCCCATGTAAATGTGGATTAAAGAGTAAGTCATGTCACTTGTATTTAAATAGCTCTCGACACAAATCAGTCTTTATGCTGGTATGAACCACTGTCTTCATTTAGTGAGAGTGGAACACTGATTTTAGTTCCAGATTAGAATCCCTTGTGTGACCTGACAACTAGTGATAGATTCAGATTAAAAAGTCACGTGCAGCCAAGACTCCATCTTTATTCTTAAGTTCCTACTTTGTTTCTTGTAGGAGAATCAAGATTGTGTTTGCTTTTGTGTTGACCTGAAACATCATTTACAAATGTTTTTTATGGGTGTTTTCTGGGGATATAAACTTTTCGCCTTTGCACCACGTTTTCTGTGACCAACCTCCCAGTACGCACAGCTCATACTGCTTATTATGTGGCAAGAGAACCAATGTTAGGACTAAAAAAGAGAAACCATTAGTGTTTTTACATTTTGTTCAACACTTCCTTAGAGTAAAGGAACACTACTGGTTGGGGCTTCAGACTTGCATGCTCATTTATTTAGCTAACAAATGAACAGTATCAGTGAAAACTGCTGCAGAATAGCGGTGAATAGCAGTCTTACCCTTCATGATGGTGGTGGTGATGATGGTGATGGTGGTGATGCTGGGGGCCAATAAAACGGCGACAGTTGAAGAGCTCACTGCCCATGGCCTCTCCAAGGAAGTCCCCAGGCCGGGGTAGACAGGGAGGCTCCTGAGGCCCCTGGACTATCTGGGACGGGCTAATGTCCGGTGGCTGTTGTTGGGACTCTGTCCCCTCAGGTCGAGCAGACGATGATGCAGAGCACGCGTCCAACATCCTCATACGACCCTCTAAAGACGCTGACGCCGCAGTGACCATGACACCAGAAGTCTCTGGGTTGAAGGGGAGAACCTTAGGTTTGGCTCCTCCTCCAGTGCCACTGGGACCCGCCCCCTGACTCGGTCCCTCACCAAGAGCCTCCCCTGCTTTCCTCTTCCTGGACTCAGTTTGCTCCCGGGGCTCCTTCTGCTGACCGCCATCAGCCGCTGACCGGTTCCCCTCATCTTCGTCCTCTTCATCGTCGTCATCGTCCTCTTCATCATCTTCCTCCTCATCATCCTCCTCCTCCTCCTTTAAAGCCTCGCTGTCTGCCATGTCGTCAGAGTGCATCTCACTGCCTGGGCTCCCAGCTGATTGGCTGGCCCGGCTCGAGGCAGCCTCGTTGCTGGAAGCCTCGCTCCGACCACTGCTGCTGCCCGGCCCACTGCTGCCTTCCTCCACGCTATTGGCCGTCTCATCTGAGCTGCCCTGCATCGACTCCTGAGGAAACAACAGAAGCCCTTTTAGACCTGGGATACCTAACAACGTCTGGAGTAAGTGACAGCTTTGTGTCATCTAGACAGAAACCTTACATCAATCCCATTACAATGCCTGGTTATCTTGTCCTTGGCATGAAGGGGAAGCAGTTCTCTGACCTCGACTTAGCAACAGCTTCCAGTCATTATTGCAAAAAATTTAACTTATATTGAAGTCCAGAACTGTTGCAGAGCTATCTGTCCATGTGACTGTACTCTGACTGTACTTTGACTTGCTCCTTGTTGAAAGTCATACAGAAATGTTACCAGTAAGGCTGTCGTTACAATCTACAGAAAAGCAAACAGGGCACTTATTCAGACTTACGACAGACACAATACCAGCACATTTTTTTTCCCAAACACTGGTTGCTTGCTTTGAAAAAAGAAAAAAAAGAGAAAGTTTTGCATTGAGCTTTAATAATAATGTGTATATCAAGATCTGCTGAATAATCAGTTGAATGTTGTGAGGCGCGCTTTCAGAAGCCTGTGTCTCAAATGTGGTTTTCAATCTCACATGCTAAAGACTTAGTTGCCAATGACTACACTGTTTCAACGTTTCAGGTTTTAGATTTGTTTGTGTATACCTCTGTATCAGACAGCCTCTGCTGGCTCCTCTTGCTGCCGGTCATCATCTGGTCGTCCATCTCCATGTCGCTGCCTCCACTGTGTTGAGTGTCACTGTTGTCACTGCTGTCTGGACTGGCAGCCGGTGAACCTGAGGCCACACAGGAAGGATGACAGACTAAGAACAACCTAAAACACTGGGATTTTGTGGCCATCAGCAGACACATTAACCTGCAGACAGTCTAAAAACGGAGTTGAGCTTGAGTGTTGAAAGTCTAACAGGTTTCGGTTCTTATTTACTTTACTACATCAGTTTAAGAGGTTAGATGTGTTCATATTTAAGCAAATTAATGAAGTGAGGTACCTTCCGAGCAATCCATGTATTTACTACACTACAGCTGGTGTAGGCAGTTTGTTTTTGCCATCATTATGCAAAAAATCTGCACAAATCTTTCAGCATAGAGTAATTCAAGTATTTTAAGGCAAAATTAGGCTTCTGCATCTTCTCTTCCTTTCAGGATTTTGAAAATTTAGCCAAGACAGGAGATTTCAGCCAATCACAGTCAACAATTGGCGTAGGATGTCACGGTGCAATGGCTTAAACTATTGCCAACTATTCTGACAAATCATTTTAGTAATTTTTTAAACAAAACCTTGCTGGTTCAAGCTCCTCAAATGTGAGGATTCAATGCTTTGTCTTTGTTGTATATGACAGTAAAGCAAATCTCTGTGGGACATTTGTCACTATTTTCTAACATTTTATAAACACAAAGAGCGAGTAATTAATGAGGAAAATAATAAATATTATTCCTCAATATTGATACTTGTTAGTTGGAATCCTATTTCCTGGTATTACAACTTCTATGCCTGGTAAACAGCCTAATCGTTTAAACTATACACCTTCATGTTTTTCCCAAGCCATATAATAAAAATGAGTCTTTAAACCGAAGCTCAAATACTGAAATAGTGTCAGTCGAGTCATTTTCCCAGACTTGACTAAGCTCAAGAGCCTCAGGCAATATTACAAAACGGATTTCACAGGCTTCACACTAAGATGAATCCAGGCTGACCTTTCTTGTTTCCCATAGGGATGTTGGTGTTCAGCAGGGAAGCAAAGGAGCTTTGTTTGGAGAGCTGGGCCTTCGCTGCCAGGGCGTTATTCCACAGAGCCTTGATCAGCATGGAGGCCAGGTACAGTGTCTAAGAGAGAGGGGAGGCACATTAGCATTTCATCATAAATCACAGCAACAGCTGAAAATACAACAGTGGTGATGTTCACAGCGTTTGGGTTTCTGGGTTTATTTTTCAGGCTGTGCGTGTTTGTACCTGCTCGGTGTGGGCGCTGGGATGCAGACCTGACACCAAGTTGAGGACGTGTCGGAGAGGCACTGGGTCCAGGTTTTTAATGAGTGAAGGGAAAAGGTCGTGGATGTAGCGGCTACAATGTTTTAGCTAGAACAGAATACAAACACAAGTGACCGAAAAGAACATACCATCATCACAAAATACTGAAGTCGTTAACGTTGAAGTGGATCAAATAGGAATATATTGATTCATTTACAGTGCTAACATAGTTTCAAAGGTCCTTTAAACCTCAGTAAAATATGCAAGTAATTTTGTGATTCACCAGACCAAAATTTAAACCAATAAGCACAAATATAAATATATACTCCACATTTACACCGATCAGGCATAACATTATGACCACAGGCCTAATATTGTGTTGGCCCCCTTATGTGGTCCAAAATGCTCTGAACCATTGGACATGGACAAGAGGACCTCTCAGGGTGTCCTATGGGGTCTGGAACCAGGACGTTGGCACTGGATCCTTTGGGTACTCTGGCTTGTGCAGTGGGGCCTCTGTCAATCAAACTTGTTCCACTGCATCCTGTTGATGCTTGATCAGGTTTTCCAGCAGAACAGCACATAGTACCAATATGATCAAAGTTACTCACTTCACCTGTCAGTGGTCACGATGTTGTGGCTGATCGGTGTATACTTCTATTACTCATCAAAAAATGTAACTGTCCTGCTCATATAATCCAGCAAAAAAAAGAAAAAGTTACAAATCAGGGGTGTATCTTCTGTTTCAGTGTGAGGGTACAACCAAATCATTCCTCCATATTTTATTTGATAGTTTTTGAACATAAGAAATGGAATGGTAAAATATTTCTTGAGGAGTCATCGCCATATCTGCAGTCTCTACCTTTAATTTTTTGGTCCAACTGGTTCCCAACTCCTTTTTGAACATGTTAAACACATATTTTTTTCTCTCTTTTCTTTTCAGTATAATTGTCTGTTTTATTATTTTTTATTTATCATGTGTATCATTATTCGTATGTTTTCAACTACATGTTCGAAATAAATCAAATCAAATCAAGTGCTTTTGTCACAGCTCAGTCTATATTATCGAACAGTATTTGTTACAGAGGAAAAAAACATTCTAATTTTAAATGAACCAAACCAGTGAGCACTGCTGTTTTCATGTGTAGCACTCGTCACACTGATTGTACTACTATTTATTACTGCCAGCCATAAACAGGTTAATGAAGTGGAGTAGAGTTGTGTGCAGTCTTCTCTTACCTGAGCTGCAGCCCAGATACAGTCTACATGCTGCGTGCTGAGTCGGCCTTCTGCAGCCAAGAAGTTCAGGATCACTTGGCACTGTTTAATGATCTAGAAAACGCACACACACATGCTTACGATATGCAGTGCTGGGAGAAAACCTCCAGTCTCTAGTGGAGCATTGTTTAATCAAACCAAAGAGGGGACTTTACATTGAAGCTACAAACCAATTTAATAAAGACTTACTTTGTTGAAATACAACTGCATGCTTACTGTACACTATCAGTTTACTGTAACAAATGTCTCACCTCAATGTGCAAATTCGGTCCGAATATGTGCTCAACCACGTTGTTGTGGATCAGCCAGTCAGCTAGTTCCTTTGCTATGGACCTGAAAGGATGAAGCAGCATCACAACGGAAACAGTCAGTGAAGTAATACACCAGTTAGCAAGAACTAGAGAAATGTGTGACAAGGTGCATTCTGACTGTATGGATGTACGTCTGTTTTTCTTTAAGACTTATAAAGAGATGACAGGCATGTGTTTTTTCCTTGTTCCTTCAGAACTTTATTACTTTCCCTTTCCAGTCACATATACTGTAGCATGTACTTGGCCTTGAGAAAAATGGTACGAAATCGAGAACTAATTATGTCCCATCTGAGAAAGCTAACAGTTTTGTCTAAATGCCGGCTAGGCCAAAAATACAACAACACTGAAACTCTAAAGATTGCTGCATTTGTGGGTATCAATAAAATGCAATTACACAGCATCAATTAATGAAACCAGAGACAATAACTTTTCTAAATGCATGCACTGACACCTCCATGTGCATCTTTGAGCACAGGTATCCGATTCCTTTCAACTAACTTACGTTTCTGTGTCGGACACCAGGGACTCGTTGTTGCAGACGTCATTGAAGGTGTGGAGCTGATTCTGAGGAAACACAGACACACATGTTCCATTATGAGTAAGGACATAATACAATGCATGTTTTTGTACAAGGTTATTTCCCTTCAGTGGCACATCAAGATAAAAAAGAAAGCAACTAGCAAAGAAACTGGCACTAACTTCTAGAAGGGCATGAGACTTTTGCTCATTTTCATCCTATAATTGCTCTGAAGTACTTTACATGCTGCTTTATTTATACTGACATGTTGGAGAATGTTTAGTATCTAAAGCCTGCTGTTCATTTGTTGTTTTGTATATAGTGCAGTCGCTTCATATTGGCTGTCAGCAAATGCATTATATCTTCAAACCCCTTCAGTCTTACAAGCTAGGGTGCTGTATGTTTAACATGCCATGCTGAAGTCCAGTGTGCCTGTTCAAACTGAATATACATTGGAATGGCAACATGTGTTACCTACTGAATGCTCATATTAGGACTGCACAAAAATGGCCAAAATATAACATAATATTTTGATCAATTGTGGGATCACGGTTTTTTATCACAATCTTCATTGATTTTAACATTTTGACATTATATAAACAGAGGCAGGTGTTACTTCAATGTTGTGCTATGTTTCTGCTAAAGTACAAACTTGCATTAAAATGAGGCTTTAAATAATCTCCACAGAAAAGGCCTCCCTTGCTTAACATCTGCTTATACTGCTATCTGTGGATACTACAATTTACCATTGTTTCCTAAATGCCTCACATGCAGGATGTAGTAAAAGCCAACTAGGCATCTGTGCACAAAGGAGTCTCTAGTCTCCACTCAGTTACTGCAGTGCAGCAGCTCATACAGGAGTTTGACCAAAATTAATTTTAAAGAGAGTAAAACAAGGACATGTGATGTCAGACTTATCCAAGCTGAAACTATGAGTAGAGTGGTCAATGAGCAGAGCATTTTAAATGTCAATGTTGCAGTCACTCATGTTCATGTAATTGTGGGAAGGCAAAATGATCACCAAGATTAATATTCCATAAAGTGTGAGGCCTAGTTTATATGCATTATACCACCTCGTATTACATATAAGCATCAGGTTATAATGCTCATGTTAACTGCGAGCATTTCAACACACTGTAAACAGCGTGTTGACATTCTAACTACACTTCAGACATGATAACTTTACTATGCGCTTTAAATCACAGCTGAAGTCTGCAAACAGAGCTGAGAGTGAAGTGTCCTAAAATAATCAGTGTCCAGAGGCAGGGCTCCAGACTGTGACCAAAAGCGTCGCGTATGTGACCTTTTATTGAGTGTGCAAGTTAACATTTCAAGCGGCTGCATTCATGTGAGTGCAGTGTGATCATTAAGCTGTTCGGTGTCGCTCTAACCGGCGTGGGCAGTTACTGTGTCAGCACAGTTTTAGTTCATTCATCTAATAACTTATTTGGTTTCTTGAAAACCCTAAAGAGATTTCCACAGCTGAGCACAGAGGAAAAGTTTTGTTAAAATGGAAGTGTTAATGTTTTACTCTTACCAAATTAAAAAAAATAACTTCAAACACTTTACTCATCTGTCCATAGTTTCATCTCCCATCACTAAAATCTTTTGATGAATTTCAAGTCTGCGCAGATGGTAAAGGAGACAAAAGGACACTGGAACAGAGTCGAGGAATACACAGCTGTTCCTGTGTTGGTGGTTTAGAAACCATGACTTACACATTACAAATGTCTAATAAAACAGTTGCTTATATGTTGCTGTAATGAGTCCTGTCTTGACCCAGGGTTACAGGCACCCACATCAGTCTGACAGTAAGTTCAGTCATGTTTTGAAATGTGACTCACGGTGATTTGGCTGAGTCCAGCCAGCCTCATGGTGAGAGTGGGGGACATGAAGTATTTGAAGGCGAGGTCCAGGCTCTCTTTGTCGAAGCACAGCGCGCTGTCCAGCGGCTCCTTCACCGTGCTCCACATCAGGTCGGCCATGTTGCGTGCCGCGCTCTGCCGCAACTCCTGGTCCGAGAGCTTACACAGATACCTGCAGACAGCATCCGACATTTACTCAGCTGTCCAAGAAATTACCTTCTGACAAAAAATGGATATCATGCTCAACATTCATAGAAATAACTTCAACCAACTGTCCTCAGAATTTACTACTTAACCCTTATGACAGGAAAAAAGAAACAAAAGGGAAGAATTTGAGCAACTTGGTCAGCATTCCAAATCACAGTCATAAATGTGACGACACAAAATGTTGACATCACCAAAAACATTCCAACTCCAATTTATGTTCATATACTTATGTTTATAAGTATGCTTAAGTTCATATTCTGTTCATACACCTCAGATCACATTCGTTTTTCAGATGTACGTAGGCGTATGTTGAGATATCTGATCAACAGCCGAGTGCTGCTGACTCATCCACTCTGCACTCTGGGATGGTCGGGGTTGTGGTTTTCAGATCTTTTCTGCTGAGCCAGGAAGCAGTTGCTGCTAAAGGGGTTTGTGTTTTGCTGATTAAAAAAGAGATGTAAAAGAATGAAAAGCTACCAATATGTAAATTGGACTGAACAAATTTCCCAAACTATGTACAAAGCATAACTCAATAGGCTTAAGATAAAACACAAGGAAGGTGAGGTAGACGGTGCCATTAAGATTAATTCAGCTGCAGTTTGTATGGGTTCCTTACAGACACATTGCTCAAGAAGTTTACCCTGATCAGCCATACTGCTACACAGTGCTACACAAATTAAACCAAAGCAGTGCTTAAAGCCACACTTCCTAATATATAGAATATAGAATAAACAGTAAATGTGTACTAAAGCACCATCAGCAGGTCTGTGCAGCCTAAACCTCAAAACTCTGTGAAGCTGTACACAGCGGTCCTGTATTAAACAAGTTGATGTTTAGCAAGTACAGATTTACCATGTTCACTATCGTAGTTTCACATGCATATCATTTTCTAATTAGCATTAAATACAAAGTTCAGAAAGTGGAAACTGACATTATTTTTGCTAATATGTAACTATACACCAAAGCTACAGAAAAAAATATTCTTGGTGACAATCCACCTCAATCCATCCTAAGCCTCCAACCAGACGAGCACTTGTATATATGCACAAGGTTCGAACAGTCAGGCTAAAAGTCAGCCTGGCTTCTCACAGGATTCGAACCCTATTCTACTTAGTATAGGCCCTCAGTTCAACCCATTGAACCACCACATCTCACCTTCTCTGCCTCATCTGGGCTCATCACAGCCCTGTGATAGGACAAAGTCTCCCATCACCGGCTGGATTTTGTAAAGCCCAAAACAGAGCCAAGGGGAATTTCAGAGGTCTAGCTTCCTCTCAGACCACTTTAATTGCAATATGCTGAAAGGTTACAATGGAATGTTTTTGCTGTAATGCCAAAAAGTTCTGCTTATCCCAGGTTTAAGTGGTCACAAAAGGTATTACAATTCCTTGCTAGAGAGGAATAAATAAACCAAAAGTCAGGGGAATTCATCCGAGACTTGTTGAGAGATGTGACTGAAGGCTTGCTGAGATTTATACTCTTCTTTTTTAACTTACTGACATTGCTCAGTTTCTGATCTGAATCATAACTAATGGCTAATTTTAGATTATATTTTGTTTAGGCAAATCATAACAACTTTATACGACAGTTAACTAATTGTAAGTTTCCTCGGCCTTAAAGGCTTTGGGTGAATTTCACAGCACCCTGAGCTCTTGTAATCTCAGCTTTCTGAGTTTATAGCTTTCCTGTGTATGGGAAACTGGCACTTTTAAAGCTGTATCGCATTTTAAGTCTATGAGTGAATGCTGATAACGGTAATAACTAATCTTACTACTCCCAAGAAAGTGTGCATGATTTTTCCTAAGCATCACAAGCCACTGGTCTGTTCTGCCCTTTAGAGCATTGATTTGATGTTACTGAAAGATTTTTTTCCTCCTCAGTGAAACTAAAACAAAGAGTTAGAGCTTCAGAGACAAAGTAGTAAATATGGTGAACGTCATTTGAATGATTATTTTAATTACAATGATCATTTTATTCAGAGTCTCTGCTGAGTGAGACACAAGAAGCAATGAGACAGCAGAGCCTCGGCTTGCCTGTGTCACATGACCAGGCCCCGCCAGTCTCCTCTATGGTCACATGACCAGAGGTTGACTGGAGGCCAGGCAACTGTTGCTATGGTGACAGAGGCTCTTCCTAGCAACAAACGTGTGGCACTTTGGTATTTGGGGGAGCGAGTGCACGAACAGAATAGGTGCACCAATTGAGCGAGAGAGACGGAGACGAGCAGAGGGAGAGAGATCTGAGGCAGAGTCAGCCACATCTGGCTTCTTCACTTCAAATGACAGCAAACCACAGATTCATCGCATGCAACTAGGAGACAGAGCTGGACACTGAAGCTAATCATCACAGTTTTATAGAACATTTAAGGGTACACTAAATAATTTGACAGTGCAGAAAAACACATGATTAGGAGGGTTATTGATAGATACACTTGTTTTGAGTCAAATGTTTGGATTTCAGAAGCTGTCGGATGCTGTGCTGACAGGGAAGCAGGGTGTTCAACAAAATGGCAGCTAATCAATCAGAACACGGGGAAGAAGCAGAAAAAAATCTTTTTCCTCACAAACAGCTGAAGCATGAGATCAGAGGCTGTTGAGTTTCTTGTCTTAGTTTGTCTGAATGGCGCTTAAAAAACAACGTTAATAACCATCCTCGTGTGTTTAAAGATTAGCCGACTGCTCCGTGTGACTGCATCGATAACATGTGAAGGCAAACTGTCATTTGTTGTACAGTTATCAACAGAAGTACTAAGAGTGATTTTCAAAATATTTTTCTAATTTTGTAGTGCAACATCTTTTGAAAATCAGCAAAAGCAGTTGAAAAATTTTCCAATTTCCTTCCTACTCTGTTAAAGCAAACAATCATCTCTGTCAACTCACCGTATCACGTAGGTGCGGAACGGTATGATGTGCTGCATGACTGCAGGAATGTGCAACCATATTCGGATCTGTGGGCAAAAATAAAGCGTAGAGCATTTAACGTTAAATTTGGTTTTTAAAAAAAGGCAGGTGAAAAATGTACACTGGATGTTCTTAAAACATTATTATGGAACACACTCAGCAGTGCAGGGTAATACAATTCATCACCACTACAAGTCTCCAAAATGATCATAAAGTTGACGTGAGGCTTTAAAAGTAACAGCAGTGCCAGTGATGCCGTGAGTAACAACACTGTTAGCTTGGTGACACTCACATTGGAGACGATGGTGATGAAGGCATGGGCGATGGGGAAGGGGAGGCTCTCTGGAGTGCCCGACTCGAAGCACTCCTTCATCAGGGAGAGGCCGTGTTTCCCGCAGAACAGACAGACGTAGCGCAGCAGATGCAGAGGCACCTCCACATCCTGGGCAACAGGGAAGACAGCAGCACATCAGACATTTAAATTCATCTAGTTGGAGGCTCATTTGCATTTTCTTCTTTTGTAACAGTTTTCCAGAAGTGTAAGCTTTCTCTGAGCAGTGCTTACCCTCCTCATTCACTGTCAAACTGTTATTGGAACAGGAGGCAAAAGAATGTCTCAAGTGAAATAACCCGTTTAGACCAAGTTTTAGATTTCTAGGCTAAAACCAGGGGTAATAAAGGCGTGGTAAAGTGAATTATATGTGCAGTATTGCAAGCACTAAGGGGATATGTGAGTCTTACATAAACTCAAGTAATAACATGGACCTTTCAGTTTCCTTGGGACTATGTGGGAACAATGCGCTGCAGTTCCAGATCTGACACACAACAAATACATTCCGAACTTGTTTTGAGTCGACTGAAAGAGAAATCAGAGGATTCATTTGGATAAATCAGACGTTTTCTCTTGCCTCAGTTCTAAAACTGTGAAAGCTGGTAGTTTTTCTCAGTAGTCCAGCTCAATCGTTTTCATCCTCAAGTTTCATACAGCCTGTTCTTTATTCCATGCCAAACCATTTGCCCCTGAGCTTAATGAAAACTTTATTGTGGTGGGAAGGTGAAGGCCATCCAACAGACAGATTATCCAGGGACACATTACTGCTCTCTGGGGGACAGTAACTTCATCTGCAGGAAACCAAACCAAATTCACAGCCGAAGACACCAGCCTGTACTGTTACAGTGAAGATAAGTTCCCAGCACAGCTTTTGTTCCATGTTGACAGGACAGAACTGTCTACAAAAGCCAATACACAATGAGCCCGTTGAACCTAGTCTAACCCAAAGTACTGTGTTTATTTTCAAAACATTGATTCTGATCCTTTACAATGATCATTTCAGAAAACAAAGGGCTGACACAGGAGAAACAACCAACGAAACTCTGTTGCCGTGGACTTTATGAGGCCTAGCCCACTGTAATAATGTAGGCGTTGACAAAACAACCAAAAAGGGCAGGAAACGTGGACAATACTTAACTAAACAGAGAACTGTACTCAGCTCGAAAATCAACACACTGACAATGAACATGTGTCCCAAAACTATGATAACTGAACATATAAACTCTATTCCAAAAACACTAATGCTGAAGCTGGACTGGTTTCCTGCATTCCACCTTGAGCAGAGTAATTATTTTCTTAAGTTTCAGGTACTTTTTAAATCAGGCATGAGACCTGTTGGCCTTTAAAATAACTTTAGAATTTAAGTGGAGAAATGACCTTTCATCGGCAAGGTTATACCTTTCACATGTAAGCCTACACTGATAATACATTCCATGAACAAATTCACTGTTGCATTTGGACTAAAGAGTTTAAACACCAGAACAAAATATTGTTTTTCTTGTCAAAATAATGAAGTAAGACCAGAAAACGTTACAGCTCTGTGAATCATCTCTGAGCTTTGGAGGATTTTCCATCCCATGTGAAGCCATTCAGTCCATCAATATTAAAAACAAAAGTCGGCTGAGTCCACAGGACAAAATTAATTCAAGCTGAGTCACTTTGAACAACAGAGCCGATGGACAAAACTGGAAACCTCATACCTCAGACAGTTTTTATATTTGGATGCTCGGTAGCCTGGGCATCAGGTATCTCAGGTCAGGTCTGAGATAACCTCTCACACCCAGAGACAGTAAGACCTTTGACAAGAGTAAAACTCAAAGCAGATTGTGAGGCCATACCTACTTTATCCTGTATAAAGTTTTGGATTTTTTTAAATCTACGACTACTCTCTGTTAATTTAAGCAGAAAAACACTGAAATTGAAATTTTAATTGTGCAGCAACATAACAGAGAGAATATCATTATCTTTACTTACTCATAGCCACTTTATTAAGTACACTTGCACAATCTAATACAACTGTTCTGCTATATTAACTGTTCTGCAAATATAAGCAAATATAAGTTTGCCTATATTTGAAATGTTCATGATTTTGAAAAATACAGTACACACAATTGCTCTGTATCTTGTCACTGTGACTCTGTGTTGAAATTTAGGGAACTAGTCTTTGTTGCGCTGCTTTCAGTGCCATTTGCCTGTCTTTCTCTTTGTCTATAAGCAGGATCAAACAGAAACTACCAGGCCAAGTTTAATGAAACTTCATGGAGCAAGGCCGAAGGAAGAACCATTCCACTTTGGTGTGCGTGCAGATCACTTTCCTTCAAGTTGCGAGACAGGGCGTTGGCCCTGGTGGGGGAGTGCATTTACTGTGTGTCCTTCTAGTTACTTTAAAAACTAACAGTGTCAGTAAAACTGTATTTCACACTATGGTGGTTAAGCTTTTGAATTAATCTGCAGTTCAAATGTGTGGCAAACACTGGTAGGGTGTCTGTACAGATCAAGTACGCTAATATTAAATTGACTATTGAATGCTATCTAAATAAAATGCTATTCAAATAGCCAATGAAAATATACAGAAATTCTAAACATAGAGCCGAAATAATCACCATAACTATTATACAATTAACTACAATTGCAAAATGGAAAAAATTGATATTTAACAGCTCATTCACTAACTACTGACTGTGATATTGTTTAAAATGATTGTGGGTGCTCTAAGCATGAGAAGGCAGACGTGGCTATTTTCAAATGAACTGACCGTGTTGTGATTTCAAGTTCATTAAAAGTTTTGAATATCACTTAAAGATGCAATTTCTGTGCCAGTGATAAACTTCGCCCCTCTACTCCTATGGCAAGAAAACTGCTCCTGCTGCTGCTGCTGACTTCCCACATATTTTAAAATAATCACAGGAGGTGATGCAGTGAAAACTGGCATTAGAGGAAGTGAAATAACACTTGAGTAATTCTCTTCTCAGTACAAGGTGGAAGATTAAGCACCTTGTCAATTTTTTCCTGTTAATCTGTCCTCGTACCTGGTCAGAACTGTTACAATTAATTTTCACAGCATGCACTGTGTCAGACAAACCAAAACTAAAGAGTGGACGGAGCAAAAGTCCGGCCTGCTGGGAAACGATGTGACCACTACTCAAGTCTCCCCAGCCGACATGAGATGCTGCTGGGCACATGCAGGCTTCTGATGTCCTCGTCTCTTGCAGCAGTTCCTACATGCCTAAGGTCTATATCAAGTTTTCCTCACCACCCTCGCCTCTACCCTCACTTTCCTGCCCAGCTGTCAGCTCTGGGCATAAAATTTGTTGAAGCTTTCACAAGATAATAGTTTGCAGAGCACCTTACAGGAATTATGCCCTAACAGTTTCACAGAAATGAAGAAGACAGTTTGTTTTTTGCAGAAGTTTGAGTGATTTTTATCTGCTGTAGGTGTCAGCTGATTAACAGGAAACTTGTAATTAATGGTGTGTGTCCACAGCACTTATCAGTTTAACGCTTTCCATTCAAATGTAGCAGCAGTATGAAAACAATCAACTTGGTGAAATGAAGATAAGATAAGTTTCTTACATTCATGTCACAGAAGGAGCCGAGGATGTTGCTTTCATGAGCAGATATGTCCTGGGAAAAAGGAACAGGAACAAAAGTAGCACTGTTTTAGAGGACACAGACTTGGATCATCTTTAAAACAGAAAAGTTACAAGGCTTGTATTCAGAGGTTTCTGAAACACAGCACTCTCCACATTCAAAGCATGTTTAAGGAGCTTAAAGAAAAGAATGTGTTTTGGCATGGTCATCAGAAAAAAACAATACATCAGTGTGTTGACAGTGTTTATACCACAAAGCTTGATTTTGTCAGAAGCACGGACATAAAAGCAAAGTTTGCAGTAACAGCCTGATCTATCCAGACTCCACAGAGTCTGAATGATACCCAGTCGCTTTTACTAACATTTATATATCAAGGATGCATTTGGCAATTGGTTTTTAACATAGCATAACAAAGATTTTTGGAAAGGAACACAACAACATTTTGGGAAACATACTAATTCACTTTCTTGCTGAGAGTTAAACGAGTTAAACCAGACAAACTGATGGATTTTACACACAATAACAAGTATGCTGATTTTATGTGACTTAACGTGAATCAGTTCAATTATTTTTCACTACTTAAATTTTGGACATGTGCATAACTGTGTCAAAAAAGCTATATTCCTTCACAAATATCTTTTTATAGTGATTGAAATCTACTCAAACAAAAGCTAATACTTGATTTAATGTATTATCCAATATTTTATATTACACTGAATTCGCTAAAACAACGTTCGAACAACGTTCGAACCATCAAATATGCAGCTGTGTAGGGTGTTTATGGTTTGTCAGCATTCAGTCCTGAGCTGAAGCCAGGAGGCCTTCTGCCTAGCCTAAGTGGAAACAGTCCGTTTCCCCCAAAGTTGAATGATCAGTGACTATTTCAGCCATTACCTAAAAAGAAACTGCTGCAGAGAAAAGGAAAGTGGAGGCTCTAGTCCATGAGTGTAACGGTGTGACCTGTGGTCTGGGGCTCATTCTTACCTCTATGGTGGGGTGTGTGTTGTGTTTGTAGGCTGTGTACAGGGGAAACTGGATCTGGAAGATCTTGGCTGCACACAGCAGCAGTTTCTCCCTCTCCTCTGTGTTCCAGGAGCTGAAGGGATCCTGGCTGTCACTGTCACTACTTCCTCCAGCACCACCATCACCACCCCTAGAACCACTGCCACCATCCCCAGGTCCCAATGCTTCCACCTGCGCTTCAACTGGCAGGCTCGCCCCCTGATCCTGGTTCTGCGTCTTATTCTGGTTTATGTCAGGCGTGTCAGCATCCTCTTCAGCAGAGTCTCTTTCCACATTCACAGGTTCGTCCTCCCCAGGTGAGGGTGGCTGATTGAGGGGACCTTGTCCTGACTCCCCTCCGCTCCATTCACACCCCGCCCCCTCTGGCCCAGACACACCCCCTTTGTGTGCGTGGTCCTGGACACTGCAGAGTCGGTCTCTTAGGCTGCTGATCTGAGCGATGACCAGGTTGATTAGGGCGTAGACCAGCTGATTAAAGACCTCCAAATGCTTATACTCCTTGAAGCAGCAGAGACATTGTCTGGAGACACAACACAGAAGAAGAAGGAAGCGTTAGAGAAGCTCAAATCTCAAGCCAGTCACATCAGGGTCTCACTGGGTGGTGAGATGCTTCAAACACCTGAAGCAGCTGTATGAAAGTCACTGTTTTACATTTTACTTTGCAGTACATGAAACTAATGCTCAAAAGTCTGAGTGTATAACTGTCATCTGTAAATGTGAGCAATTTTTAGCCTTGTTGATTCATTCTCTTTGCTATAAGCCAGTAACGCTTTCTATATGACTCCTGTGAGTTTAACATTTTTAGATAGTTCAATTAGGGTTAATGACTTGATGTAAACTAGCAAAACTCTTTAAGGAGTAAACGCTTCCTGAGAACTTGTGGGGGAAAATCTCCCACTTGTAAAATTCTCTCATTTCTAAGGAAAGCTCCAAAGGGGATTTTCCACATGGGTTAAGAATATAATGTCTGATCTTACAAATGACAACCAGATGCCAGACAATCTCACCCACACAATCATGACAACATATCGCTACTGGAAAAAACATAACAATTCCATGATACAAAATTTTTCTTTTCTTGATATAAAAGCTAATATAAACATTCTGCAAGTACTATATTTGGAGAGATTTAGATTTGGATACCATAAACTGTTCTGAAAAAAAAACAGATGCAGCTTGTGTGACTGGGCCCTTTACTGACCAAAATAGGCGCTTAATAGTGAAGGTGTAGAAATAACCTTGTAAACAGCCTCAGGCTCACAGGGTTAAAGGAGAATTCCAGTTTATTTCAAACTGGTGTGTTTCTGCAACAATGGATTTATTGTGTCTCAATGGGTCATGCTAACTTTGCACTCTCCACCTCCCTTTTCAGGGAAACAAGGAGTTACATAAAACATCGCTGGTTGTTGAGCTGTGACATGGAAACTGCTGTTAACACTCGACTTCTGGTCTTGAGCAACATGTAGCCACACCATCATTCAGTGTCATTAATTTGGATCCGACTCACAGTGAACTCATGTTAAATTTAAACATTACATGCGTTTAGACCTAGCGGCCTCCATTCACGGTTGTGAACACCCCCACGTTTTCACAGGTAGTCTCTTCCTCTCACTGCTAAAAAACAATGGATTAATCCTTGAAGGCTGTTGATATAGCACTTTTCTCCTTATGACAGTAACACTATCAACTGTCTGAACAATGATCATTTAGTGGGATGAGAATACATGAACCAAGGAGACGACAGCCCTAACATTCTGACTGCAAATAAAAATCTTCCACTTAGCTTCTCCTTAAACAAGCCTCTGACTACTATTGCAATCCACTGAGTTGAAATATTAATGACAGACTGGGCATTTACAAAACAACACACATAAGACAAAGAAGAAGTGACGGTACAAGCTTCTTATCACATTCTAGAAAGAAAACAGCAGGTTTGCATGTCCAAGTGTGTGGAAGTACACTGATGTTTTGCCTCATGTCACAGAATCTCTGAAGTAAGAAGAACTGCTTTTAAACTCCATACAGATGGAAGACTTACACAAAGAAGGACACACAGCAGAAACAAGACAAAATTGCCTCTTGGTAGCTTTGGAAGAATGAGTCAGCAGATCTGGGACACTCTGGTCAGCGACTTTAAGTCTGCTTTAAACACCAAATATAAAACATTCCTGCTGCATGAATAAGAGCAGACCAAAAACAAACAGCAGACTAAACAAGACTCATAATTACTCGGGATCGTCTTGTCATCTGCTGGTCTCGACCGTCAGAGCAGTTTTCACTCTATTCTGCTCTCACAAAACAGAAATCTGTCTGCTTGGAAAGGAAACTTCAAAAAGACTGCGTCTATTTTAATATATTAAAATATAATATCTAATATTATTTGTTATATATCAAACTGACAGTTAGCAGAACATGAAGCTAAAGATTGATCATAGTAAAGACATACTGACGCCTAAGAGACACCCACAGAGCCGCTATTACTGAGCAGCTTCACCAGGATTAATGCCTTGCTCAAAAGTAGTTTGACTGGAGTTGCTCAAGAAGTGCACAATGAGTCATTCATTTCCCCCAATCAAACATCCCAAATAGTAAGAAGACAGTGTGCCTGAAGTTTGTGTTCATTTGTAGATTTTCCTCACTGCTATACATTACTTTGAAGACGTTTCCCAGCTTGTTGTTAGATTTTCTATTTTCCCTTCGTTCTAGTTTTTTTTTTTAAATAAAAGACAAAAGAGACAGATTAGTGAGAGAGAAGTCACAGAATGGTCTGACTCGGTTAACTTAATCCTTGATTATAACCCCTTGCTAACACAGACATGGACAGCTGGACACCACAGATGAATAACTGTTGTTCTACTACTTTCTAGTCCACTTGGAGGACTATGGTCCATACGTGGACGGAAGATCAGCAACAGCTTGGCTCAGACAAAAATTGCATGCAAACATCTCCGGGGGAGTCCATGTGGACACTCGTGTACTCGTGTACTCGTGGACACGGAACATTTATCTTACAGTCCAGTTAAAGGATAGAGCAGGAGAGAATGACTATTTGTCTACATAAAGTACATGCAGTCAATGCCAGTTCAATACTTCTTCCAACTCTTCCACCAAAATAGTATTTTAACAACGATAACTGTTGACACTTGAACATTTGATCAAAATAATTTTTTTTTTCTCACCAGATCAGAATTTTGCAAGTGAACTGGTGAGGCAAAGAGCTGCAGGCATTACGGTTTAGAATTTTTACATACACAAGATTAAGAACAGCAAAGCCATGAACATCATTTTACTTGAGCGTAGGTATGGAAATTTTATGGGACTCCAGCAGAGGAGGCACTGACCTCTGTGTCCAGGAGCTGATGTAGCCCAGCACCCGCAGGGCATGTTCCTTCTTCAGCTGAAAGCCTCCTTCACTGCTGTCTGCATCCGATACTGAGGAGAGAAACCCAAAATACCTGTTAGAGAACACCTACATCATCCTCTGGAGCTGGACTGAAACATATAAGACTTTCATATTGCATGTGTGAAAGAAATGCTGGGTCAACACCACCAGGGAAAACTGGCTGGTGTTAGAACTGTCAAGTCTGTCACCACTGGTCAGTAGCAAAACAAAACACAGGCTAAGATACCCCGACTAAAGCATGACAAACACTGGATTTATCAGCATTCAACTTAGTAAACGTACACATTTTTCAAACTTTCCACCCCATTTTTGCAACATTAGTCTTATATGATAAATTTACAACCCCCAAGTATAAATTGAGTCACCCAGGAAGGCCATTACTTGCCAAAAAATTGGAATAAAATTCTGTGAAATTTATGTCCAAATGAAAAAAAAAAATCTCCTGGAAGAGAGAATACTTCTTCAAAGATACACTATTGTGGCCTTTCGGACAATTTTTTTAACATTTCAGTCCACTTTAAACATCTCCGTGACCTTTAATTCAACAGAAGTTATTTAGATCTTTCTTTCCTAACAACCAACATTCACCTCTGTCCTCCAGCAGCTGTTTGGAAGCTATTTACAGAATATGTGCATTATTTATGACCACCTAGTCCAACTGGAATACAACCTAATGAATAATGCAAATTTCCTTACGCTGCAGCTTTACAGCACCTGTTGCATGCTTGAGACTTCACTAGGACGTGTCAGAATGGTGAGCTCCTGTTTAAGTTGCATAGCAAAGGAAAAGTAATTTTTCCCAACAAATGAACAGGCTAGCTTAGCGTTAGCACCACTTCCTGATAACAAAGAGGAGAGCATATCCTAAAACTGACTTCAGCCATTCCTGGTGTAAAATTTCTTGATCTCGAAGGCTTTTTAGCTGCTGAACAACCAGTAAAAGCTCACTTCCAATGCACTGCTTTGATCACTTCTCACTAATTGTTCTCCTGGTCAGTCTGAGAAGTATGTGGTGAAAAAACTGACACTTCACCATAAATTTTCCCAGAAAATGCAATAAATGGATCATCTTCACTGCAAACAAAAACGACTCAATGTCATATCAGGATCAGAAGATCAAGTAAAGTTAAGCCGACTGGCTTCTCTGCTTTATAAGGTTTTTCTTCTGTCTCTTTCTACTCTAAAATATAGAAGTGTTACAAATAAAATACATAAGACACTATGAGCAAATACATCATTATTATGTTTACAATCAAACAGGACAATGCCTCAAAGATGTGTATCAGACGGGCTCCAAGTTGGAGGTTTTCCAATTCAAAGTCATTACATATTGGTGCTGGACTTTGACAGCTTGAGTCTAAAGTTACTGCTATTGTTCTGGCCTTCAAAGATCCACATCAGCCCAACCCAGTTTAGGGGAATCAAGTGTCTCCACTGAATTGCTAACCTGCATTTGGGAGCAAAAAGAAACAGAACACAAAAACAGCAACAATAGTGTTCAACTGTGGGATATCAGAAGATTGGGCTGCTTTCCTGCAGGAGTGATGTGGGCTGTCGTTTGATGTTGTCTGGGAACGGGCACACAGGTTCCAACATTAAACTTAGTTCACTGCTGCAACTCAGCATGGATATAAATACAAAGAGGGGGAGGACAACTTCAACGTGTGATCACACTCTTCAGCTCAGCAGCGACTGCAACGCCGAGCCAGACTGGAGGCGTTTAAATATGAATGTTCCAGCTGTGAAACTAGAATAAATGCAGTTCAACTAGAATGTATTTTTGAAAGGAAGCAGAGGCTGACTGCATGCTAGGGAGCAAAATATGATCTGAAGCACCACCAATGACAAAGTATGACAAAAACCGTATGCTATTATGAATGTGGCAGTAGAACAACTTCTTAAGTATCTGTTCTTTGCCCATTTTTAAAAGGATTTCAGCTGAGCTAAAGGCTGGATTTTAATATTGTCGCTTCAGTATTCTAAAATAACACCAATGCTGTAGCAGGAAATGAGTATTTAAATAAATGGTTGCATGGTAGCCAGCTGTCAGCTGAGTCTAACCAAAGCTTGAAGATAATTTTGCAGTTTTACATTTAAAGCTATTGAAAGATCTGAAGACTCTCACATGAGTCGTTTACACTGGTCTCATACACCATTCTCAAAGGTTAAGGATAAATTTCCATGTCTGAAGCTCACTATGCTTAAAAGCTGTGATTCTACTGGGCCTCTCAAAGTATCTTTTTCATATTCCAGACACGCACTTTCACTTGGAGGACAATACTTTTATCTAGATGACAGAGTCTGAGAAAATAAATACACGGCCTTGTAGAAACTTGAAACTCAGTAACTGAAAATGTGTTGTTTCCAATAAGGTACATACTTAAGTATTTGGAATACATGAGAATAAGGTAAAACTGCCAAAAATCCAAACAATCAGTGTTTTTCTATTTGATAGACCAGCAATTTCCATATCAATACATCCTTCAATTACTCAACATTTCATGTTTGTGCCTTACTTTCATTACTATTTACGAGGTTGAAAGACCTCTCAAACAACAATCACAATATTACACTATAATGTCTCCATTTCAGCTGTCGACATGTACGACCCCTTAAGTAGATACAGGTATCCAGGACATCTTTGGATTAGGGGTCGACCTATGTGTTTTTCCTCAAGGGCGATAAGTGATACCCATTATTATTAATCAAGGGGATAGCCCTTTTGAAAACACCTATGATACACAATTATAACTAATCATTCTTTGTACACATCTGTACCAAAATAAGACTTAAAATAACATTCTTCTTCACCTGAATTCAATGCACATCACCCACTGAACATCTGCTTGTCAATAGGCACTATGATTTCCTAAATGCCCGACAGGCAGGCTAAGATAGACGCTGCTAGGCCTCTGTACAGAGAAGCCTCTAGTTTCTACTCAGTAACTGCAGCACAGCAGCTAAGACAGATGTGCCTGAAAGGTGTGCTCTTAATCAGATTTACCCAAGATGAAACCAGGTCATTTTATCTACATGGGCTGCTTTCAATGAGCAATGTTAATATCTCAGTCAGCTATGTTCATTTAATTGTGGAAAGCCAAAATTATGACTGTGATTAATATCCCATTAGTTCTGCTGCCCTACAACCGGCATTCTGTTTGGTCTTGCAACCAAATTTTCCTTTTCAGTGTTTCTCTCCTGTTCCTCATTCATTTTTGCTGTGCATAAGCCTACAAGCAAACAAACTAAAAAAAACTCTCCAAAGACCAGACACATTTCTATTGTGGATCAGTAATGGAAAATGACAAATGTGCAAGTTTTCTTTTTGCATCAAGCACCAAAATAAGTTGTAGCACAATGCGTCTAAATTACTTTACCTTATGTGGCTATGGCTCACTGCAATGTCGAGGCTGAAACAATACATCATGCAGCCTTAGTTTGGACATTATTTTGGAGTTTGTATTTAACACATTAAGATGGTTCTGCAGGAGGCTACTGTAGATATACAGACACACATTCTAGTCAGAAAAAGTAGGCCAGGGTCAGTGATTGTCAGCCTTCTCGTTCAACATGGTCCTGTGTGCTGGTGTGTCTGTTGCTGGGGAAAAAGTTAAAAAGGTATTGCTGTTGTTTTTTTTTCATCGTATGGAACTGCAGAGATGTACTGGTTGGTGCCCTGTTAATACATGCATGCTGGAATTGCAGGTGCATCCTGCTGTCCTAAATTTCAGCTTTAACCACATTTAGTCCTGCATGCTGAAGTTTCATTCAGCACTGGTGTCAGTGGTCACTAACTTCAAAATGAATAAAAATACATGTGAGTACTTTCACTAGCAGTTCTTTAAAGATGAAAATTAATAACATCAATATATTTCAATGTCTTTTCACAGCAGACATTTTAACGTGCTGAAAAATGTAAGAAGAGCACAGGTGTGAACTGTAGTTAATAAAAGCCCCCCAGTACAATCATGACAGTGAGCCACAACATGCAATACAAGGGTCCCAAAATTTTAACAGCAAAAGGGAATTCAAAATCAAGGCCCTTGAATTATCTGTGATGTATTCTACATTTTTTAAACAATGCATGACTTATTCCTTTGAACTTTGAGCAGTGTTGGGGTGTATTTTGCTGCTGTCAGTTTTACTTCCTGTGGGCTTTTTCACTGAAATATAAGGTCCTGTGTCTCTGTGAAAACAGCACAATGATAGACAGAATAGACAGTGCAGCAATTATGGAATGCCATAAATCATAAAGAAGTTCAAATTCTTTGATTACTTGCTTTAGAAAAGTTTTAAAAACCTGGAACCAACATATTTAACGTGTTTCAAAGTGCTTTCAGGCGTTACCAATACTGGAAAAAAAGGTGACTCTGCAAGCTACAGATATATTACTAATTTTTAATTTGTTTTCATTTGTTTTCATACCTGTCTCTTATCTAGTCTGCGTAAGCAAAGCCTGCAGTTTCGTACATTTAGGGCATTTGGTTTCGACTTGGTTCATTTTCCCGACAGCGGCACATACAACAGACACACAGATACATAAAACAGAAGAGCAGCAATATTTTTTGGAAACCACATGGATTAGTCCTGCGTTAAGAAACACCAGTTGAACACAGATCCCCGTTGTAAAACAGGATTTTGTCTCACACACACACACACTCCCTACACATGCTGCTGCTGCAAATCTGAGGTCACAGGTCACCTACACACACTGCACATGGACCTGCCAGTCTTATTGACAGAGCTGTCACAGCTGACAGCACCCTGCCTCGGAACTCCCATTCCACCCCTCCAGGGTTTTCCACTAGTTTTTTTAATCAAGAAAGTTGTAAAGACTCATCCTATCATTCCCAAAATAAACAAAAATAAATGGAATCTCACTAGTTTCATTGTTGAGGTGGTGAAAAAAGTCTGTCTGCAGTAATTTGACTCACAATCAAGCCACATTTAAAATGTGAAAATCTGTGTGGTGTTTCACAGCAAACATTAACCTTCATCTAATTTTAACCACACACTATGAAAACATCTATCTTGAGAGTGCTGTTTAACAGAAGTCAAATGTCCTTCACAGCACAGAGGACAAAAACATAGTATGTTCATAGGTGCTGCTCCCCACCACTGTAAATTCATTATGAATTGCAGGGCTGGTTACTAAGACTTAACAGCTTTTGAGTGTTCACGTTTTAAATCTACATTTTACTAAATCACACTGAATTTGGTTCTAGTTGTTTGTTCAAAACAATGACTAACAGTAACATTTTGGAACTGAAATCCAGGGAATCATATCAGTGCTGGTTATTCCTAAATGACGCTGAGCACTAAATATGAGGTCTGACACATTTTTGTCAACCTGACTTAATCATACATACTTTTACACACATTAAGATTAGAGAACTGTTCTCTGGCGGCTGTGATATGTTCTTTACCTCCATGCATCCTCTGGCCTACATGAAAACACCACACAATCGAGAACTCACTCAGTTGAATCTCAGCCTGTGAGCTCTAATGGCAACATAAACATCTTAGTGAGAGATCACATGGCAGCCAATAATAGAATACTATAAACTACAAGTGACTTCATTGATCACAGCATCGGTGTGAACCCCAGCAGGCAATTCAACTCAGAAGTTTTTTGGAGTTGGTACAATACCTTTTGCTGTCTTTCAAAGTAACCTTTTCAAACAAGTTAATTGTGCATTCAAAATACACTATGTAGACATTTTCTAGGAGTCTGACTGGGTGTTGATTTGCATCATTTGGCATCACAGGTTTATTACTGATGAAGAGTAAGTTAATGCTGCAGCTTACAATGACATTGTTTTGGACAACAGTCTGCTTCCAGCTTTATGGAAATAGTTTGTGTTTGGCCCTTTCCTGTTTCACCATGAGCAATCCCCTTCCCCAAAGTTAGCTCCATGAAGAAATGTCTCCTTCCAGTTTTGTGTGGCAGAACTTTGCTGGTCTACACATTCGTCTCAACTCAGCCCCATCCAGCACCTTTGAAATAAACAGAAATTGCAACTGCAAGCCTGGCCTTATCACACAATATTAGTGGTTAACCGCACCAACACCCGCTGTGACACAGTGATGGGGTTTACCTGAACAAGTAATCACACTTCAGCTAACCCTCCTTTGCTCCCCTCCTGCTCACTTGCCCCCTTAAGGAAATGAGGTTGTTAAACAAGTAGAATAATTCAGGATTTTGACATGACATGTTCAGCTTTCCCCACGTCTGTAACATATTTACTTTTAGTCATATACGGTGCGATGAGAATGATGTTTTCTTGCCAAATCAGGTGATCACAGCTCACTGTCACAAGTGTACTTAAGCATATGGACACACACTCATCCAAAGGGTTCATCTTCCAACTCACAACATAACAATTTGTCCAAAGAAAATTATCAGTATAACTTTTATTGTCCCCTTTTACGACATACAACAGAACTGAGTACACCACTATACAATATCACTAAAATCTCACATGATTCAAAATTGCATCAAGTTCGAATGCATGCATTTTTGGTAAAGCACTTCCTCAACTGAATATTCTAAATCAAATATGAAAACTATATTAAAAATACAGGCCACAAAGTATAAACTGAGTACAGCAAAAGTGAACACACCTGTGATTGCTGATACACGTCAGAAAAACTTTGATTATTAAAATAAATCTGAGTGCAACTGAGATTTTCAAGCAGCCTAACTGCATATCAATGAATTTAAAATGACTTGTGAACACCAGAACTTTGTAAGTGTTGGATCTACAGGCTGTGTCCATCTGCATGTCTGCATCATGGCTCCACATCTTCACAACATGTGGAGATGTCGTGAAGACATCACAACATCCTCTGGCAACTGATTTTGCAGTTGCCAGAGGAACTGCAAAATCAGATTGTCAGTATTCACAAATGGAAAACGAATAATCCATAACCAACTAAGCCGCCATCAAACCACAACTGTAGCATTCAAGAGGTATAGAACAAGCCACAGTATAGCTAATCAGAGTCTCAGTGGCAGTCCTCTTAAACTGCCACCACAAACAGAGTGCTACTTGCACAACCTAGGTCTGAAAAAACAGAAGTGTTTCAGACTTGGCACAGGGGTTATCAATAAAAATCTGTGTTTCTGTGACAGCTCAGACAGTGTGGACAATGCATAATGTCATCCTCTGTAGATGGCATACAAAAAAAACCCTTGCTTGCTCTTCAGCTCAAAACTGCACGGGTAAGCTTTACTACAGAAAATGAAAAGAAGCCCGGTGAATGTTGTGAACACATTCATTGGTCTGATGAAACTAAGATGCATTTGCTTGGCTTAGATGTGCTCCAGCATATTTGTCATGAACCTGACCAGGACTACCGCAGTGAATGCAAAGTCCTGACAGAGAAACACACAGGTAGGAATGGGACGATATGGTTCTGCATGATTGTAAAAATTATTAGGGAAATTACATTTATAGATGACACCACAATTGCCAGTGAATACACCAAAATACTGGCTTAAAAGATGAGTTAATGTCTGCCAAAGCTTGGCAGAAGAGGAATATTCCAGCATGACAACCATCCAAAACACACTGCCAAAATCACACAAGAGTTTCTAAAGAAGAAAAAAATGAAAATTGTGACCTGGTCAAGTACACCGCCTGACTTCGATCCAACAGAACACGTTGGGAGGATTTTTAAAAAGAAATGCAGACCAACGCAAGCCTTCCAGCAAAGAATGGCTGAAAAAATAGTTTCTGAAGAATGACAGTACATCTCCCCAGAAATCTGTGCAACACTAGTATCCTCCATGCTGAGTATTGAGTCTGCCATTAAAAATAAAAGTGGACATACAAAGAATTGAAAAAAATAAAACATCTAAATCCCAGTAATGAAAGGTATTGCATCGAGTTCCTACTTTATACAGTAGATCTGTACTGTTCATTTTTGACATAACAGCAAATACCCTACCGTTAAACCTAGAAGTAATGCAATCACTGTAAGGCTGTAAGGTGATACAATTTAGAATCATTTGACATTTAAGTGATATTGCACACAGGGTGCACTCACTTCTGTTGTATACTGTAAGTTTGAATTAGGGAGCCATGCTACAGTCAGGTGCAGGACTCTGTATAGGTGGATTCCTATAGAACCTCCGGGAGGAGCTTTCACTTCACATACATACAAGTTCGTGACACACAATAGGTGGGACACACACGGAAAAATGACAAATAAACACTTGAACGCTGCATGTTAACTGTGCTTTTAAATATTATCATATAAAAAGGCTTTGTTCAATGTTTTTGAGACACTCCTAAAGTACAGCAAGGCCTGGTTAGCACGCCTATTCTAACGGCTAAGTTTTAGCAATAAAGGCAACCTTGTATTTACGTCTGCTTGCTAAAGTTAGCCCCGCAGATGAAATGAGACTTCGTGGCAAAAATAGTATTAAATGTACCACCAGAACGAACAAGGAGTATTGTTAGTGTGCTAAGGACATCTGTCGAAAAATGTACAGAAGCTACCGAGGACTGTCGATATGCTATATGCCAAAATATGCGCCTCGATGCAGCCATTAATTTTCCTCAGCTAGCTTAGTTGCCGCTAGCTTATAGTAACATTTAACTGACTCGCCAAATCACACATAAGAATTTTATATCATCGCTTTAGTGTCAACGCTATTAACTGGAAGCGTATTTTTGAGTGTGTGCAGGCCGTTTTGAACTGTGAATTTGGCCTCAGCAAAACAATGGGTGGCAGCGGAGTGGACAGCTAGCAGACTGACCTGACAAACACATCAAACAAAGTCAGCCTGCTTGCTAGCTCAACTTGCTAACTTAGCTAGCTAACTTCCAAATCCGTGCAAGCCGCGATTTAACAACTTCGACATCCTTCAAAATCTCCCCTATTCCCTATGTTCAAGAGTACTTAGGTATTTTAACTCACGACTGTAATGTCACACACAAAACTGACCGAGGTAACAAGATTCTCAGTCGATTTAGAAGCTCTGATGAGTGTTTGACAGACAGGCCCAAAACTGACTGCCAGTTTGGAAGGGAAAATGGCATTTGCATTCATATCAAATCGACAGTCCGACACAAAACCATAACTGTCACTGACTGTAAAATATGCAGTCAAAATGTCGTGACTTCCACCGTGCTATGGTTGTAAAGTCTGGACAGAAAGGCGAGCTAAACAAGAAAACACACAAAGTTACATTTGGCTAGCCCCCAAGCTAACATGCTTCCATCAGGCTTCAGTGGACAGCGATGCTAACATCAAGCAGCTAGTTCAGCATCGTCTCGTGGAAATAAAATGATTTGTTTACTTACTTTCATTTAAAACCTCCACCAGCTCGGCGCAGTTTTCACACATTGTTCATGAAGAGGAAAACTGAGTGCACCTACTCAAACCATTGCACTGGAAACTGTTGTTGGCTGGCAGTTGGTTGTTTTGGGGGTAAAAAAGGCCCAGTGGAGGGAGTGATTGGTGAAGGTTATTCCACTAAATGAAACCAGGGGAAACAACAAGGTGTAGAACGTGATTTGCATCCAAGCGAAGTTGATGTACACCAAAAGTTAAGAGGCACTGGAAGGTAGAAATCGAGTCAGTCTCCAATCTGAGCGTTACTTGAGAGAGTAGACACAGCAGCCATGTTGAAAAAGGAGGGGGGGCGACACAGCATGTAGATAGTTCGGGAGTTTTCGTCATGTCTCCTTCGACCGTTCGTTTTTCTTCGGTAGTCTCGCGATATCTTCCAAATAAAGTAACGTTTACAACCTTTTCTCATCTCAAGGGCAAATGCTGTGGTAATACTGTCCAGCGCAACAAAATATTAAGAAACTAACATTTTTAACAGAGAAAAAGATTATAATTAATACTGCTATCAGGATTTGACACGTATATCTATTCATATTTTATTTTTTATTCAAAATATTGTGCCTCTTATGCCATATAATTTTCGAGTTTGTGTTTAAATATAGTTGCATGTAAATAAAATAAACATCCAATATATTTAACAATAACTGAAACTGAACCTCAAATTAAGTTTTTGCCATTAGACCTACCTTTACCTTCAGACCTATTTAATGTCACATCTGGCCACAAGAGCAGAACATTGCATCGGTGCTGCCAATGTTTCAAACTGCTGGATTTCTTTATGAACCAAAAAGTAAAACGTGTAGAAGTTCATTTTTTGTAATAAATACATTTTTAAAAAGATAAACATCATAAATTATGATGTATTTACATGTAAAGTAAAAATTTCAAGCCTTTTTGTCTTTTAAATCCTGTATCTCAAATTATTAGAATATTTCCTAAGATCAATCATAAAAAGGATTTACAACACCAGAAGGATCAACTTCTGAAAAGCATGTTCATTTATGCACTCAATACTTGGTTGGATCCACAAATTACTGCATCAATGCAGCATGGCATTTAAGGGATCACCCCGTGGCACTGCTGAGGTGATGATATAATATGATTCTGACGTTATCTCTGGTTCAGGAGTGTCCTGATGTTAGGATTATGACAGTTGTAGCTCCTTTCCTAAAGACGTCTGTGCCTGGTGACTCTTGATGCACCAACACCAGCCTCAGTCCTTGTAAAGCTCTCCCAAGTTCTTGAATCGACTTTTCTTGGCAATCCTCTCAAGGCTGTGATCCTCCCTGTTGCTTGTGCACCTTTTCCTGCCACACTTTCCCCTTCCAGTCAGCTTTCCATTAAAATGGAAGCACTCCGCCAACAGCCAGCCTTTTTCAGCAGTGATCTTCTGTCCCTTAAACTCCTTGAGGTGGATGTCCAGATCATCCTCTTGACAACTTTCACGTCAGCAGTCTTCCTCATGATTTGAATGATAATTTACTCAAACTTGAAATGAAATATTACAATTACTTGAGATACTGTAGTTTTGATTTTCACAACCTATAGAGGAATAAAAACAAAAAAGACTTTGAATATTTCACTTTACGTGTAATGAATATAGAATATATGAAAGTTAACTGTTCAATTATTAATTACAAAAAACTTTTTTACAATATTCTAATTGTTAGAACAGCATCTGTACATCCTTCTGTATACTACTACTTTTAGCCAAAATAAAAGTCAGAGCAGTCTGTGACTACAAACAGATCTGCTCTGATGTTTTTATAAAGTTTTGTGATAAGGTACACTAATTTTTTTAATGTCACTGTATTCTTTACATAGGTCACACACCAATAAGTAAACTGACGGCATTATAATTAAAACGCTTGGGAAATTGTTAGTAAGAGAGCTCAATCAAATTTCATTGAAGCCGTCATTTCAAGAACACAAATGTAATATTGTCACATAGTTCATTATTTTTCTGCTGGGCAAAGGAATAATTACATTTTTTCCCAAAGTGACAGTATTTACACACTTAAGAATCAGGAATCTCCAACTTCTACTCAATTCAAGGCCTCTTCATATTTTCATTTAACTTTCTTTTTCCCACTTCAAGTTGATTCATTTTGTATTTTAACTGAACCTTGAGAGCGCTGCGTATTAAAATTCCCAAAACCTTCAGTACAGAATTTTTTGTCCTGACAGAAAAGGAAAAGAGGGTTCAGTTCCAGGCAACACTTAATTACAGGGCTGGGTTACACAGTGGTGCCTGACAAAATTGAATATCTGAGGTGAAAAAGTCTCTAGTGTCACTGAGGTGCCCAGTTTTTCTCAATGATCCAGTTCATACTTTAAATGCGTGTTGATTCAGCTCACCGCTTACTGATCTTCAGTCTGTGTCCACTGTAACCTGAACATGACACAGGACAAAGTTCTACTAAAGGCAAAGCACAAATGTCATCTACATTTCTGCCAATTGTGGCTTTTTACGTAATCAAATAAGTTCGAACTGTATGCCTCCTGACGAATCTAAAACAGAACTCATCAATCTAAACTATCCAACAAGCACCACTGATCATTGCAATGCAAATGTAGCCCACATCCTTGTTTGTAAATCACCGACTTTTGTCATTTACTTTGATATGAAATAAAAAAACATCTCTTTGAAATATGTCAAGGTTTACAGTAACCCTTCAAGTTATGGAAGCAGAGCTGTCACATTCACAATCATGTGTTTGCCTTTCATGACCTTCGGGGTTTTGAAGAAGGAGAGTCACACAGAATGTTTTGTAAAAATAGCCAACTTTATATTCTCAGAGTACTAAGACAGCTTTACAAACAGGATGATATGCACACAGCCTTCTTTCTCATCCAAAAGCAGAGCCGCAGAAGCTCCGACTAGCTCAGAGAGACAGAGCAAAGAAAAAAACAATAAACACACTGACAAACCAAAACAAGACAACAAAGGAAGCAAGGGAGTACAAACTACCCCTTGAGCATCACATTCGTCCTGCACAGTGCACATGGCACTTCTGAAACCAGAGCAACCTGTCAAATACCCATTGCAAGTGTTTCAACATTATATATTACATATTAACAAGTAGGAGGGGAGGTGGCTTGAGGGGGTAGGAGAGGGATTAAAAATAACCTTTAATTCTTTCAACTTCATGTATGTGTAAAAGAACCGTATGGCCAGACATAAAGCTTTAATAACACAGAATTAAAGAAAGATGGCATGTCACACACAAAAAACCTTTGTATAAAATAAGTTTGTAGGGGGAAAAAAAGAATCCGCACCAGAGTTGAGGGAGTTTAGGGGAGCGATTCTCATTTACATATTGACATTGATTTGGTCGACGTACAACCGAGTGCTGGGGTCCTTCCTCTGGCCCCTCATTCTCTTTTCAAACACACACTCGCACACAAACACACTTGAAAAGAAAACTATTTATCAACAGGAAGCGTCCTTGCTTCCTCTTGAGCTTTCGTCCTTCAGAGTTGTTCTGTACACGCTGCAGTGGCTTTAGTCGCACATCTCCTCCGGCAGCTCGTGGGGGTTGAGGATGCCGGGCACAGACATCTGGAGCTTGTGTTTCTCTTCCTGGGCTTGGCGCAGGGCCGCCTCTCTCTCCTCCAGGAAGAGGTCTGTTGTGTCCTCGCCAGCAAACTCCTGCAGGACCACACAAGTCGAGGTTCAGAACTGCTCGTACTGGGCTTAAGGCTTTAAATTCAAACTGGCTGAGCTGCCATTTTCCCACAGAGGAAGGCCTGCACAGCTCAAACCTTGTACAAAGACCCAAAGATCAAATGGTCTGACTTCTGATGCACCTTGTAGCTTTAAAACACCTAAAATCACATTAAAGTTTAAATCATGTCTTTGTTGATCAATGACTTGCCTGTGCCTATGTAACTGTGCATGACGTTCAATTTCATTTTGATCCCAGGTGAGAATTTTTAAGAATATTTTGCAAATGACTCAGATGGAATAATTTCATGTAGCCAGATGTTTTACTACCACAAACTTTCCTACTATGCTTCACATGCTTTCTTACAACTTTCTCACACAGTTTAAAGTGCATACACAGATCTCAAGTTGTAACTTCTTTCACATATTGTCTACATTGTTGGCTGAGCAAGAGAGAGAGATCATCACTGAAATTAGCCACGGCACTGTTTGCAAATAATGGACGCTTTAAAACTGGCTGTCAAAAACTAAAGCATTGGGTTTAACCTTCTGTTTTCCACTAATCACTCATGTAAAATAAAGAGATGTTGAGATTCATTTGGCCACAGTGCCTTTTCTGTGTCAGAATAGCTACTGTAAGACACATACAATTAAGGTTCCAATGTATCTTTGAAAGTAACATTTGATTGAATGAGGAGACTGAATAACATCACCGTCCAAAGTCCTAAGAGGCCCTCTTTATCTGTCTCTATTTTCATTACAAAACACTAGATGGATGCAACTGGTCCGTTATTTTCAGTATACCGTTTTACCTCACTTTAAGTTTTCCTGCTCAGTTTCTATGCTGCTGGCCATTTCCAGTAGTCACTCACCTTGATCTGCACAAGGAAGTCCCTCAGGTGCTCCTTAAAGGCAGGGATGTCCTGATTCAGGCTGAACAGACCCGTTACAAACACCTTCACCTGGGCACTGCAGAGAAGACATTTAATCAGCCTCAAGTCAGAACAGCATTGACATAGTTGGGCAAGATAAAAGAATCTGCTACAGACCTGCAAAAAATATGAACTTTTCATTAACGTCTCTCTTATCTGATACACTACTTTATGTAGGCATGTCTGTGATGGTTTTTTGACAACTCCCAAAGAAGAAGTGACAGCTTGCTGCTTGCCGTTACAAGTGGGTGTATTTACGGCTCAGTTGCAATGGGATTGATGAAATTTGTTGATTTCCACTGAAATTATCCCAGCCAGTGAAATACGCTACTTTTTTTAAAGAACAAAACACAGTGAACATTATATTAAGTAATTTTAACAACACAGCCTCTAAACTCACAAGCCCTGCATTAACAGGTGTTTTCTTTATGTGGAACAAAACCCAAGATTCTCTTAGTCTTCGGTCAACTTTGACCTAATTTCATGCATGAATCCAACTGTAATAATGAAGAATATTCACTAGAATCTAAAAGAGGAAAAACAGAATTCTAAAGTGTTGACTTGTTTTGAATGAAATGTATTTTATGGCACATGTGTGTTTTGACCTGTTGCAGCTGCTGTGTTAAAAATATCAGTCATTTATTTGTTTTCTTTTATCCGTGTGTTTAAATAAAACCTTTTCCATGAATAGGCACCAAATGCCAGGAAACACGAACCAAACACAGCTCATGTAATCCGGCTGTGGTTCACCTGGCTGCATAAAGCCTACTTACTCTTGCAGATGGGGGAAGGCTGTCTTCAGCAGGTTGGCAATGTACTCCTGGACGTGTGCCTGATTGTTGGCGGGGCTCGCAGCGCTCAGAGCAACGCTGACCTTCCCCTCCTCCACCAGGTTAAACATGTAGGCCAAGATGGTGGCATGCATGGTCAGACCTGGAGACAGAGCATATTGAGAATGTCTTGTGAAGCTGGATCCCTGATGGCTGCTAAAACCACAAACGAATTTCAGAAATAACTACCGGTAAGTCAATAAACTCCAGTTAAACATTAACAGTTGTAGTGAATGTGTTAGAATGCATACACAATTTATATGACATTGAAGAGAGATATACTATTTTAATTCAGGAAAAAATCAAAAGTACTATGATATGTCTTCACACAACCAGATGTCACCAGGTCAGCCTCCTTACCTGCAGTGTGAGATGTATCGGTGACCACAGAGAAGATGTGCTGCAGAACATCACAGAAATAGGTCTGATAAAAGCTCTGTGCTGCTGCTTCCTCTGCAGACACATTCTGCAGGAGAGTGTACAGGATCTGTAGACCTGCAGAGGACGAGGACACACTCATTAGGCCATCAGAGGGCTAACAGAATTCAACAATCTACACTGCTCACCAACATGCAGTTGAATGTTGGATTAAAAAAATGCTGGATAATTTTATAAAGGCATCCTTCAAAGACACATTTCTTGCATTTCAGTGGCAAATTGTGTGTTACTTTTTTCTTTCTAATATATTCCTTTATTACAAAACCGTATTGTGTATCTTATCCATAGACTTTATATAACAGATGGAAGTAGCCACAGTGATGTCACTGACTCATTTATGGAGTATCACTTTAAAGCCTTGAGTCTGGTATTTTGGCTGTCACCATTTTGATTTTTTGGACATAACAAACCAGGGCTAGATCAACTGAAAACAGGAAAACACTATGCAAGCTTGTATAGTAGCAACCTGTCAATCTCAAGGTGGCTCCACCATGAAACATACCCCACTTTACCGTCTGTTTTACTCTAAATGGAACCATAATTTACAACATAAACACCATGTTGCATTTAAACAGTCTTAGTACAAGCAACTGAGACACTAAGCTGGTTAGGAAAATGTCTACTGAGGCAATAAATCTACTGAGAAGTATGGTCATTGTTTCATGACTTTTCATGCGATGAGAAATCTTTTTACAGCAGATGTGTCACCCACCTCCTGGCTGTAACAAAGAAGGCCGGTTTAGGGCACTTTTACCTTTCAGACCCGAGGCTACGTCTATCTTTTACATACAAGAGAGTCTCTAGTTTTATCATTCCTTTTATTTAAGAGGCCATATTTTAATTTCTGGTCATGCATTTTAATTTTTATAGATTAAGTACAAATCTGAGATTTTTAATCCCATAATTTTTTCATTCTTGAAGGAGAGCCGTTTCTTGGATCAAAACATTGCCTGTCCAAGAAACAAATAATTTAGCTGTAAAGGTCAGCAGGTTATTGCTGCCATACAAAGGCACAACTTCATTCTAAAAAAACAGCATCAGTATTCTGTTTAGCGATGCTCAACAACTAAATTTCAGTAAATCCAAAAATATTTACCGTCTCACATTTGTTCTTATTAATCCCTTAAAAATGACTTGTAACTAAAATAACCTTCCCAGACTAACTTAATGAGGTAATATCCTAAGTAATTTGACCTATATTTAAAATGTTCGAACCAACGTGATGAGTTGATACTAGATCAGACCTGTGTCAGCCACATTCCTCATCGTATGCTTGAAGGCCCAGATGATGGAGTCTAGGATCAGCTTGAACTGAGCTGGGGCAATGGACAGGAAGGCTGGGAAGCACTGGGAGGTGGCAGCTTGAAGGAGGTAGAAGAAATGGGTTCTGTGTTCTGGGAATTCCTCAAAGTCCTGACAGTACAGGAGAAAAACAAGGAACAGTTATAGTCTGTGACTTTGTGAATGTAACGTCAATTTTTTGGATTCTACCAAAGACAGTCAAATGGCTCAAACAGACCTTGTTGATCATGTTCAAAGTGCACTCAAACACTGCGTCAAATATCTTGGGGATTTCGCCAGTAATGTGGACACCCAGCTTGTTAACAATGGTTGCCATGGTGCTAAGGACCTCGGGCTCCCTGGCAGCTGGGACGTTTCTCTGGTAGTCAATGAGCACTGCCTCCAGCAGAGGGGGCACAAAGTTCTCTGCCACCTGGACCACAGAGCAAAACACAAACAAGATGAATGTTCTGAGTTGGGCTGGAGGTAGCACCTGCCCTTTTTCAGTGACTTTAGTGTAAAATAAGAGCTCTATTATATTAGTTACTACATTTACAAAACGTCTGAACTCTGAACCGCTGAATGAATACAGAGGATACCTGGTGTGCAGCACTGCTAAAATACAGGTTATTTTAACACCGATTTAAAAATACAATTCTCTTCCTTTACAGAACAAACTAAAGAACACAAAGCACGGCCAGACTCACCATCTGAGGGTCATTGGAGCGACTGACCCAGCCTGAGATCAGCTTCAGTGTCTCTCTCTTTACCGTCCTCATACTCCTGATCAGAGGCTGCTTCGTCACCATCTCACCTGTACAAACAGGCAAGAACAAGTCTAAAAGGCTGAAGCCAATAAATAAACAAACATATGATCAAAGATAATGCAAAGAATATTATTTCAATTGCATTAAGTCTCAAATGATACAGTGTCACTAATATTAGTGAGAATGTGAAAAATTTGACAGTTTTCATCTCAGCTGAGAAATACAGGGATGCCATGGGCCTGATTTAACCTGCACACAATTTCTTTGCTCAGAGTAAAACTTAAAATTTTACATGAAAAATATTCCAGAAGTTTTTTACAATTACAGGTCAGGCACAAGTTACACACGACACCGTCTAAATTAATATAAGCACAGGGAGTGAACAGCAGCTGACCATTGGTCTGGACGGCAGAGGAGATGTTTTCACTTAGACATTTGTAGACGTTGAGCATATCCAGGTAGATACGCCCCAGCTGAACCACAAAGGGATGACCAACAGCTTTACAGGCTCTGACGTTTGTCTTGAGGATGCTGCCCAGCTGGCGCACAGTCTCTGCATCCTTCAGGATGTCCACATTCTGCAGCACAAGGTCCAGGCAACAGATTAAGCACATGCCAACAAAAGGAACAATCAACATTGGACTGCAGACGGCCTTAAATGACAACGTATCAGGTCACTGACAAAATCAGTGCATTATATAGTACCCCGGTTCTCCTGATGTCCTTACCTTGGTGGCCTGCTGGATGATGCTGTCCCACACTTGATTAGGTAACAGCATATACTTCTCAATCAAAAGCTCTTGAACTGCCTGATCTGTCTGAGCCCCGATCATGTAGCCCACTGCCTCATAAAATGTATGGACCTGCAGACAGAGACAAGGGGCAGGGCTTAAATCCGACTTGGACCATTGAAAACAACGTATGATTCCTACGTTAACCAACCAACTTAGTGTTTTACTGCAAAATACAATATGTGTCACCTAAAGGTCTTGCAGGCATTGATGCCATCAAACACTTCAGTTATGTCAGTGATGACCTTTGACAGGACCATGTGAACAAGTCAGAGACAGAACAGGACTCACCTGCTGAGGCTGCAGGTCACAGATGATGGTGTTGATGTTGTTGAGGATCTCGTCGATGAATGGCATCACCTCTCCCACTTGAACCTGGACAAAATGACGTCGGCACTTCTGGGCAATCTTGATGAATGTGTCACACGCCATGTCCTGCACACCGTCATGGGTCTCTGTGTGACGAAGAAGATAAACAAAATTGCAACAGGCCTTATTCACTGACAGCATTCATGTCTTCATCAAATAATGGAACAGTGGCACTTCTTGAAAAGAGCAATTCTGAGTGCTCAGGTCTGTTTAATGATTCTGTTTTCAGCACAACACATCAGAACCCACACGTTCGAGACAGATCTAGGAATAAAAAAATGAAAATGCACTGATCAGATCTGTGTCGAAGACTTGGTCTCTGCCCATTTCTCACCATGCATAAACTCAAAGAGCTTGTTGACAACGGTCTTGAGGAACTTCCAGTGCGCTCGAAGGAAGCGGGGATACTGGCCCACGATGTACATGATGTTTGATGCTATTATGGCCTTGTTGTCTTTACCTCTTTTCTGCTCACACAAGCCAAGCAGGTCCTGCATACATAACACACACAGTTAGCTAACACTGTTTACAAGTCAACACAACAACTGTTGTGTGGAAGATGGTCTAGGATGACAAAAGAATGTTAGTATTGCTTAAAATGGACTGAGCAGCAGTTGGCTAAATGAAAGCTTCTGTCACACAGCCACACGGCCAGACACCACTTGCAGTTGGACAGATATCTGCTCGTACAGGGATGCTGTTTAATGCTGATGTAATACAATACTGTTTTAGTGTCTCACCTTGATGACGGTCACCAGGAACCTCTTTTCATCCTCCTCATGCATTGCTCCACTAATGGAGCCGATGGCCCAGCAGAGCATGTTCAGATTTCTCCATGACCATTCAGTGCCATTCACCTGGTTGTGGAGCTTCTCTGTCATGATGCGTTCAGTGTCAGCATAATCCAGATGTGTCAGATACACTACACACAAAGAGAGATGAGTGAATTAAAGGTCTGATGTGGTGCCTTTTCAGCAAATTATTCAAAGTGTCACATGTCCTCACAGTGTGTCTTTTAGTTTTTTAGCTCAAAATACTACCAAGACGGTTCATTTCACCATAACAGTTTTAGGATAATTCTTAACAGGCTGGTTTGCTCTGAAAACCAACGAGCTGCAGCTGTCAATGGCCCCTTCAGGAAGAACATGCTGTCTGCAGCTGTGATTCACAGCTGGAGCTGGTTAGCTGGTGTACATGGCATCTGGGTCAAATTCTTACTGTCTGGTAAAGCTGGGAGGTTAACTAGTTGTCGGGGGGCATGAAGAATGCCAAAAGTAAAATGTCTACATATCTCAACAGCTTTTATTTCACACCTTCAAGTCTGTAAGAACCGCCAAACACAATAAAAATGGACTTTCACCATATGGAACATTTGATGAATACGTAACGGCAATAAAACCAGTAAACTGGCCACTAGTAAACCTTTTCTGTGACAAGATGCGGACACAGATCTATAAATACCAACAAATTTGGGGGTCATTATAAATAAGGTTATAAAACATTCATCTTTCCTTCTGGCTCAGCAGCTGACTTTCAGTTTAGCATCATGAAACAATGATGCAACAGCAGGTGTCACTCACTGTGAAAATAACAACTGAAAGATGTGTCTTGAAATGACCATAGTATGTAATAAACATGACTAGAGTAATGTGTCAAAATCGGTGTCAAAAAAGGGTGGCGAGACAGACTAAATTCTATGGAAAACTGAAAAGGGAAATCTTTAAAATGCACCATAAAATAAAGAAGACTGTTTTCCAAATTAGGCTGAGGATCTGAAACAGAATTATGTAATTATCAACAGAGATTTCTGCTAACTTACCAAGAGTCTCCCTCATGTTCTTGTAGAGATTGATGGCATCTGTGTCCTTCATGAACTCCCTGACAACCTCGCCCTGGTCGTTCTCCACCACCAGCACCTCCTCTGGTTTGGCCATACGGCTCACCATCAGCAAGCGCACCTGAAAGAAAATGAGTAGTTAGATGGATGTGAGAATCTGCAACACCTTCCAAATGAGCCAACTGAGTCATCAAGTGTTCTAATGCAGTATTCAAATTAAGACTGCTTTGAATATTCAAATGCTTGTATGCAATACATTGATTTTATTAACAAGGACTAATGAATTGTAGTTTAGTATTGATCAGAATAATCATGTTTCGCATTTGGCCTGTAATTGTACAGCTCTACATTTACATTAGAAAATATATATGTAAATATCTCTGTGTATGTGTGTGCTGGGGGTCCTACCTGGGAAAGTACAGGCAGGTAAAGGTGTCTGCGTGGGGGTACATCTGACAGCAAAGGGGTGCTGGAAGTGGAGAAGGGACTCTCCCTGTAGAGTTCTGCTGCCAGGTGGTTCCAGTACTCCAGACAGATCTTAAAGATCTCCGTCTCCTCCACCTCTGACACCAACAGCATGTAGTGCAGGGCCTGTAGACAGGACAAAGTGGTGAGGTCAGACAACATTACCGAAAGTCACTGCTCCTCGCAGGCTCCACCCCGCTACATCAATACAAGACATTTCCCTTGGGATAATTTGTCACTGGGGCTGGAAATGACTGAGACTCTTATTTGTCTGTCATGTAGATCAGCTATGAGGAATATTTTGATATAAAACTGCAGTCAAGGGATAAATAATGTTGCAGGTTATTTACAGCGAAAGACTGCAGCTCGTTCGCTGTGTTTAACACTTTGGATTTTGTCAGGCCAATCGCTAAATAGCAACTTCAAATAAAGTCAGTAATTGTTCCTGTTTGGTTTATAATTCAAGTAACCATTTGTATACTGTTTTTTTAATTCCTAATGTAACTTAGCTGATTTGTGTTAGTATCATAATCTATAGTGTCCTGATTTTTTAACTTCTTGACTTGGCTACTATAGTTTCTCAGAGATTATGTTTTTTCAACCAAAAATGTTTTCTTGTTTAAATTGCTGCACAAAGTGTTGCTTCTATTTCCAATGCTGCTGCCATCCTCCACATCTTCTCCTGAAACAATTATCTGTCGGCATTTATGTAAGTGGACAACAGCACAAGAAATGTGGCCCCTTCCCACTGTAACTGCTTTCATATGTCTGTCATTGCAAAGGTGTCATCAGGATACCACAGACAACTAAAAAAACAGAGGCAGGAAAACAGTCACTTGAAAGGAGAAGGAGTTTTGTCCACAACATGACTAAAAGCTACCATCTGAGACAGATGTTTGTAGACATCAATCCTTTAACTTCACCTTCACATGATAAGCAACACTCAGTTTGAAGAGTAAAATGTGGAGTTTGTTCCTTCTCAACTGAAAGGGCCCTGTGTTGTCTCCTACCTCCATGAGTGTCTCTCGCAGGTTGGGCCTTTTCTCAATCAACTGTCCATGTTCTTTGAGGAAAGTGCAGAGAAACAGGCTGAGGTTCTGAATGAAGTTCTGCTCGTCGTCCTTCCCGTTGGAGTAGGCCACTCTGATGTTGGTGTTCAAAGGCAGCATCTGATCAAACGACAAAACATTACTTCAATAACTCGCCTTTATTTATTGATCCTCAAACTTTATTTGGTCTTACTTATTTTCCCTTAATTGCATCCATAGGGTGTTTTGTTTCAGGACACTGCTTTTACTGTAAATTACTTTAGTCTTAAACCAATGAGCCATGAGACCACCCAAGATGTGAAAATGCTTAATCTAAAAGATTACAAACTAACAAAGCTACTATCTGCTGAAGAAGGCCCATAAGATTACATCTTTTGTGTTAAAACTTTATTGTTCATCAAACTACTGTTTTGACTGCCAGGAATGAACATTAATGATCAAGACCTAAGTCATTAAAAAAAAACTTGCAGAAAAAAAATGTCTAAATTAAAATATGATGCTTCCTTTTAGCAAGAGTGAATACATGCACTGTACATTCAGTAACAGTCTTTAAGATTACTGTTGTCCAACCCGGTGGTTGCAATTCCTCCAATGGGTTAGGATTTAAGAAATACTTTGACCTGCTATTAAAAAACAGTTTTGTTCTATTTTAACAAGTATTTCTTTTACCTTTTTGGTCATTAACCACTAAAAAAACATGATCTTAGAAGCAATCTGAATTTTCACTGTTGCTGTCTGACCTAAACACAGCCTTTTGCAAATTCTAAGTGAGGCCATATTAGTTCAAATCATTAAATGCCTGCCCACTCTGTCTTTTTCTCTTTCTCTATATTTTGTACATTGCCTTGTTGATCTCAGACAGGTGAGCCGTCACACAGAGTCACAGTTTGCCAGCTACATTTCAATCAGCGTAACAGATTTACAGAGTGTAACAATCTAGTGGCCACCTGTAAGTGTGTAATTATATTGAATGCAATCAACTTAAGTACCATTCAAAATGATTGTGTGAGAGTGTGTACCTGTTTGAGCTGGCACATGGTGAGGGTAAACAAGTTGACAAACTGCTCCTCATACTGGTTGACACTCACTCCAGCTATCTCTGTCAGACATTTCAATGTCACGTTGCGAAACATTGGCACATTCAAGAACTGAAAAAACAATAACAAACAAACAAGTCAGGTCAGTGCTGAACCACCTGTTCAGCAGTTCTGTCTCTGTTCTCTTTGATTGCTCCTAAACATTTTTCTTTCAAAAATTGTGATGAAGGAATGCATTGCTGACATGCGTTGACACTTGATCTGAGTTTTTTTGCTCATTTAAGATCCTGCAGATCATATCCTAGTACTCACTGCTTTAAAAAGCATGTGATATGTGTGAATACTCCCTGGCTAAGTTGCTGAGGCAATCAGTTCTGTGTAATTTGTGAGCTTTCTACAGAACTGTTCCACTGGTTGTTACACGACTTCAAAATGAACCATTGTTACTTAAATCTCAGTATCTATTTCACCTAAAAAAAACTACCTCAAAATATAATCTGTGAAAAAAATGTGTTTGAACTAATCTACTTTTTAAAATGCATGAAAATATATAAAAACTGAACATCACAAGGTTTCTCATTTCATGTTTAAACTGGCACATGATGTCAACTTAGAGCTCTTAATGTTTTGTTTCTTCTTGACACCATAAGGCAAAACATGCATGTAATTGTTTTTTTTTTTTTTGCATAGAAATATTGATCATATTTTCCATATCATTATCCAACATGTTACTTGAGACACAAATGTCCACCACTTTGCAACAGACATTAAAGTCCATACATTTAAAGTTTGTATTTACTGGATGAATTTCAGTTGGTTTACCTTGTAGACCAATGTGCTGATGAGCTTTGTCTCAAAGATGTAACCTAAAGGAATCCAATTCAAGAAGCGGAGGAGAGTCTCCAGTGTGGCATGGACCAGCGGGGCATTCTGGGAGTTTTCCTATACAGAAGAGAAAGTGACAGTTGAGAATGGATTGTGGTATTCTTTAAACAATGAAGGAAGATGCTGAGAACTGTTTGGTCTGATGTCAACCTTGTCTTACCATTACAAACTGGCACAACTGGAATATTTGGGAGAACTCGTTGCACATGCTGGAAAGACAAACAGTAGGGATCATTGGCGATCACAGAATCAGGTCTTCAGCTAGACAGAAACTTCATGGATTAAGCAAGGCTTTAACCCTGAATTGCAGGCCCCTCATCAGTTTTGAGTATATCAAGTTTTCCTCCAGATGAGCCTTCATTTAGTCCAGTTCTCTACATGTGACTGTGTGTAAGTCTGTCACTGGCTGCATACTTCCCACAGCTTTCTACTGCCATCCACTAACCTAGGAGCAGCAGCCTACATGCTGAAAATGACAGGTTTTGATGAAGATTTTGATTGTTCAAAAAGGCAGGTCCACTCGGTTCTTTCACTTGATGGTTGTAAAGGTCTAAAAAGAATGTTTATAACACTTGCCATCTAACAGGGATGTTTGCATGTTTTGCCAATCAGTAATGGAAAAAGCTTCATTTTCTAAGCATGTTCCACCAAAACAAGACCACCCCAAACACTGGGGCCCCATTGCTGCCTTCCTGGTCAGATCATGGTGTCAGATCATTTTACAGTGCTGACACAGCCCTTGCCCACCTTCGTCTTTGTCAGCAATTGCAGATATAATGTATCAGTAAGTTGTTATGGGAACTGAGAAGAGAAAAGTCAACTTTACATTTGAAGCTGTATGTTTTTGGCATGCAAAAAGTGTAATTAAATATGCACTGTAGATGAACAGAATGTATAAGATTAAAAATATCTGAACTGTGCCAGAAACTGACTAAAGCAAAAACGCTGACACAGTACTGTTATAGGGTGTCCACAAAATGGCACAAATCCATTAACTGAATTTTAAGTATCTTAAGCATATGACTGTAAACTAAGAAAGTAATACATAACATAGACAGTAGTTCTGCTCAAACTTGTGTCAAGGCTTCACACTGCAGAAGTCAAACAGAAGAAGACAGCTCAGATGACCAACACCCTACAAATGTAGCAACAACTCTGCACTTCACTAAAGTCATGGTACATTATTTTTTACCTGTCTTTGAGGTGCTTGGCCTTCACTTGGGTCATCTGGCCACTGGAGAAGTCAAAGACCTCCTCACTGAGCAGTTTGAGGATGATCATGTTGTTCTGACAGAGACTCTCACTGGTCCGACTCGCACCCACAATATCGCTGATGAAGGTGGGCCAGTGTTTGGGCCATTCCTGCTTCAGGATCTAAACCGGTCAAGAAAAGATGCCCTCTGTGTCAGCAGCCTTATCACTACATGTGAGCCACTGTCCTTATACCATATGGGAAACTATCAAATGTGTCTTTACCTGTACAAGGATCATGTTAAGTTTTGAAATGTACACTCCCTCTTTCTGCAAACAAGCATAAAAACAGTAGTGTTAACATTAAGCAGGTCAAAACAGCAGTAGCATCACACTGGTACATAAAGGTACAGCATCTTACACATGTTACCTCACCTCCATATTTGCAGGGTCAGAGGAAGTCTTGATAATCAGCCCAACAACATACTTCTTGATTCCTGAAAAACAACCATGTTTTCAATGGAGAACAAAGATAATACTTCCTAGACAAGTCATACACTTCATAATCCTGTTCAATTAATGTCATGAGACTGATTGTACCTTCACACTGATTTCTTGGGAGAATCTTCCAACGTGTTTTGATGACTGCTTCCAGAATCTGCAGTGCATAATACTGAGAAAACAGAGGTGTTTTAGACCTTTGAAAATATGCAGAAATAGTGCCTTCATCAACATGACAAAAGCAGACCACAATATAATATTTACACTGTCTTATCTGTGACGCCATGTATGCACAACCATGTGCAACCCAAAATGTATGACCCATGGTCCTGAGCTATAGACAGTAAATGTCAAAAACATGTGCGAACATGTTTGTGAAGGAAGACACACAAACGTCCGCACCATGTGCACCTTTAGAAGTTATCCTTACAAGCCAAAAATGTTGATTAAAAAGAAGGGACATGCAAGTAACTTATGTAAATGGTGTCCATCAATAGTTAAACAGCTGTAATCCATTAAAAGAGAACATGTTAACCAAAACACTTTCTCTAAGAAAGTCCTCCAGAAAACAAATTAAGTTAAGTATTTAACTAGTCTGGCACCAAGAGTGTGAGGTCTGAATCAAATGCAAAGATGTAGATAGTTAGTGTTAGCACCAAGAGCCATTATAACAAAACAAATAAAGATATCAGCAATACTACGTGGAACACCAAAACTTCAACATTTTGACAAGACTGGCCGCTAAGGGCATCATCACAACAAATACATCGCACAATGGATGCCCCCAAATGGAAAAACTAATAATTCTGCAGATAACTGCTGATCTGAGCACAGCAGGCTTCTGTTAGCTAGAGAAAATCTAATAAACACTGGAGCTTAGGCATAGTGAATTCTCCACACTCACTTCCCTTAAAACCTTGGCCTGATATAGATAAACTGATACAATCAGCTCATATTATTACACTGGCCCTGAGAGACTGGCAATGAGCAGGTGTTGTCAGTCCATAGCTTTCCTATATCAAAATGTCAGTGTATGTTATTTCCCTACTTTAGTTTTCATGTTCTGAGAGAACTCCAGAATGGTATCGACCCTTGTCCAGGCATCTGGATGGTCCTTCAGGTTGGTGAGCACTTCCTGGGCCACTCTTTGCTACAAGACAGCAACACAGCACACAGTTTTAATATGAATCATATCTGACACATGTTGCCCACACTGGAAAGGAGCAGTTCTCACTTGGGATCCAATGTCATGGTACATAGAGTTGACAACATTGTCCAACAGGTTGATGTCCAGTTTCTGACTGAAGTCCAGCAGCTGTCTGGCTGGGTGATCTGCCAACATCGTCATTTCTGCTGGCATAGAGATTCTGGCAGGAGAAGAGTAGAAATGATTTAATCTTCAAACTGAGCAATCCCTCGTAATTGTAACAAAGGTACTACTGAAAATCACAAAAAAACATAATGGATTACAGTAGGAGATCTAAAAGTTTAAACTTTGGGTGTTTTAATTTTTCTTCCACATTCTGCTAATATTTTAAAGTAGTATAACCAAACCTGCATATATAAATACTGGGAAACGTAAGCCCAAACAGGCGGGAAAAGTTAGAAGCATGGCTACTCAGAAACAAGTTGTCCTTTTTCAGCTAAAACGCATTAGGGCAGTCAGCCTGAAGCTGCAGGCGGCCCTCGTGGTACAATTATGACCGTCATTGACACATATAATAAATTGGTAAAATATGAAACAACGCCTCCGCCTGGTCAACTGGGTGCATACAGTTGCATTCACCACAACCCGACTCATAGACCTGTTTTACGATCATTGAGCACAATTAAAATACGCTAGCAATGGTGAAAAACAGATCGTAAAGGCACCACACCACCGAGTATCGTGACTTATGTCACGTTTGGTTTGAGTAGCCGATAGTTAACCAACACTAGATACTTTAGAAACTGAGGGATGCTAACGTTAGCCCACGCTGGGTAAGTTAGGTTAATAATGACCGGACTTAACTTACCTGGTATGTGCTGTCCCCACGCAGAAAACAAGTAATGGTTGACTGATGGATCTTGTAGCCGAAGACCGAAATATTAAAGCGGTGAAACAATTATTCAACGTTATCTCATGCCACACGTTTGCGTTACGCTGCTCCTAGCATTCGATAGCTACAAGCTAATGTTAGCTTTCCTAGATGGCACTAACAGTCGGTGCCAATTAAAAAATGCCTTCACGCTGGATACTTATCGATTCTTGTCGATGTATTAAGAGCTTCCCGCAGTTAACCACAGCCTACTGTCTCTTGTCTTCACTCTGAAATATATCTTCTCCTTAGCTATCAGTGATTACACCCGGCTAATAGCAACTTAGCGTGCTAATGGAAAAGTCAATGATGATTTAGGTCTGCTGGCTAATGTAACGTTAAGCTAAGCTAACAACACAGATTCACGGAGTCACACTTGGAGCGGTATTCCGAGTCATAATCACGAAGTGAAAGAGTCTCGTTTTATTTCTGATTCTATTCGCACACACTGTTGGACAGCAGAGATGTTTTAATGCGTGCAAGTGTGCTCTTCCTCTAAGCTCATGCTTCCAACCACGGACCGGTTGAAACCGGTTGAGACCGGGATATTCATTCTCGGTGTTTCGGCCCGTAGCGCGCCGCGTAAAATTTGGACTATGTATCCGCCCATCCAACACATGATTGGTTTTACTGGCAGTGTCGTCACGACTTATCATAGGCTGGGTGGCGCTGTCAGTCAGCTCAATTTCCCTCCCACTGTTGGCTGCAGACTGACCTCCGGAGAGGTGCGACATCAATGTGAACACGTAAATAAAATGAGTAATTATAAACTGATTATCGTATATGGTTCAGTGTGACATAATCAAGGTCATGGTGGCTAGAAAAACATTGAATAAGTTTTTCATAAACCATGAATGAGGTCGCATATGTCATGTCATAGTGTTTTATCCAAAGCACTTTCGAATAATTTTGCATTTAAACCAATAAATAAATAAATAATGCTGTATCAACATTGTGCACATATGACATCAAACTGGCAGTGTTGTGTTGCTGAAAGGTCATTCATCAATTAGGCCTTTATCATTGCAGACATTTTGATATGTCACAGAACTAAAAGCATAGGTGTGAATATTAAAATGAAAGATGGCTAAACTTAATGTTGCCATTTCATCACCCCCAGATCCATATTTGAAATTACTGTATTCTAAGCATGATTTTAGTATGTGGTATTTTAATGCCAGAAAGGTGATCTAATATATTCCAATCAGTTGTGAATCATGGTAAGAAAACTCTTGGGAACCTGAGAAACAATTATAAAGTTGCAAGAAAAACATTTTCTTTAAAAAAAAATGTTTATTTTTAGTAACAATTCAAAATTACAGTTTGAATTCATTCAGACATTGCACATAAAAGTTGCAAAGTGTGGTGAGCTTTATTAGTAACAGCTAAAACAGTAAATTGCTACACCTAATATAAAGACAGACAGTTATGATGTAGAGTAGATTTGACAACCATTGTGATCATGGTGTACTGGGATGCTTGAGTAGAAGAGAGCCATTGACACTGTTATTAGTAACACTTGTGCTTTTCCTACAATGATAAGTCAGAGTATGAACTGTGCAAATGACCTATGACCATGTCCAAAGTCACGCCCTGAAGTGTGAAACTTGGGCTTTTTTGGTGCCCATAAAATTTGCCATTGTGGACCGAAACATTTCATTTACGTTACTTATCCCAGAAATTCCATATTTAACGATAATGATGGACGAATGTCCAAAACCTCAATTTACTTTTATTTTACTACTTATTCACTAACAAAATGTTTATTAGTACAGTATTAGTGAACTGGTGAGAAACAGCAAGATTTCAGATACAGCACCACCTCAGGTACGGCATACAGTTTTAATCCTTACACTTTATCCTCAGACATACAATGACATTTTAAAATTCCAGGAATATGAAGCATCTTCATCTTTATCCTCACTTATCATTCACTTGATGAGTTTAGTTTTCTGTATCAGAGCTTTTGAACACAGAGATAGCACATGCCACTTGATTGATGATATTTGATGGCATCACTCCCCTGCTTCCTGCTGTTTAGTGTCAGCATCGTGTTCACTGTCGTCTGAGTAATTCTCATGATCGTCTGAGTAGTGGTAACTTTCATCAGAATAGAGGCGATCATCTCCATGGTAATCCTTGGCTACGCGGTGACCGCTGGCGTCCTCGGCATCTCTGTGGCTTAATGAGGCCTCGTCACTCTCCTTCTCCCCGTCTCTCCTTTCTTCACTCTCGCCTTCATCATCCATGTCATCATCATCATCATCCAGGAAGACCTTTCTGTAGTGAACAGGTTCATACCCCACGTCCATGTCATCTAGGTTGCTAAGTAACAGAAGAATACAATCAAATGGTGACAGTAATATGTTCAGCATGAAGCCAAACGCATAAATCTACACTTACTCAAAGGAATCATATAGCAGTGATATTTTGAATGTAATTTTAACCATTAGACAGGAATATCAGGTGGGATATTTATCATTTTAAGCTTCAGTATAAATGTCAAAACTGAGTTTGAAATAGTTTTAAATATTTAAAGTCTTTTTTAACACATATCACTTGACTCACTACAACAGTTTGGTTTGCACAGTCAGTTTGGGTTGCACCTACATGTAAGTCATCTGAGCATTTGATTGTCCAAAGATTGCCAAAATTTGTCAGGACTAAATATTTGTCGGTAGCTTGTGCAACAGAGATGCCACAGATTTACCTCTGTCTGCTGTCACTGGACGGAGAGGCCCTGCGTGCAGATCCTGATTTGGCTGCTTTGCTGCTGATAAACTCCTCAGTCACATCACATCCATGCAGGGTTTCGGTGTAGCGTTTCTCTGCTGCCTGTTTGGCATTCCTCTGTTATCAAAGCACATGTTCAAAAAGCTGATTTCTCCCTTTGTGATTGTCAGTAAAACAAAACAAAACACCCCAACCCTCACCAACCCTTGGAGTTTAACAACTTCCGTTAAGCTGATGAAAAAAGATGAAAAAAAGAGTAAAAAAAAAAAACAAAACAAAAAAACATTAGCATTTGAGAGTTTTAAGGAATTTTCTTTTGTTCTTTTTCAGTTTGTAATATGTTGTTAATTTTGAATTTCATGTTTGAACTAGTTATATATAGTAGCTTTGCTTAATGTTTTGCAGTTGTGTGTTTGTTGGGTTGGCTCTTCCTTTCTTTATTTTTGTTACTGTAAACAGACAGACAGACAGACAGACAGACAGACAGACAGACAGACAGATAGATAGATAGATAGATAGATAGATAGATAGATAGATAGATAGATATCAACCACATTAGAGTGTTTATATAAACTGCTGTTGTTAACATGAGGGACTGTTGTTACAAAGAATGTATGACACCAGCTTTGACTGATGTACACCTCAGGGAGACACTCACCTGTGCAACCTGCTCCAACAGCAGCGGCCTTCCCTTCACTCTCTGTCGCATCTCTTTAATCTCCTGCTGGTATTCCTTCCTGCGCTGAATGTCTTGTTTCCTTTAGAAAGCACAGAATAATGGGTTATCTCTTTCCTTATAGGACACTGGAAACCCTCAGCCTCTTCCCCAGTAGTTCATACACACAAGATCAGGCCTAACAGACAAAACCTCATAAAATATTAAATGATTGCCATCATTTCTTAAATAAAGACAAACATGAAGTTTACATCGTAATTCTGAGTGAACAGAGTGTATTACAAGAATTTAGATACTTTGCAAACAAAACAGGCAGATGTTTCTTGCCACCAGATGACCAGGAGCAGTTGTTACAGTGGTGGTAGTGTGGATTTTAGGATACCTGAACTCTTTGAGTTTGTTCTGGTGGGTCTGTGAGAGAGCCAGATGGGTGTCGTTGGCCTGGGCACGCTTCAACACCACCCTCTGCAGTCTCTTCTCCCTCTGCTTTTGTCTTTCCTTCCACCGCTCCTCCTCCTCCTCAGCCTTCTTCCTCTGCTCCAGCGCCTTTCTACTCAGGAAGATAATTTGGTCACAGATGGAGGGAGGTTTGAAGGAGGGGACTTTGGCAGGGAGGGGGCAGACAGTGGAGCACATGGGTGCAACAGTGGGCTACAAAACTGTTGGAGTGGATGGTGGGTTATAAGCACACTGCTGGGGATACTGGGAAAAGGAGTTCAGACAAGAGTTCCCCCTTAATGGATTTCAAACAGAGAAGACAACTGTTGATCTCACTATGTCTAAACAGGACATTTGAGGTCTGAGGGTTTCTCTAGGTAAACTAAAATGGTGGAAGCTTTCGGGGTACTAAGATGGTACCTCACAGCCTCATGACGCTTTTTTGTGGCATCCGTAGCTTTGGCAGGAATTAGCTCCAGGCTGCCTGAGAGGGATGAGCAGAGGCTTGAGTTTGGTGTCCGAGCTGGTCCAGGGCTGATGTGCGGCCAGCGCAGCATCCGAGGGCTGCTCTGCTCCTTCTCAATGTCTGCCAGGATGCGTTCTCGGTGTGAGGAGATCTGTGATGTCTTCAGTTCAAAGGGTTCACATGCAGTAGTAGGCTTCACCTCCTTTCGTTTCTCCAGGTGCTTCTGGAAGCGTCTGTAACTGGCATCAAAATCAGGTACCTCTTTGTTTATCTGTGGCCTGTGTGAGAAGCTGTCCCCCCCTCCAGCTGAAGCGTTGCCATCTTTAGCCTTCTTACGCTCACTGAGTCGTCGTGTGAGCATGCTGGGAGGCATTGAAGCACTGTGGAGCATCTCCTGAGCTCTCATCTGTATCTTGATAGACCGATACAGCTGCTCCTCCTTCATTTGGTCCCCTGATGCTGCTGCATAAACAGACTTGGGCACAGGCTTGGCCTTGAATGGTTTAACTTTCTCCTGGTCAGACAGTTGTTGGTCACGAAGCCGTTTCTGCTCCTTCTTTAGTCGCTCCCTCTCTAGGAAGGTAAAGGGCTTCTGGATGGTTCGAAGATGCTGCTCTTGTCGCTCTTTCATGGTTCGCAGTCGTTCCTCATTCCGCCCTTGAAGCTCTTCATAAAGCGGGAGGTGAACATGTGCAGGTACAGGACTGGCACGAAACTTCCTCTGGCACTCTGTCAGCTCTTCTAGCTGCCTTCGCAGCTCTCTATTCTCCAGTTCGATCTCTGAACGTGTCTTTACGCCATGCTTTCGCCTTTCAGCCTCACGCAGCGTCATCTGGAAAGGTCTTGGGATGGTCACTCTGTGTTTCCAATGCTCCTGTTCTCCATCTTTGTTCCCCTGCCTCTTCTTTTCTTTTCTCTTTCGTGATCTCCTCTGGTCTGATGGCAGGCTGTGCAGTGAAGAGCAGGACAGGCGGCGACTATAAGGGGACAGTTTAAAGTCCCTCCACATGTTCTTGATGTGCTCTTTGGGAGAAAAAAGCAGACCTTTCTCTACATCATTACTGGCAGCTTCATCCTCATCTGAAGAGTCTGACTGTCCAGAGCCCCACCTGAGTTCAACAGCAGAGTGCGACTTCCTCAAGCGATGGCATGAGGCTGCTGGGCTGGTATTTGCCCAAGGCAACCTAACAGCAAATAAAAACCAAACAAATGAAATAAAAAACCATTGTTAATGTGACAATCTAATATCTCAAAGTCAAAATATCACAGTGAAATGAACTGTTCATTCTAGCATGGGACCTACAATCAAACAAATATCTAACAAATTTACATTATGTCAGACTTTAATCTGGTGAATGCATATACACAATAAAAGCTTAAATAATAACGCATTCATTTGTCAATTATATTCCTCAATTTTTAAGTAATTATTTTTGTTTCTAAAACGTCAGAGAACTGTGACAATTTGTTAGATCACAAATAGTTACATTAAAAATGTTGATCATGTCCAATCAGAAGTCAGAATCCAGATATTTCATTTATGCTAATATAAAAACAGCAAATCAAATTTAACTAATTTATAAATAGGCTGCTATCTTGCTATTTCATATTATGTAACAATTACTTCAGTAATGATGTTAACTCTAATTGTACTTTAATAATAGAACATTCAGTGTAAAATAAAGTGACTCGTATGTACGAACATTGTTTTGTTGTCTCCAAACTGTCGGGTAAGACCCGTCACTCTGGTCAGCTTATCTGACAGCTTTATAACGTCTGAAAGGATCAGTTTACACAAAGTTTTTTTTACTTGCTGAAAAAATATGTGTTGCCACACATCATGTCTTATTTCTTTATTTGCTGCTGTTTTGAGATAATCCTGACAGAGATTCAATTTGTGCAGTCAACATTTGCAATAAACAACTTTATCAGTACTTTGGCAGCTCCTGGTCCGTGGCTTGTCCAAAGTAAGAGAGATAGTATCTCAGAAAAGACAAGTTGCAGTGGAGTTTTTCTAAGCTTTCAGCTGCACAATATCATTTGAGTTACTTCCATTATACTGAGATGGCAACAGACATTTCAGAGGTCTCAAAATCAAGGACACATAAACAAAGAAATATACTTTTTCCAAAGTTACATAACACTGGCAGTGAATGTAAAACTGTTTCTTTTGTGTCATTCGGTTGAACTGACCCCCTGTGCTGTAAAATACTGAGATAGCATCCCCCATAGTAAACAAAGGAATAAGATCACTATTGTTTGTTGTATTTGGCCATTCAAATCATAGAATACTAGAGACAATAAATTTGAGTTCCTCGTATAATCCCAACCAAAACTCACCCACCTGTACCCTGCATCCAGCTTTGTCGTGTCTAAAGGCTCCATGGACTTGAGCTGCAGCTTTTGACGATACATGCTCTCCAGCTCAGCCATTGTGCGCAGGTGGGCCTTCTTCAGCTCCTCCAGCTTGCTGTAGTACTCCTCATTGGAGAAAAAGATTTCACTCAGGTCAAGGCGGCGTCCTGCTGCTCCATAGTCGGCCATCATGTGAGGACCACCCTTTCCCTGATAGTCCTCATCACAGAAATCAGAGCCTGAGTCCTCGTACTCCAACTGAAATGGACAAAGTTCACAAAAATGTCATATCCCAGCCAGTGGTCATTTTTTATATAAGTCTTAAGCAATTAAGCAGCATATGGTTTGACTCGTACATCATATTTTGTATTTGATATGAGATGTAGCTCGAAAAAACTTGTTTGTTTTGAAGCTGTCAGATATTCTGTTGCAGCTCCAAGATGTTGGCTTTAACCCGCATGGCTTCTGGAGCAGAGCAGCCATGCTCAGCAGCACTCAGGCTCCTCCAGGGTTAAGCTTATTATCGTGCCACAGCAGCGGCATGGGCCATATGGTGGAGCACAAAGGACAGCTTACCACAAAAGAGTTTAACTGACCTGCACACCCTCAGTCAGGTGTCTGGCTCCATCAAAGCTCACATTATCATGAGGTGTTCATCAAGAGCTTCACTGTAATGGGACAACTGCTACAAGATGCTGCATGGAAGGACAGCAGTGTTGTCCAGGGGAAAAATAAGCGTTGGGGATTATAAACTGAATGAGACGTCTGGTAATCTAGTCAAGACGGAAGTCCAAAAATAGTCAGGTAAACAAATTATACAGATCAAATCCCTTCCGTGACACACACTGACCTAAAACAGTCATTAACAGGTTGACTGGACAAGATCGGAAACTTTATCAGGTTTACTTGACAAACAGATTAAAGATCATACTGATTGAAATATTGGATTGCAGCTCTTCTTAGTCAGGAACACAAGGGAGGACAAAGGCACTTTAAATCAAAAATCAGTGTTATGATTCCTCTAAATTCAGACAGGCATTGTATTTATGGGCTAAACCACTTTAAATTTGTTAAGTTTCATCTTTGTCTACGTTTACATTGCCAAGAATGCATTTTGTGGTCACAGTAATCCACCACTAAGTAACGTTACTTTAAGTTACCATGCGTTTCAGAAGACTTAGCTAGTTGGAGCTCTTTCGTATCTATAAAAGGGGATGTCAGGGGAATTTCTACTGTTCTAAACAAAAAGTTGGGTTGTAATGGACACTCTGAATCTGCACACCAACATTAATACTCGGTAAAGTTACTTCCATTGTCTTTACCTCCTTCTCGTAGTCCCGGTTGTCCATGTGACCTGTAGCCGTGTACGGCAGGACTCGCTCCCGCTCGTACGAGGCTAAAGGCGCTTTGGTGTGCGGGTCTACCGGCGTTTTCAGACACGACGTTACCAGAACGTTGGTCCGGTGGGCATTCGCCATGGCTTCGTGCAGCCCGTTCCAGGTTTAACAAGTTATGGTTGTTAAAAAAACAGTATAGAGTAAGTTAACTCAGTAGAGTTAACAGAGAGCCGCTGCGTCCGTCCGTAACCAGGCAACAGGTGAGCTGCTGCTAAGCAACGGAGAGGCTTGGTTGGAAGGGAAGTGACGGAGGGTGGCGCTAAATGACATGCGCAGGTTCCATACAAATTAAAAGTATCATAATCTGGCAAATGGATTTAGAGAAATTTACAGTAACAACAAGAGTGAACAGACTTTAAATTATTACTGATTTAATCTCCTCATAATAATTGCATTATTTCTAAGTGAAACCGTAGGGTAATATCCATATACACAAATAAAAACAATTTTTTTAAGAAGACTAATTCGAAAATTCAGGCTCCAAAGTAGCAACCTGTGATAAAACGTGGGATCAAGGAAACCGAACAATCAGTGTAACTGCATGAACATGGTTATAAATTGGCCTGTGAACATCAGAACTTTATCAGTTTTGAACTTATGGGCTGTGTCTATTTCCATGTCTGCATCATGGCTCTACATGGAAGAGAATTGCCAAAGGAAGTGAAAAATCTTAATGTGAGTTTTCCCAAAGATGGAAAATTGTGCATGAAGATCAGTGACCAACCAAAAGTCAGTTGGAACACAGTTGCAGCAGTAATCAGAATCAGAAACATGTTTATTGCCAAGTAATTTTTACATCACAAGGAATTTGTCTTACAGTTACAACCCGACCAAGAAACATAAAAATACAGTAACACAAACATGGGGAGGACAGGAGCCAGAGAACATCATGGGGTGCAGAGCGAGCCACAGTGGCCATTTCCCCAAACTGATGCCACAGACAGTGTAGTTTTTGCACAATGTACCTCTAAAAGACATTCTAGCAGACACTTGGAACAGGAACTATCAGTGGAAATTGGAGTTTCTAGACAGACAGAACATAAAATCATAATGTATCAACCTCTATGGACGTCGCTGAAGAAAAACACCCTTACCGCAAGAAGAAACTTTGATAAAGAACCTTAAAAGAGGCCAAGTGAATGCTGAGAGCACATTTTTCAATCAGGTGAAGCCAAAATGAATTTGTTCGGGTCGGATGGGGTCCAGCATGTTTGGCATGGACCTGGTCAGGACTACAACAATGAATGCATAGTCCTGACAGTGAAGCACAGTGGAGAGAGTGTGATGATACGGGGCTGCATGAGTGCAACAGGTGTTGGGGGGGGATGGCATTTATAGATGGCACCATGAATGGATGACAGGATGACTCCCAGTCTGCAGGATCGTTGCAGAAGAGGAATATTCCAGCTTTGGTGTCCAAAGCACACCGCCAAAATTATAATGTAATTTTCCATTTAATGCCCTTCATGACGTATCTCAGCTGTACTGCCACTCTGTGATACCCAACAGATATTTATAATAGCAACAATGCAATTTTATACTTTATTTTTGCATTTTGGTTTTTACAAGTAACACAAATGTACACATTGATGAAAGACAGGACACCAGGGGAAGCACAACACAGTTTCTTAATTTCTTGTGTTCAAGGTTACTTTTCCAGCATTCCCAAAGAGAATAAAGGTGAAAGGAAGCATCAGCAAGGCCTCAAGTGCGATTTAGATTCCGCCCATATCGTCCTTAGTCCATATGAATCTTGAGCACATATGGAATTTACCTTGACAAGGCAATGAATAAGTGTCAAAGAAATAGTAATAATAAAGAGTGTGTCAAGTGCTTCTCACTTTTGTGAGTTTTAAACTGCAGCCTCCACTTGAAGAGGCAGCTTGCTTCAAAAGATTGGACTGGAATTCACTCAATGGCAAAGATGCAGCTTTCTCTCTTTTCTTTTTGAAAGTCTTCCAAGGCCAACACAGGTGAAAAACCTTAAAGACAAACACAAAGAAGTTCAAGTAAATGTAACCCAAGAAACATAACCTGAAATCAAATACTGAATTTTTAAACTACTAGAAATTAACCGTGAAAGTAAGTAGAAAAATACCTGTATTTAAAGCACCCAAAATAAATGAAATACCTTTTAAAGCAGTGGTTCTCAACTGGTCCAGCCTCAGGACCCACTATGTCTCTATTAATAACGGTCGCGACCCAAATTTTTGAAGTTTGCTGTTCCCGTTAACAGTTAAGGTTAAGGTTTATTTGGGTGTAGTCTCAACGCATTTTGATACAATTTAGGAAAATTATGGCTTTTTTTCTCGTTTTTGCCAAGTTTTTGAGCATATTTTGACCCATTTTGACAGATTCTGAGCACATTTTGGTATATTTTTGGAATGTTTTAGCATAAATTTCTCCTGTAAGCTGGCAGAGCCAAATCTAGAGGTTAAAAGTGGGCAACTACTGGTGTCACCACCACTAAATATCCTGCTACTGAAAGCAAATGTGTCATAAGAAACATTTCCTAATAAAAGACTTTATAACACTACTTTTTTGGGGGGGCATGCTTCTGCGACCCTCTGAAAATGGCTTTGCGACCCACTTTTGGGTCCCAACCCACCAGTTGAGAACCACTGTTTTAAAGCACTGTGCAATGATGATTTTATCCGTACAACGTCAGCAGCTTTTAACTTCCATAAACACACAAAAGTCATGTCAAATTACTATTAGCTTTTAAAATACACCACATTTTAACTGCCCTTTTACCCACATAATATTAAATATAGGACATTTTAATCACATGGCTTTTTAAATACATTACATCTTAACCTGAATTTAAACACATGACGAGTCCACAGTTCACAACAACTCCAAGCTGCAAAGACAGAAAAAAACTGAAAGCTCACCGGCTCCTTCTTCCTTCTTTGAAACAAGTCGTAATCTAGCAGTCTTCCTTTCCCAGTCCAGACTCTCCAACTGTTGTCTCTCACACTGCTCACTTCTCGCTGTCCTTTGTGTGAGAGCCTCCAAACCTCCTGATGTACCGGATCACCTCCACCTGGTGCACCTAATCAGCTGCCTGCCGCTGGGAGCCACAGCCAGACCTGATGCACTCAGGCAGAGAGGGTGCAGCCTGCAGCTCAGCTTCACAATCATAATAATGTAATATGTCAGTTTCAGTTTATTTGCCATTTGCAGTAAAAAATACCACATAGGAAAAGAGGTGCAGGTAGCTCAAGTGCCCTGTCAAATCATTCATACAAAACTCAGACTCACAAACAGCTGCCAGTAATCAATATATGATAAAAGTCACAGTAAAAATGCTAATATATGACAAATATCGAGCAAAAGGGAAAAGCCCTGTCAAGATGCCTTATTTAAAGACACCACAGCTTGGGGGAAAAAACTTTTCCTGTGGCGAGAAGTACCACATTTAATGGCACGATAGCACCTACCCGATGGTAGAAGCTCAAACAACTCATACTGTAATAATTGTTAAAGTGCTGCATAGTATGTTAACACAAAAAGTCTTCTTATACAGCATTCATGTGCACCATCCATTTGGACCAATACTTATCAAATCAATCAGCACAAAGTCTGAGAGAAAACATCAGCCTTTCCACGACAAACATCTCCTTTATGATTTTCACCCACTCTCTTTTTGTTTAACCATGTCCTAGTTATGGCTTTCTTGCTAGCGACTAGTAATATTTTGAGGAGGTTCTTGTCCTGAGGATTTAGTTTAGTTGGTATATTTTCCAGATACATTGTGCAGAAACTCTGTTCAGTCTCAGAGCCCAGGGTGGATTTTATTTCTGACATTATTTCTCACCAGTAACATTGGATTGCTGGGCAATTCCAAGATATGTGAAAATGATCAGCCATAGAGTTCTTCCATTGTCTTCATCACTGCCCTGATTCTGGTCTGACATTCTGTCAACATTTTATCCTTGGTGATGAAGAACCTGATCGCCCTCTTCCATGACAGTTCTCTCCATTGGCTGGAACTAGAGGCGGTGGACTGCCATGTCTTACATATATTCAACCACTCCTCCTCTGTTGTTATGATGTTTGCCTCCTTTTCCCATTTAGCCTTTACGCATAATGTGGAATGATCCTTATGGGATTGTATACAGGATACCACTCTCTTGAAGCTACCACCCTTATATGCATCAATGAAAGTGTTGATGATGTCCATTTCAGTTTGTATATTCATTTTAATATTACTGTTAAAGTGATGCCTAAGCTGTAAGTCCCGAAAGAAATCAACGGTGCGTTTTTGAATGGTACAAAATGTAATTTGTTATTAGGGTTCAAAGTCGAAGGGTTAAGGTGACTGTGTGGTCTTGAGCCATTAAAGTCCACCATGGATGGGTATTTTGTCTAAACTGCATAATGTAAACAGTGAAGTGCCGTCTACTTTTTTGTGTTTTTGGCTGCATCAGCACCAAAGTTGGTGTACAGCATGACAGAAAATGGGGAGGCTCGATCACAAAGCGAAGGCTTAGCAGGAAACTGACCATAATTCGTTGACTAATTGTCAGATCATCATTAATCTCGGCAGATATGTTCAGTTCATGTATGAAAATAGGGCTCACAAGTCATTTTGAACCTGAACCTAACCCATAGGAGCTGCCACAAACCAGCGGAAAGAATTTCAAGTTATGATGCACATGATCTGGGGGCGAGTATTAAAGCAAATGTGGTGGATATGGGTCGGTTTATTAATCTTTATCAAAGGAGAAATCCTGATATAAGGCATAACATTCAGCGTGATCTCCTGGACATACTGACTGCATGGCTTTGTCAGTTTTTCTCATTTTAGCTGCTTCCTTCTGTGAAGCACAGAAAGGTCTAAACTCGCAGTTTCACACTTTCAGCTACATTTGCTCCTCTTAATTTTATTCTTAAAAATTTAAGCTTGCTGCTCAGACATACGGCAGGGATCCATAACATTATCATTATACTGACGTTTCTGCACATTAATGTTCAATAAAGAGTAAAATATTATAAGCTGAGTTAAAGAAAAATGTATATTTGAATATCCACTGCAAATTTTTAACCTAATTTAAATTTTATATTTACAAATCCTCTGAAACACAATGAAAACCACAAAAAACTGAGCTTAAAGATTGTTAATGGCTGTATAACAGGCCACAAAGCTGACGTTTAATTTTTTACATGGGTAAAAACTAAATAAAATAATCACACGTGCAACAGCTGGAGTGTCAACAAAAAAACAAGCCTTTGTTTATTAAATTAGGCAACGTAACAACTACAGCGGAAATCTGAACAGACTGATGTCGACAGAGTCCCCTGATCCCTCGCAGTACGAGCAGGCTTCATGACAGAACTCACTGGACAGACTTATCGGGTGTTCACCTGCAACAAGGCAAAACAAACGTTAGAATGAAATAGATTTCACTCAGACCTGCAGATATCAGAAAAATAAATGTATTTTTAAAAATGTAATCCATAGTTTGGGATGCCGAGCCTCACCACATCGTCGATCTTCAGGATGCTGCGGACCGTCTCCGTGGCCAGCGTCAGAGCGCTGATGGAAACCAGTAGAGGCTGCACCACCAGCTCCTCCAGGATGTTGGAGATTCCTCCCTGTTACACACACAGTCAACCAGTCAGCTGATCAGCCTCAATACTGGGTCACCGCAAAAGAAAACAGTCATCTCATGGGATTTAGTGTGGTGGGGAGATTTAATGCACCATCCTCCCTTCAGAGTATTATCACTAATTTACTATACTATTTTACTTTATTTTTTTAAATCAATGCACAGCTGCAACTATGTCTAAATGACTGATTGTTTCAGCAGTTGTTGACTATATTATGGTAACATGGAGTAAGAGAGTGAAGCTGTGCTATCTCATGTAATCAAAGAGGGAAAGAACCACCTTGCGGACGTTGATGCCGGCCATCTTGTCTCCCTGTGCGTGTCTGTTGCGGAGCTCCGTCACCGTGGAGATGGGGTTCAGACCGGCGTTCTCAGCAAGCGTTGAGGGGATGACCTCCAGGGCGTCACCATACGCCCGCACGCAGTAGGCCTCCATGCCACCCAGGGTGCGGGAATACTCTGCCAGACGCACAGCCAGCTCGATCTCAGGAGCACCGCCGCCAGCTATCAGAGCTCTGAGGGACAGAGGAGACATTACAATGACAATTAAATCAATACAAATCTCATAAACTATGCAAAAACTAGACAGATTGTGCCTTCTTGAAGTTTGATTGATTCTTCCATGTCGTGTTGCGATAAGCCTTTGCACACATTCTGCACCCAAGTACTAGTTAACCCTCTGAAGGCCAAAACCTGACGACACATTTGAAAAACAGGTTGTCTGTTTAAAAAAAACAAAAAAAAAAACAGAACGCCCAGAAAAGGCTCAGGGTTTACAGGGTTAAGGAATAATGCTGGTTTATTATCAAGGAGGTTATGTTTTTGCCGGTATTTATCCGTCTGTCTGTCCGTCTCTCTGTTAGCAACTTTACGTAAAAAGTTCTGAATGGATTTTGACGGCATTTTCAGGAAAGGTGGGACAAGAAGCAGATGATTAGATTTTGGTGGTGATCCAGATCACTGTCTGGATCCAGGAATTTATTGCAGGATTCTTTAGCATTGGGAGATAGGGCAATGTGCATGTATATGTGCTTGTAACTCCACAATAAATTTCCAGGCTGCTTAGTAAAAAATACAGGAGAAGTTTCTACAACATGTCAAAATTTGATCCAGATCCGGGAAAAATTCCGGATACTACCATCCAGAACGTTAAAAACTAGAGGGCCTGTAGAATGGTCATCACTGTAAGGTAACACATGAAGATAGAGACATGCAGCCAACACCAACATGTAGCTGAGACTCTGCTGAATCAGGAGGATGCCAACAGATCTGTTGTAGAATCAACAGCTATGGAGCTGGATCCAGAAGAAACCACCATTACCCAGAAAGAGATTCTGGTGAATAACTATTGAACTAATAATGATATCAATGTGAATCCAAAGGCTAAGGGTTTGTTTTCTGGGTCAAGGAATCTAATAATGTAGATAAAAAAACCCTGGGACTATTATTTCTGGGTGTAAATACCAATATAGGGTGAAATGAGCTGCTTGGCGGAGGTCTGTGCTCTCTGAGTGCTTTTCTTGTTACAATTTAGGTTCTGAGTCATTCATGTCCATAATAACCATCTAATCAAAGTAACTGCTGACTTGAGGTCACAGTGACATGATGAAAAAGATCAAGAAAATCCAGCTCAACAGTGAGTTTACATAAACAGTTACAAATAATATAGATTTCTGAGGAAAAACTGTGTTCACATATACACTGTTACCTCATGCAGTAGAAGGAAGCGGGTCTGTAAACTGGAGGAGGTGTTAATTTAATAAGACATTTTGGGCAGTAAATTCATACCGTTGACCTTTTTCAAATTCATCTGTCTTACTGTCTGCCTGCTCAAGTTTGTTTTTCTGGTTACTACTGATTGAAATGATGGTCAAAATCATCAAATAAGACACATTATATTAATCTGCAGTTACACTGTCATTTAAATGTGCTTATTTCAAATACGTTTGAATGTGAATATCAATATATGTGTGAATGCTCTCCAGCCAAGTTGCTGAAACAACCAGGAGTGGATAAATGGGGAGCGTTTCACTGTACTGTTCCTCCGTTCGTTACGCTCCAGCAGGATGAAAGATGCAAGAGCGCCTTTGTCAGAGGGTCTGTGTGTGTCTGTACTCTGTGTCCAGCAAACGCAGTTTATATCCGTCTTTGCCATGTTAGAGAAAACAAACTCTGCAGAGACGACTGACCTCTTCTTGACCAGGCAGCGGATGACACACAGTGCGTCATGGATGGAGCGCTCTGCCTCCTCGATCACCAGCTTGTTAGAGCCCCGAACAACGATGCTCACTGTCTTCCCGGGGCTGGTGCAGCCTGTGATCTGCAACGAGCAGCGAAAAATGTTCACATCAAGGCGATTCAGCTTATTCAGTAGTAAACCAAGAGTAACCTGACTGAACCTGAACTGTGTCAGGTTAAACACCAGAACATCTGTACACCCAGACCGATGCCTACCTTGACCAGCTTGCCGGAGCCGTCCAGGTTGACCTCCTCTGCCAGCTCTGCTGTGCCGAGCATTTCTGGGGTGAAGTGGTCGATGTGGGCGATGGGCTTGGTGCCAATAGTCTAAAGGGGAGCAAAGGTTTCATTTTATTCTTTTTTTTTAAAATTCCAAATGTTTTATTCATTTTCAAAACACCAAAGAAAAATTTAGTTATATTTACATCGGATATGTTGAAGAAAAGTAAAGAACAAAAAACAAAGAAAGAAACTGTACAACATTAGAAGAGAATGAGATGAAATTAACACACCCACCAAAACTAAATTAAAAATAATAATATTTTTAATAATGTTTTTTTTTTTTATTAACTTTTTTTTTTTAATCATTTATTTTGTTTCATTTTATTCTGTGGTTTTATTTGCCATGAATATATCGTTGAGAACATCTCTAGTAAAACTGGATTTTATGTGCAGGTTATTAGACTGATTATATGAGCCATTTAAATGTTCATAGTGCAATAGTACAGAAAATGGTAACAGTAAACACCAAAAGGTACAGGCATAAAACAAACCATTTGCTCATTAGTATAAATGTCCAAATGTTGATGTTTTTTATTAAACATCAAATTAATAATATTTTGCAGAGTTCACTAAGTAAATCATTAATGCTTCTATTTTCCTTTTCCATCAGATGAATTGAGGCAAACACGATTTTAGCGAAGTCAAACATGTAACATGTGACAACGTCAGTGTGAGAAATATTTGCTGCTTATTAGCAACACGATGATACAAAGTGCTGCAGACAGTGATGGGAGATTTAGAAAAGTCACTATGTGCAGTCTGAAACACAGAGCAGCTGTGGGGGATTTGACGGCACTCACCTTGCAGATGAACTCGATGTCCTCCCTCTCGATTTCTTTCACCACCATGATCTTCATCTTGTTGAGGAAGTGCAGGGCGAGGTCACTCAGAGCATCTCTGTCACGGGACAGTGTGTTGTTAGCATGAAGGTATGAAACGTGATGGACCCTTACCACATTGGACTCCATCATATTCTATGTCAAGATGAGAACTTAAAGATATAAATAGCTTCTAACATGTACTGTACGCATTAAATGATATAAATGGCACAGCAGACTGTGTCGAGTAAATGCACTGTTTCAAACTGCTACCTGAAACCAATCGATTGTTCCGCACTGGTCCGTATCAGAATGTGACAAAACATGTACACCAGTAACTGTCTTCATTAGCTCCTCTGATGCCGTGTCTGCCTACCTGAGAATGGACTTCTGGATGAGCAGCACGTTGCAGCCGGCCTTCTTGATCTGTTTCACCAAGTTGAGGATGTAAGCGCGCTCCTCCCGCAGCACACGGTCCATCTGGGCGTAGTCTGACACCACGATCTGGTTGTCCATCTGCACCCCAAAAAAACAGCGCAGGTCAGGACGGAGAGGGACATGTCAGGAATTTGTCAGAGGTTAAAGGAGGGGTTCTGAAATAACATTTTTGTGAAATCTTGGAAAACTGGAAACATGACAACTTGCATGAATGAATTATTATATACATGACATTTAGAAAGTGGGAAATATATCCAAAAGAAGATGAAGCATTTCTGACAGCAATTTCTATTCTTCAAATATTAAAATGCATGCTGGTTGGACATTTCAAGACTTGGACATAACCCATCCATTAATGACTATTTATCAGCAGCCAAAGAAACTGTTTTTCCTTGATCACTGTGTGTCTCTTCTGAAGTCCTGAAGTCTAAATGAGTCATTATTTCCATTCTAGTCCATCAATCTAAATGTTAATTAAAATCTATGAAGACTTTTCACAGAGAACAACATCGCAGCATAACAATGGAGCACTGTTCATTGCACTGATCCTCAACTGGACAATTTTATATGACTGTGCTTTTATCTGCCTGCATACACTAATACTGAGAAACGATAAAAAAATTCATCTGTACAAAAGGAAACGGGCCACAAAAAGCCTAGTTCTCACAAAAAGTCTCTCAAGCCAAGCACAAAACATAGAAGCAGGAAATGTTTCCTTTCAGCTGATATTCATCAAATGACTCACGTCAGTTTTGGGAGGGGACAGGCAGAACTGGATGAGACCAATTTTGGCCTTCTCCACACGGGTCACACCAGTGTTGGCCACCCTCTGTGTCAGCACCAGACCGTCCACCAGCTCACAGTCATCAATGGTCCCTCTGAGCACAAAACACACAAGTGAGCACGACCAGAAGACAATCCTAAAAGATTTGAACAATCACAGAAAAAACTAAACTCACCCAAGCTTCTTGATGATTTTGATGTCCTGCAGGTCGACACCGGTGGCTGTGGCTGGTTCGATGACTCTCATAACAGCATCCACGCTCATGGGTGCCAGCAGACTGGAGTACTGCGACACCACCTTGGAGCACAGTGACGTGGTGGCGCTGTTGAGCAGCGTCTCACGGTCGCTCAGCTGCACCGGCCGGCTCATGGCTGTCAGCACCTCGACACCCTTATCTACGGCCTTCTGGAAGGACTCGGAGATGATGGTTGGGTGGATACCTGAGCGACGGGACAACATGCAGACATTATTGCTAAATCAATTGCTGAATTGAAAATGTGCATAAAAACAAGGAGTTGGTTCCAAAAATGGAATTACGTCTCCTACAATTTTTTAAACATTGTTCAAAACCTTCACAGGTTCCCACTTATCCTCCATGACAAACGACAGCAGCCAAGATCAGCATTTCCATTTAACTGAAACCATCTCGTTTCTCAGTCCCAGCAGCTCCTACCTTTCTGCAGCAGTTTGGAGCAGGCGTCCAGCAGAGCTCCAGCAATCACTACAACAGAGGTGGTGCCGTCACCAGCCTCGATGTCCTGGGCTTTGGACAGTTCCACCAGCTGAAACGCACACATCAACATCAGTTAATGGAAGAATTCAGGAATGGTCTTTGTTGTAAAAATATGTAAGGAGAAGATTAAGAAGGCTTAAAATTCTGTCTAGAAAAGGATAATTAATGTGTAAATTTTACTGAACACGCAGTAAACACACATCACAACAGTCTGAGAGAAGAATCCACCTCAGACAGTGTTTGTACCGCAACGTACCATTTTGGCAGCAGGGTGGAGCACCTGCATCTGCTTCAGGATGGTGGCCCCGTCATTGGTAATGGTCACGTCACCTTTCTCATCCTGGATCTGAAACAAGAGACAACTTTGGGTTAGGTAAACATGCATGAACAAGGAGTTGGGTAAAGCCAGCCTTAAGCCACAATCTGTTTACTGACCATCTTGTCCATGCCTTTTGGTCCCAGACTTGTTCTGATGGCATCTGCAACAGCTGTCAAACAAGCAAGTGACTGGTCAGAACAGTGGCAATGATCAACTCAGTCTAATCAACTTGCATTTCGTTTCAGCATTTTCTTTTTTGGTCACCAGAGATTTGTGATTACCACAACTTCATTAATGTGAAATCATTACTTCATCCTTTTTTCAGTATGTAAATTTAAGAGTGTCTGTGAGTGTTGTTCTTTGTTTTTTAGGCTTCAGTCGTTCAATTCAAGTGGAACCTTTCTTATGCTGCTCTTTATTACATGAATGCCACCCAAAGCAAAAAAGCTACTTTGAATATGTTGTACGAGAGTGTGCCATTTCCAGCCTTTTCAAAAGCATTTTTATATTCTATGCAGATGCACTCCTCGGCAGAATCACCCCCAACCATTTTCAAATGAGTCATTTACACTTATTCAAGTCATCTGCTGAAAATGACCAGGAAACTCCCACTAAAAACACTATAACACTGTGGACTGCAGCTAAATCATTTGCGTCTTAGCTTCTGACATGATATAGCAACCAGCATGCTGGGGCACCAGCTGGCTAATGCTCAGATTGTGTTGAGTCATGAGCATCTTGCAGGCCAAGTGCACCAAAGTCTGGGCAAAATTATTGAAATCACTGCAGCATGTAGCTTTTTACTTTTAGCTTCTCTGAAAGGAGTGGAAGAAACCTAAGTCTGAAGTTACTTTTCAGTAAGATAAAAGCTATATATACTGCATTCAAATGTGCCAAATAGATACTAATGTGCTACCCATAACTGCAAGGCTCTAAGTTACATACCATCTCAGAGAACTGTTACCATGAGACTTGACTGAATGAGGGTGAGGACCAGGCAGAAGCTAGCTACTACTTAGAAGGCTAGAAATAACGGTACCCAGCCTAGCCCAGAGCTAAAATACTCAGCTGGAAGAGGACCCACGTATTGGCATTTTAAATCGACTTGTTTGCGTTTCAGCCCACCTTTGGCAGCAGAGATGTTACTGAACCGAATCTGGGCCGGCTTGTCGCGGTCCACATACGCCCCTCCTTTGTTTTTGCCTCCGTTTGAGACTTTCGGTGCAGCCATCGCTTCGGGCATCGCTTCTTCCTAATCGGTGGAAAATGTTAAGGGAAGTCTTCGGAGTGGGACTGAGGCGTCCCGGAGATGGAATACCGCGGTTCGGCTTCGGATGGACTCAGATTAAGGCGTCGCCACCGACCCCGGTTAGAACCTTCCAGAGCACCGGCTGCAGCAAGGGGAAGAAGGACCCGGCTGTCAAATGGCCCGGCGCTTGGAGATGACGTCTGCAGACAGTAGGCGTCGATTGCCGCTTTGATAAAACTCATTAACATTTTTTTCCTCAACAGTAAAACATTTTAATTTGCGTCCATAACATATATATTTACATAATCAACACAATTTTATTCAAATATAGTCTCAGTTTTTTTGTAAAGACTCGCATTTTGTCATTACGCTGATCTGGGTTGATTAGTTTAGTCTGTTGGGGCTCAGACAGTGGAGAAGAACGTTTTCTGGATGAACATGTTGACTAGTAACTAAACACTGTCTGCGCTCTGATTTATATGTTGAATGTGAATTAACCTCGTCTGTGTCAGGTAGGTTAATTCCGGGTCTTTAGCAGCAGCTCACTGTGTTGTTTGCGTTCACATCTTCCCAATGCTGCTTTTAAAGGCTTAGCGTTAGCTAACTTAGCTTAGCAGTTTTCAGAATGTGGATGGCAGTCGTGCTGTGCAGCGGTTGTTTTGAGCTTGGTAGACAGGTGTGCTGTAACGACTGATTATCTGTTTGCTGGGGCACTTCCAGCAGTTTGAAACTCTTGGATCTGTTTTGTCTGTGGTTCTTGAATTTCTACAGTTAATAGTCCAGACTCAGCGTCACTCTGGTTAGTCAGTGTTATGTGCAATAATTCATTTTAATTTCCTTATTTAGGTGCAGTATTATCATGTGTGATGTTACTTATTACCTACATCTAATTGCCAGCATGACTTTTTACAGCTCTATTCTTGGCTTATTTTAGCTTACTTGTTTCATTTCAGTGTTGTACCTTACTTTGATCTTATTGCTTTATACTTTGAGGCAGTGCATTTGTTATTTCTGAGAAATACCTGGCTCATGAATCTTATCTTCTCTTTGTAACATAAATTGCTAACTGCTTTACAATCAAAGTTAATTAAAACTGTTAAAGGCACATCATAGCAGTACGCACTGGATCTACAACATCTAAATATAAAGCAGAAATAGCAAAAAGTGAAAGAATAACATATTAATAATTGTAAGTTACTTGTAAGTTCATTTCTCACATTGCAGTGACGGACAGGACCCTGTGACATTGGGGTGTAATTACAGGTGCAGCAGAAAGTCCTTAATACTGTGATAAGATCAGATTATTAGCAGTTAATAAGTCATTTGTATATGACACCAGAATCCTACTCACATCTATAGAAACATCTGGAGATACAGAGATATCCTGATTAAAAAGCAGTCATGTGAAAAATATCCCCAACACCTGGATTTCTGTTATGTATACATTTGATGTTTTTTTGACAGACTGATTCCTTGTTTAGCCTGTAACATGTTAAAAATAATGGACTCCTTAATGGCTTCGTGGTTAAGACTTTTTCAATGTCTTGTTGCATCTCTCTCTGCCATCTGTTACTATGGCTGCCTACTAAAGACATTTAATGCCCTCAAAATAATTTTCGAAAACAAAAAATAACGACAGAAACCCATCAAGAGCCCTAAAAGATGACAATGGCATTGAGAGAAAAGATCTAAATGCTCATATACGTGAAGCCAGAACCAGAAAATGATTTACTTAATCCTTATTTGTACCATTTTACTTGGTGAGGTCTTGTCTGGTGGCTAACGGAGGTGTACTGAGTGAATCTATGTGCTCATCCTCCTGCAGCCTGCAGTCATGCTGCCGCTGAAGGAGAAGGATAAACCCATCGTCCAGAAGCTGCTGTCAGCCGGCTGCTGCGCTCGCTGTGTCCTCAGATTCTGCTGCGTGAGCGTTCACGCTGCCTACAGACAGCCACAGCAGGTGGGACTGGAGCTGCATTCAGGACATGTTGACGCATTCTGTTTGCATTAATACATATTTTCTTTATCAGTTTTTGTTGGTGTTGTTTTTTTACATCAGAGCGATGCAATACAAAAAATTAATATGTCTGTATCAAAATAAAGAGCCAACATATAGAGCATTCTCCCTCTGTCATCCTCATCACTCTCTTGGTGTTCTACAGCTCTGTTATTCAGTATCTAAAATGCCTGATGTTCCCTCCTAACTGCAGCTACTGACTGATCAATTATCACCTTTCATCTTAAACAGGAAACCCTGAAGGAGCTTAAAGCTTTTATTGTGGATACAGAAAACAGCAAATGTCAAAGTTCAGCAGCACCAGATTCCAAAGATGAAAACAACAAGTCCCATGATGCAGCAGCATCAGAAACACCTGAAGACCCTCCCAGTAAAAGAGCTAAACTGGAGCCCGGTGTGGCTGCTGCTCAGTCTGAGGAGGACAGACTGAAGGACGAGGAGTCTCGTGTGTGTGTGGTGTGTCTGGGAATCCTGCAGGAGCTCTGCGGCACCATCCAGGCAGTAAAGGTGTGTGTGCTGGAAAATACTCCCTGCTTTCATAATTAGCGCTGTAACAATGTCAAGCACTGTGTCATTAAGAAGAACCTGTGTGTTTTCACAGATAGCGGAGGCAGTGAAGGCAAAGAGCTACGAGTTTGACACGCTGGTGCTGTCTGTGTCTCTGCCTGCCCAGCTGTGTGTCCGGGAGGTCAGTGTGTGTCCTCAGAAGAAAATGTTAAAAGAAAAACTTGTTTCTGCTTTTTTCAAGCAACTACAGCAGTGAAATGTTTCCCACATTTCAATGCATCAGTAATAGTAACCTAATGATATAATAATATATAAAATGATATAATAATATATAAAATGATATAATAATATATAAAATTGAGGGTTTATTTTATGCTTAGATGCTTCTACTCTGGATACTTTAAGTCCCATGCTTAGTTTTACCTAGATAGCCATTACAGTGCAGTTTTTACACTGTTGTATTAGTACTGTATTTTTAAAAGACCTGAGTCTGCGTCCACCACTGTTCATGAGTATTCTTTCCTCCTGCAGCACTCCTGTTGGCTCCATGTGAAGAAGGAAGTGAGGTAGAAGAATTCGTTTTGAACATCAGTGCGTGTACAGGTCACATGGAATCAGACACTTGATTAATGCGTTTTGTTGTTTTTTTCTTCAGAGAGAAGGGCTTGGTGCTCGACAAGGATGACGTCATCCAGGTGAAGGAGGCCTTCAAGTGGATCATGCAGGGCCTGGTTGCCAAGGAGCTGGGAGGTGTCGCTGTAGTTGCCAAGGTAGATGACAGCCGACCATGAAAGGGAGGAAAATTCAGCCAAATCAGCTTATTTTAAAGAATGTTTCACAGAATGATTTACAATCCTGAAAGTTTTCATTCAAATTTTCATTCCCTGAGGTCGAGTTCCACTGCCTTGCTCAGGGGCACGGTGGGTGAGGACATCATGAAGATTTACTTTCTGAGTTTACATTTTAAAAGCCGGTCTGAGCCAGTAGAAGTATGTCTATTTACATTTACATCAAATGACACTGAGCTGACTTTGTGGGCTTCTTTGTGTTTTCAGAGTGCATTCGAGGTCGGCGTAGAGTTCACCCACCCACAAACAGACACAGACTGCCACTTCCTGTGAGTCCCAAGCTGTCCTTCTGACAAAAAACATGTGTCTTCCAGCATATACAAACACTGTATGGGCATGTTGAGATAAAAAACTTAGAAGGTCTATATGGGTAGTGACCGAAAGAACAAGATCGCGGGTACAAGCAGCCAAAATGAGCTTCCTCCGTAGGTTGGCTGGGCTCAGTCTTAGAGATAGGGTGAGAAGCTCAGACATCTGTAGGGAGCTCGGAGTAGAGCCACTGCTCCTCCACATCGAAAGGAGCCAGTTGAGGTGGTTTGGACATCTGATTCGGATGCCTCTGGGAAGACTTCTTTTGGAGGTTTTCCGAGCACGTCCGCCTGGGAGGAGACCCCGGGGCAGACCCAGAACAAGACGTATCCCGTCTGGCCTGGGACGTCTGGAATGACCTGCTTCGTCTGCTGCCTCCACGACCCAACCCCAGATAGGCAGAAGACAATAATGGATGGATGGGTCTAGATCCTAGAGGACACATCATGTGTGAAAGAACCCGTCAACACCACAGCTGATTTTTTCCACTTTAAAACTGCAATGTACCAATAACAGTCTTAGGAACTCAGATTAAGACTTCCAGAGTTTCATGCGTAACAAACCTACAGGACCAATCCTGTCTGATTGCAGGATCAAACTTACTGCGTCGTTATACTTCTTCAGATCCAGTATCTGGTTCGAATAAATGTAGCTGAATTACACGAAAATGAAAACTTCCCCTCCTGCAATGTGGAGTAGTTTCCCAGGGTCTGAGCAGAGTCATGGGTGAGCTGGTGCAGTGAGAGAAGAGACAGGCAGGGGCTTCATAGTTCAGTCCACTGTCGAAGAAGGAGTTGCATCTAAACCATTTAAAGGCAGGAGAGAATAATTTTCCTGGAGAAACCTTCACAATATGTAACTTTAATACACAGAGATGAGTTTGAGTTGAGTCAGTGGCCAAAGAGGGGTTTAAGTTTTGAAAATGCAGTCACATGTCATGCTGTAGGCTTGGAGGAGTGACAGCAGAATTCTAATTGTATTTCTACAATAGCAGCCCAGTCAAGTCACTTTAATGAACCCAGCCCAGTATCACAAATGTGCTTCTGCATGAAGTAACACAGAAACAAGATAGTGACCAGGGAAAGGAGTGGAACTGTCAACCTCGGAGCTGAAACCTCAGCTTTGAGACTGAATGCATCTAAAGATAACATGACGCTCTGCCTCCTGTTTCCTGTCCTTCCCACAGAGCAACAACCTGCCCTGACTGCTTCAAACCCACCAAGAACAAACAGGTGAGGAGGCGAGAGAGTCCAGAGTGTCTGCAACAGCTTTACAAGTGATCAGAAGGATTAAGATGAGTTTACTGTCTAACAGAGACACTTATTAGTGCCATTTATACACAAACTATGGATTGTAAGTAGCTGGTGTTTTGCTGCAGTTGATTGGCCAGAGATGAGCTGCTCAGTAGTTTAGTTGTAGTAGACTTGATTTACTAGTGACTGGAGTCAGTTCAGACTTGCTCTAGTTCAAGTGTGTTAAAGGCTGTCTCTGCTTAAAGCACCGCTAGTGATGTGTTATAAATCTCAGTTTACCACTATACATTTGATTGTTTTGTCTTAATTATGTAAGAAATGTTATTTTTCATTTCTATCGTTTGATCCGTTTATTCACCAGGGAATAATGCAGGTAACATTTTTATGTCCACGTAAGAAATGCAGCAGACGAGGTGCACAGATTCCACATGTTATAACTCTACAGTTATAAAGAGGCTAAAACTGAGCAGATTATGTTTTAGAGTTTGACAGCAGTGCCACGGTGTTGGTCTCTGATCCAGTTTGTCTGTATTTGACTTTAATGGCTTGATTACTGATTGAGAAGCCTGCCTTGATGACCACACAGTAAGACACGTGTACTAAAATCATGGCGTACATGTACATTCTGAGCTACACGACAACATGGAAAAGGACTGCAAGCCTGCAAAGCCAAAACCCACATCGAAGGGAGTCATTCTCTCCCAACAGAAAACGCTTACTTGATTAAAACGCTTCATTTTTACATCCAGGCTTTTTTTTCCCCCTACAGCACCATGTAACCTATTTGCACAACGCCTTCCTAATGCTTTAATAATTTCCTCACTAGAGCTGCTTCTGTTAGGTTTGGATGCCTGTAAACATAGATGCATCCACCCGGTGTGATGGGGCTGATCGGAGTAAAAAGAATATAAATGTACTCGTTCAAGCATGTACTTACAGAGCTGAGAATCTAATGTGACACTGAGATATTTACATTCACTAATTTCATCAGTATCTATATTAAATCAATTAACACTGAAAATCTCACCAAGAAAAGTAAAGCGTCGTTTTTCCAAACTATCCAAACTTGTTTGTTGCCACATTTCTACATATATTAATCTAAAGTCCCAGTTCTGTTAATGAAAACTTCATTTGTTGCCTTAAAACCTTCACTGTCCATCTGGTCTCTGCTGGGGAAGTAACACAACCCAGATTAAGGCTTGACGAAAAGGGAAACCAAATGAGTTGAGAATGAAATAACCTAGTTGCAACTAGAACGGAAGTCGGTGGTGAGATCGATGCTCTGGTCTAGAGGTTGTATGTTACAGGAAGAGATGTGAACGCTGTGAATCTGTCACTCTTCTCTCTGCAGTCTGTGTTCACCCGGATGGCAGTGGTCAAAGCTCTGGAAAAGATATCTGATACCAAATTTCTGAAGTAAGTATCGCCTTTATATCTCACTTCATGATGTTTTTCTAGAAAGTGCCTTTGGACGTGTTTTTTGTTGATTGTTTTCCAGACATTACCCCTGTCCTCCGACGCAGCCCGCCAGCAGCTGCGTTTCTCAGGACGTCCAGTGTCTCCACGTGTCCGTCTTTGTAGCAGGTAACGAAGGACGCTAAGAACACGCTTTAACATGTTGCTGTCTAAAGCACATGGGGAGATCGTGACTTCTCCTGCTGATGTTCAGGCAGGTACAACAAGTTCTGCCGCAGTCTGCCTCAGACCCCCTGGGTGATCGATGGAGAGCGGAGGATGGAGTCCTCGGTGGAGGAGTTGATCGCAGCACCCATCCTGTCTGCCTTCAGAGCCGACGGTGAGTCCAAGCTTGCAGTCGTAGCTTCACCAGGTGCCATCGCAGAGGTTCTCCGAAGAAACACCAGCAACTCAAGCCTGAGCATCAACTGTATTCTTACCGTGACAGAACTGTAAGATCAAGCATGTCTTCTCCTATAGTCACCTGTATAAGAGGCTGTGCTGTGACAAGCAGTCTACTTTCCCAGTGTCATCTTCAGCAAACAGTCAAAACTGAGCTTCAACACCTTTTGTTGCTTTGCTTTGTCAAAGGGAAGTTGTGAGGAACAATCTATAAATGTCTCCTGTTTGCATTTAAATTAAAACTAACGCGGAAATAAATGCTAATTTAAATGATGATGACTGAGTAAAGCGTACACCGTGTGCATACAGCGCTGTGCAAAGGCTTAAGTCGCTAAAAGTAGAGAGAAAATGCTTTCAGAAATAATCCCACAAGCACTTTTTAGTGGAATAAAGAGGAAAAACGAAATCAATCATTGCTCAGCATTCAGTGGAAGCACCTTTGCTTTTAAAACAGCACCTCGGTGTACTTGCAGACAGCTTACTTCTGTCTTTTCATGCACTCCACATTTGACGCCATGATGTTGAGATCAGGGCTCTGTGGGGCTCAGACCATCTCATCTGCTGCACTGGACGTAGTTCTCTCTGACTCTGCCTGGAGGTTTGGGCTTGTGGTGCTGCTGCAGAATGGATTGGTTACCTCGCTGATGATGTTCGTGATGGATAAGAATCTAACTGAGTGAATCGACCATAAAGTAAATCAATACAGTACTGATACCTGTACAATACTATTCATCTACAGTATAAAGCAGCGGAGCTAGAAACACACGCAGATTGTTGGAGGTCATTGTCTCATAAGAACCTTTTTCTAGCTGTAGGCTTCTTGCTAAACTGTCTTCACCTGGGTGTTGGAAGCTAAGAGCCACAGCATTATTCAGCCAAAGCCCCTCTGACACTCTGAGTCTGCAGGATCACTGGGTTCATGTCCTGGTTTGGTGGCATTTTGACTTAACAGTGTTGCATCTGTGTGTTGACATGTTTAGATAAGATGTCGTTTCTATTAAGCATTGCTAGCTGCACTACTGGCAACCTGTCAGACAATGAAACGGTCATAATGATGATCCTATGTTGGGTTACAGGATTTAATTTCTCCTCGTCCGGCAGAGAGGATGTGGACGTCCGAACTCTTGGAAATGGTAATTGAATGTGGATTTTCGAAGCTGCACTTGCAGAGGATCGACCTAAAGTGTGACCACGGAAGTCTTTTTTTACATTTTCTGTTTATCTGGCAGGACGTCCCTTCGCCATGGAGCTGCTGAATCCTCACAAATCCAGATGTAACAAAGTGGAGATGAAGGAACTGCAGGAGGTGCTGGATGTTTCTTTTACATCAATCTCTTTTTCAGTCAACACACAGTTCCTCAACTACAGACAGAAACTGTTTTCAATCACTCTTGTTTAGTTAAAATGTTGGTGGCATTTTAGCAAAGATAACAGGGTGAGCTGAAGTATTACTGTAAAGGCCAAACATTGAATATGTCTGACAGAGAAACATGGACGATATTCATTGCAACAAAAACCACATATTACAAACAATGTGATATCTACAGTGTCATTTAGTAGACACTGTTAGGTTCAAAACCTGAAAATACACACAGCACAGGAAGGAAGACAGCACTCATGAGCTCAGGTCTTTTACTTTACTTACAAGGAGAGAACAGACACTACAGCTCTGCAGTATGCATCGCTACAGCATTCCAGATCTCTGCCAGTCCTTCTGTCCTTGGCTCTTTTATTTGGTAAACAATCAGTACAAGAGTCAGCATAAGATAAGTGTCACTTACACAATCTTAATGGGTCAGTTCTCTGTATTCTTTACTGTGACTACATACAGCTTGGAATGTTTTATGGTGATTCATGGTTGCTGACATGTAGACTTTAAAGTCCTGACAGTCACTCAATGATTACCTAATAAGAATAATTCTTAACATAAGCAAAATTCTTCTAACAACGCTTTTATCCAATGTGACATACATAAGCAGGTAGGCAGAGCAGCATTAAGGACTTTGCCTAGGAGTCACTGGACACCTGCGCCCTGATCTGGATTTGAACCACTGATCTCCCATGCCAAGGTTAGGGTTGTTAGTCACTGAGCTATCCAGCAGCAGTGCCAGGGTTCTATTAGTTTCAAAAGGGGCTAATAAGATACTCCACTCCACAGAACCAGGGGCAGCAAACCACTCCAAATCATCACACTGCATATTCGTACTAAACTCACCATGAACAGCCGTTTTAATCTGAACTCTGAACCAACTCTGATGCTAGCTCTCCCCTTTCTCTCCTCACAGCTGCATTAGTGTAATTCATTGTGCCGTTACTTCAGCCGAGGAGCTGCAGCTCCTCAGATAAACCCAAAGTGGAGGCAGCACATTACTGCAGGGTTGACCTCTCTCCATCGGCTGCCAGTAGAGTTCAGGATTAAATATAAAAAAAAGTGGATTAATACTGATCAGACTCTACATGATAAAGGGCACGAGTACTTTTCTGATCTGTTGTGTCCTTTTTAAATTGTCTAACTTGTGTTGAATGTGTCAAGAGCTCAACTTAAGGTGAAGGGAGACTGAGCTTTTGCAGTTTTTTGCCCTAGCTTGTTGCTATCAGATTATCCAGATTATATTATACCTTGCCACGCACAGACAGTGTTTATGTCCTCACATGGGCTTTACAGCTACTAACCTTATTGTCTTTGTCTTTAGATCATTAACAAGTCTTCAGACAAAATCAGAGTGAGAGATCTGCAGATTGTTACCAGGTGAGAAAACGTGAAGCTGTAAACTTTGACTAAACTAAACCTCCAGCATTAAACGAACATGACAGACAGCCACACTGTGCTGTGTGTTCATCTGCAGAGAGGCCATGAGTCGGATGAAGGAGGGAGAGGAGGAGAAGACCAAGTCATACACGGCGCTCGTCTGGACCCAGAAACCCATCCAGAGGGAAGACATCACCTTTATTGACGACATCAAGGTCACTGCAACTCTCATCAGTCTCTGTATGTGTAGTCAAGAGGTTAGAGGAGTCTGTAAACTGATGTTTAAACTCCAGGTAGTGAGTTTACTGAATACTGTCATAAGTAAATATGACCTTGACTTCGAATCTGACTAGTCAGTTACCTCGTCATCTTATTTACAGAAAGGCAACCGACTAAAATGAGAACATAATGAATACACACAATCTGCACATGTCCAGAATACAAAGAGTGTAAAGAGTCAACTGCAATGAGATGAACACCACAGACTGTGTAAACCAGGACAGGTGTAGCTCATCACTCACTGGTGTGTGGACGATGATGTTGAAGCTGGAATAGCTGTCGCCACCGTGGCCTTTTGACACCAGATGAAATGAGGGGTGAGGGGTGGATCAGACTGAGAGCTCGAGGACAGTACGCATTTTGATACGGTAGCAACCCGTCAATCCCAAGGTAGCCCCGCCCTAAAGCATACACTGCTTTATCGTCTATTTCAGTCTAAAGATATAAATAATTTGCATCATGCTGTATTTGAAGTCTTGAAACTAGAGATTGAAGCCAGAAACTTAAAGACAGTGTGTCAACAGATTAAGGGAGTAATAGATTCATTTTCTCATTAACTTCTATACAGTCAGACTTCTTTTTGCAGCCAGAGGAGTCGCCCCCTGCTGGCTGTTAATGAAAATACAAGCTTAAGGAACATCTGTCTTGGCTTCACTTTCCAGACCCGGAGGCTACGTCCATCTTTTATGTCCGGTCTACAATTAACACCCAGAAATCAAGAATCTGTTGTTTGTCCTATCAGGACCTGACTCTGGACCAGAAGACTCCCCTGAGAGTTCTGCACCGGCGGGCGCTGGCCGTCCGACAGCGAGTCATCCACAGCATGAGCACCCACTTCCTGGACCCACATCACTTCCACCTGGGACTGAAGACTCAGGCTGGAACGTATCCTCACTTTAACTTTAACGCTGTTTCTCAGTTTTGTGAGAATCTGATGACATTCCACAAGTTACATTTGGTCAAGGCGCACCTGTTAGAGACGAGGTCTGGGATTGTGGAGGATGATTGTTGATGTTTAGATGATTAGCACGTTCATGTCTGTGCATTAGGTCTAGCATGGACGTGACGTGTGGATCAGTCTGAGCCACTCTGTGTCTCATTTTCAGATCAAGGACTGTGTAGGAGCTGGGCTTTCTGACAGCCAGCAGACTGTGGATCACACACTTCAGATTTAATTGAAAACACAAATTGCAAACAGCCTCATTTAGCCACATGTTTTCTCATCACTCTGAAATGGACTAAAACATTTTCCTTTGTCTATCTGTTGATTTGATATGATTTTAACTGCATTCCTGCCGTCAGCCAGTCGAACGTTTTGAAAGCCCATGTGATTAAACACTCCTTAATGCAAAGCCAACAGTTACATCAAAGAGTTTGTCCATGGAGACTTTGGCCGCACTAAACCAAACCTGTGTCAGCTGCTGAAGACGGACACGGACATCCTGGAGCTGGACGTGGAGGTGAGAGACGTAACATCTGCACGACTTCACCAATACAAACAACAGCAGTTACACAGCATGTGCTTTAGAGGTATTCATTAGAGCAAATCTTCTTTAATGAGTGCTTCTTCTACCCTGAAATAGAATTATTCACATCATGTTCAGGGTAAACACAAGAAGTTTAAGCTCAAAGAAAGGATTTGCAACTGGTAGAGAACCTCCTAAGCCTAAAGCTACACTGTTTTTGTGATAGCTGATGATAGCTGACATGTCTCTGGGGTCATCAGGTGGGAACCTCCTTTCATAGGTCTAGTTGGTCCCACGACACCTCTAAGGGCTAGACAGTGATCTCTGCCGTCCCAGAGACATTCCCCTAATGCCAGCCATCACTGCTCCTCAGCTACTTCCCTTACCTACCACATGGCTACCACAGCCTAAACAGTACTGCCACCTTCAACAGACCCAGGCCTGTTTACATGCAAGCTCCAGGGAGTGACAATGCCGATACTACCGTCCCTGACACAAGTCCTCTACAGCAGTGGTTCTCAACTGGTCCAGCCTCAAGACCAACTATGTCTCTATTAGTAATGGTCGCGACCCAAATTGTTGAAGTTTGCTGTTCCTGTTAACAAATTAAGGTTTATTTGGGTGTAGTCTCAACACATTTTGATACAACTTAGGAAAATTTGGGCTTATTTTTTTGCTCATTTTGGTATATTTGGACATTTTTGCCAAGTTTTTGGGCATATTTTGGCCCATTTCGACAAATTCTGAGCACATTTTGGTTTATTTTTGACTTGTTTTAGCATAAATTTCTCCAATAAGCTGACAGAGCTAAATCTAGAGTTAATAGTGGGCTGCTACTGGTGTCACCACCACTAAATATCCTGCTGTTGAAAACAAACTGTGTCATAAGAAACACATCCATTAAAATAAAAGACTTTATACCACTACTTTTTTTTGCTTCTGCGACCCTCTAAAAGTGGCTTCGCGACCCACTTTTGGGTCCCGACCCACCAGTTGAGAACCACTGCACTACAGGACTACAATCTGCTTCCTAGTCTGAAGTTAATTGGGAAGCAGATTGTAGTCCTGTAGACCAGTGGTTCTCAACTGGTCCAGCCTCAGGACCCACTATGTCTCTATGAATAACGGTCACGACCCAAATTTTTGAAGTTTGCTGTTCCTGTTAACAAATTAAGGGTTATTTGGGTGGAGTCTCAACGCATTTTGATACAACTTCGAAAAATTTTGGCTTATTTTTTTGCTAATTTTGGTATATTTGAACACTTGTGTCAAATTTTGGGCATATTTTTACCCATTTTGACAGATTCTGAGCACATTTTGGTTTATTTTTGGAACGTTTTAGCATAAATTTCTCCAATAAGCTGGCAGCCAAATCTAGAGGTTAATAGTGGGCAACTACTGGTGTCACCACCACTAAATATCCTGCTACTGAAAGCAAACTGTGTCATAAGAAACATATCCTTTAAAATAAAAGACTTTACACCACTATTTTTTGGGGGGAGCATTCTTCTGCGACCCTCTAAAAATGGCTTTGCGACCCACTTTTGGGTCCCGACCCACCAGTTGAGAACCACTGCTGTAGAGGATCATCATAAGTATTAAAGTAGATGCTCAATCTGAGAGAAGACTTGCCCAGAAGACTCTGACTTCCTATGACCTGCCCAGTCCTGCAGATCATTTGGTTGTTCATGCAAACATGTTGGAAGCCTCCACTCATAGATTCAACTTGCTGAGTGTAACCTGTGTTTGTTGTCTCAGTCCGTGGATGTGGACTGGCCTCCTGCCATACCAGAGTGAAGGCTGCTCCGCCACGCTGAGGCCCGGATCGTCCTGCGTCTGAGAGGTCACAGCTTCAGCCGAGCTGGTCCTGTCAGCAGCCAGGCTCCTCTTAGAGCACAACACCGAACAGTCCCGAGGTCCAGAGTGTGTGAAAGACACAGTGAAAAGGCTGTTTGGAGATGAGGAAACCATGAACTGTAGCCATGCAGTCCAGCAGGGGAGTCTGCTCTGGTTCTGGATCTGGATTTGCTTTTCCAACTCAACGCAAGTCAGATGTGACTGTATCTTTAGCTGGATCTCAGAATAAGTTTAATAAGACCTAATAGTGGCTTTGGGCTGTTGTTACTAGCTCAAAGCGAGGCAGCCAGGTAAAGCAGTTTTTCTTTTTTTGGTTCAGATGGATGAAAAATGGAAAGACAAGTTTTCTTTTCTTCGATTTTTACCTTGACCAGGGCAGAAACTGTAGATTTTGTTAGTCAAGATGGAAAAACTTGGACCTCCTATCACTCTGTACACATGTCCCACTGTGCATTTGTCTTCAATAAAAGACATCTGAGTTTGTCCTGTGAATAGAGGAAAACTAAATCAACAGGTTTATACTCTGTGCAGTTTTGTACGATGAGTTTATTCTAACACGTAGCTCCGTTTGTCAAGCTGAATTACCGGCAGGGTCCCAGGGAATTATCAGGAGCCTCAAAACACTGACTTTCTTTTGGTCTTCATAATTTCATTAAGTTAGTTAGAATTTTGTACCTCTGAACAAAGTGTCAGCTGATCTTGTGGTCCTGGTCCTACTAAAGGCCACTGTGTCAACATCCAGTTTCAGTAGTTTGGTTTATATCCAGCTCGCTTGTTTAAACTTCAACTTGTAAATTTGTGTTTTGTAGAATCGCTGTATTTTTTTTTTTTTTGCTGTGTCAAATAAATAACACTTAGACGACCTTCAGAAAGGTTGCATTATTCCATAATAAGAGCAGTGGTGGCCCAGTGGTTTGTGAAGCGAACTTGTAACTGGTGGGTTGCCGGCTTGAGTCCCCAGACTGGCAAGAGGTTGAGGTGGGAGAGTGAGAGCAACCACTTGCCCCAGTCACCACCACTGTGGGCCCCTGAGCAAGGCCCTCAACCCCCAACTACCTCCCAGGCGCTGCACTGCAGTAGCCCACTTATCCTAATATGTATAGTTCAGGTTAACTATGAATAGAATGGGTCAAATACAGAGAAGGAATTTCCCCAAGGAGATCAGTAAAGGTTATTACTATTATTACTACTATTATTATTTCGTATGGCAGAAAACCAACAGTTACCTTCAATATCAATATATAGACACTCATTTAATGTAATGACTGAATGCTTAAGATGACTAACAGTTCATTACCAGAGCTCTAGTTGGTTTCTGGGTGACTGAATAAATACCAACACTGGTCTGTTGAAGGGGCTCAACTGGGGCCTGACAACCCGTTTCTTCCCTTTGGAGGTTCATGCAGCCTCAGCACATCAGTCCACATGTGAAAATCCAAGCAACATTTGAACCTGTTAAACAGCAGCAGGTTATGTTCAAGATGTCCGACTGAATATTCAAATCATTTGCCAGGTTTTTTTGTGGTACTGACCTCTAAATCTGACATTCCTGCAACCTGCTTCAAGATAAAATGTAAAAGACTGCATTAGTTTTGTTTCTCAGGGTTTCAAAGCAAAGTGCTGAGGTCACAAATGAGGTTACAGCATTTGAAAGGGGAATAATTAGCCCATCTGCAAGCCAACCTGCGATGTTAGATATGAGGCACACTTCTTGTGAAACAGCTGTACGATGCTTCAGATCAGTCTGATCCTGACACCATGTCTATTGTCGGATCACGTCTAAACCTGGTTCAAGGTGTCAAAGCAAAATGAGCTGAAACTGATCTGGTGGTGGTGTAATGGTGTGGAGGATACTTTCTCGGCACGCTTTGGGCCCATTAGTACCAACTGAGCATCGTTTAAACTCCACAGCCAACCTGAGTGTTGCTGCTGGCCATGTCCATCCCTTTATGACCACAGTGGACCATCTTGTGATGCTACTTCCAGCAGGAGAATGCTCCGGGTCACAAAGCTCAAATCATCTCAAACTGGTTTCTTGAACATGTTAATGAGTTCACTGGACTCCAATGGCCTCCACAGTCAGCAGATCTCAATCCAATAGAGCTCCTTTGGGATGTGGTGGAACGGTAGATTGGCATCATGGATGTGCAGCCAACAAATCTGCACATTCAACTGCATGATGCTATCATGTCAATATGGACCAAACCCAGAGGAATGTCTCCAACACCTTGTTGATAGTATGCCACGAAGAATGAAGGCAGATCTGAAGTCAAAAGGAGGTCCAACCTTTTATCAGGTGTACCTAATAAAGTGGCCGGTGAGTGTGTGTCCTAGACTGCAGCCTTTGGTTTGCTCATTTTGTTTTGCATTTGTGCTTTGAGATCCACTAGTTGTTCCACCCTAGTCAACAGCACCCGCAGGGCTGAACTGTCAGATACTGGAGGCTGGATTCCTGACAGAGGATCATTCTTGTTCTTTGGTCAGAGATTTGTTGATTTAACCCTCTGATCATTGGACTCTGATGTCTTAGACTTTCATTCAATCAACACATCTATTATTCTGTGTTGGAAAAACGACAAAACGGCAGATTCTGTTTTTACCATTTAGCTCTTTATAACATCACGTGGCCTCACAGCAGCTGGTCTTGGGTCCAGTGCCTCACAGTACCGAGTTTATACTATTCTTCTCTTACCGGAGAATTATCTTTAGACATTTGAGAACTTTAGCTCCTTGTCATTTTGTTGGATTTTATTCTCAATGTAAGGTATCAAAAGCATCTTTCGTGTGTCACAGCACCGGTATCATGATGACGCTTTGAAAAATGTTCCACTCTAACTCATGAGCTGTCGTGTTTTTAGTAAAAAACTGATGCAAAGTTGACAAATCACCAACTTTTTGAGTAGTAAGATCTGCCCTCCAAACACAAGCAGCAGCAACTGTAGCTTTATTTTTATAACCACATTAGGACTTGAGACAGCGGAGAAGGTTAACTCTCTCCTTGCTGCTGGTCTTCAGCTCTGAAAGGCCGAGAACAGCTGAAACTAGAAAAGCACTCAGAGAGCGCAGACCTTCACCAAGCAGCTAATTTCACCCCATATTGGGATTTACACCCAGAAATAATAGTCCCAGGATTGTTTTATCTACATTATTAGATTCCTTGACCCAGAAAACAAACCCTTAGCATTTGGATTCACATTGATATCATCATTAGTTCAATAGTTATTCACCAGAATCTCTTTCTGGGTAATGGTGGTTTCTTCTGGATCCAGCTCCATAGCTGTTGATTCTACAACAGATCTGTTGGCATCCTCCTGATTCAGCAGAGTCTCAGCTACATGTTGGTGTTGGCTGCATGTCTGGATCTTCATCTGTTACCTTACAGTGATGACCATTCCACAGACCCTCTGGTTTTTTAACGTTCTGGATCGTAGTATCCGGAATTTTTCCTGGATCCGGATCAAATTTTGACATGTTGTAGAAATTAGCAGGAACTTATCCTGTACTTTTTTCCAAGCAGTCTGGACATTTTTTTTTGTGGAGTTCCATGCACATACGCATGCACACTGCCCTATCTCCCAATGCTAAAGAATCCTGTCAAAAATTCCTGGATCCAGACGGTGATCTGGATCACCACCAAAATCTAACCATCTGTTCCTTGTCCCATTATCTGCCCCTTTCCTGAACATTTCATCAAAATCCGTTCAGAACCTTTTGCGTAAAGTTGCTAACAGTCAGAAAAACAGACAGATAAACACAGGTAAAAACACAACCTCCTTGGCGGAGGTAATAAAGAGCCACAACAGCAGAAACCCTGAAATGTATTTCTTTTAATTTAATTCAAAATAAATACTACCACGGCAATGCAAGTCCACTACTGGGTTCTTGCCCTAATGTTTTGGTAAGAAAACAAACAAGCAAATGATCCAAAAAGAAAAAAAAAGAATAAAAAGAGACTTCAGTTAATGCATCCATCATCATCATCATCATCATCATCATCATCAACATCATCTTTCAGCGACTTTCATGAGGTGCCTTTTTTAACGACATACAAGGTAACACTGCCTAGAATGACAAACATAAATAAAACAAACACTATGGTACAAAAAAGGGGGATGGAGGAGCAAGGGATGATGGGATTGGAACAACCTGATGAAACCAGCACTGCAAAAAAAACAAAAACAAAACTGTCAGCCATGGTCCCACTCTTAGTATTTTTTCTTTTTAAGGAGGGTGAAGGGGAACAGAAGTGACAGTGCAGACTCCACAGTTACAGTCATGTCCTCACAGAATTTACAGGAGTCGATCGTCGATCAGGGACCACAGTGACGCAAGGAAGGCGGGGATGGGGTCTGTCTCCATGGAAACATCCGTGGACGATAGCGAGTCAAGTCGGGGTATCAACCCGGAAACAAACAAACAAAAAAAATCAGTGGAAGGGTCCAGTCTTTGACACCGTCTTTGTATTTTTTTTTTGTTTTTAATTTTCCTCTTAAATGCAGTTTTTGAGTTGTTTGTGGTTGTTATGTATTTTTTCTGTCACTATTCTCATCAGCAAGCTTGAAGTACAGTCACACAGAAAAAAATGCTTATGTTTCGTCTGTGAAGACCAAAAAGAAAAAGAAAAGGCATTGCATATTTACATCAAGAAGTTTGGGGCGACTCGACTTTTTTCTGGCAGTCCTCACAGTCTTCATACATGAGTGTCTCACGGCTCAGTTTTCTCGTGATCTGTGACATGATTAGTGATTCATTGATACTCTCCGATTTAAAAACGAGTGTGGAAATAAAGTTGTCCCATAATACTGACAGGATAAAGGGGGGCAGGACCCCCTGCGTCTGGAGTGGAAGCCTTGTTTCTGTTAGCGTCTGTGTGATAAACTACCGTTTTCCTCGTTGTGATTTATCATCTAAAAACAGTCTCCGTTCCCCTCCGAGTTCAGACTGAAAACACTGACAAGCTGAGCACCATCTGCTCTCAGGGTTCCTGCACAGTTGCAAACTTTTCCCCCCCTAAAAAACAACATTTTCCTCACTGTTCGATATGTTGCAGTCATATTCCTCTGCCCCGTTTCGTCACCTCTACACATGAACACTGTTCTTCAGCAGTATGGGATGACGGGGAATCAGAAAACAACCTCTAGGACCTGCCAGTTCCCCAATTCTACATCTGTATCTCTCCATACATGTGTAGGAACCCTAAGGATTTTTAAGTCGGCAGTGTTCTCCAGGAATAAATCAGATTTGATGTGTTCCGAAAGGTGAAATGACCGATTCAGCTTTGATCTGCTCAGCAAATTCACAGTATTGGGCTGTTTGAACCTTTAGTTTTAATTCACTATATACTCATGAAGCTCCTCTAGATTAGTCAAAGGTTTTCCCTCAAAGGTTGTGCAGCTCTCAGGACACTAGTGGACTCGCTAAGCTGGTGCGAGCGCTGCATCGACTATTACTGGCAGCTGCTCCAGCTGAGCTGATTGTGCTGCTGGCATGGATGGATCAGATCTGGAGGTGCAGCATTGTGGACCCACACTGAGATGAAACAGAACCAGCGGGTATATTTCCAGCTAAAATGCAAAAATACAGAGACCCCAGTCGACCTGTTTTGACCCCCTGTTCAGTTTCAGGGAATTTGTAGTGTCCTCTGCTTGTATTTAACAGGCGGATTCCAGTTTCAGACTGGGTTGATTTAAATTTGATCATGTTAGGAGCAATAAATAAGCTAATAAATAGAGGGCTCCAGATTATCGCAGCATGAGGACCATCAATTAGGGAGATGAAATTCACACACAGTCTAATGGAAAAGTCTTTAAGTGAATCGGGGAGGACTTAATTGAGGACGCTGACACATTTGTAAAATTTGAAACCTGTGCGTAGACTGGGTTTAACTCGCAGCTTCACCTGACGCAGATGCTGATAGACACACACCTGAGGCTGCGCTGAGAATTTCAATGTTAAAAAACACAAACAAACACCAAATCTGATGCAGTTCGGAGTAAACTGCCGACCTCAGTCTAATCATTCTGGAGAACTCTGCTGCTGCCTGTTTGAGTGTAAGTGTGTGTGTGAGCGCGCGCGTGTGTGTGTGTGTGTGTGTGTGCTATGACAGCATAAGGTTGACCCCCATGTCCCACATACATACAGTACATACATACATACATTAAGCCACGTCTCCCTGTGTAAACATCCATTCCACTAGTCCTACAGCTACGATGAGGAAACAGAAGAGAGGAGGACGAGGAGGAGAAGCGGTGAGAAAGCAGAGAAAGGCCTCGTTCCCCTGCCGGCTGTGGAAAGCTGGAGCGGTTAGCTGAGTTTGAACGCGGTTGTGCTCTGTGGCGCCTGAGTGAACTGTGCAGTTTCTGGCAGTTTAGTGTTTTCTGTTTCAAAATAAAAGAACAACTTAAAAGTAAAGCGCAAGAAAAAAAAAGAAATGGGTTAAAATAAAAAGTAGTCACACTGCAACAATGAAAGGAATGATACAGACTCGTCCATTCTCATTTTCTGTCTTTGTTTTTTTTGTTTGTTTTTTGTTATTTTATACCTGTAGACTGTGATTTCATCGCCATGGGATTGGGGAATGTGCGCTGCCATGGCAAATGTATGAGGAAGATTTTTTTTTTTGTAGTTTTTTTTTTTTGTTATGAGTGAATCACGAGCCATGCACTTATTCTCAACTATGAATGACCCTTCACAACCCGAAACCCGCCCGCCCTCTCCCTAAAGAACAAAAAGAACACCCTGTCGGTATGATACGAAACATCTGCACACGTAAGGCAACATTTTTGGTTTTTTGTTCCCTAAAACGGCTCTTCCAAACCAAGTGCAAAAAGTCAAAAGAAGAAGAAGAAAAGGGCAGAAACGACAAACAAAAAGATGAACGCAACCTGGGTCGACAACTTAATACTGACAGAGAGAAAAAAATAAATAACAAAAACATTGCCTTCTGCAGTAAATAGCGCTGAAAATGAAGGAGACTTATTTTTTAGTGTGGGCAGACCGGCTGGAGTCTATCCCACTGTGCAAAAACCTCTTTTAAAGTCCCTAAAAAGACTTCTCCCCACCTGCGAGGAGGCAGAGAAGGAGAAAAAGAGGGGAGACTGGTATTTTTTTTTTTCCTAAAATGGCTACGTGTTTTCCTCAAAATGGCCACGAATGGGGACGATACTGGCTGGCTGGGCCGGAGCGCTCACTCCCGCCCACTGGCTGAGTAGGAGAACTGAGGGAAATGAGGCCTTCGCTCGTTGTCCGCTGCGTCCATCCCGTCCTCGTCGTCTGTGGAGACAGAAACACAGAGGTACTCATACAAACAGAAGCCAGCTGACATTTCATTCTGATAGTGATGTTCCACGACAAAGGATATGGAAAAAAAGATAGCGAAGTGTACCAGTGATAAACGCCTCATCAATAGCACAAAGAAAAATAGGATGTTCAACAGCTTCACTTAAATGCATTAGATGCAATCTGCCGTGAAAGCACATAATCATCACACTCCTAACATGCTCCCTCCCTGGATAAAGGAGGCCCTTCACCCTCCATCCCTCTGCCAATGGCTTCTGTGAAGGTCTCAGGAGGAGCTCTGCCTGCCTCACTCCGTCTACAGCTGCTGACCCCCGGTGGAGGATTTCAAAGACTATTTCAAATTAGAGAGAGGTACTGTGTTCTGAGAAGTGTTTGCATGCACAACTGTGAGGAGCACTGTAAAAAGAAGTACGTGTTATGAGGTTGTCAAGTGAAGTGTTGACCTTACAGCTCATATTGGTTGTTAAATAGCAACATTCCAGCTGCCGTATAGCTCCTTGAGTTAAGGTGTTACCATGTGGGCGCAGGTCGCCAGCAGCGGTCGTGAGTTTAAGTCCGGCTCATGACTCTTGCTGCATGTCTCTGTCTCCTCTATACTCCCTTTCACCCTGTCTCTGCCTCCATCAATAAAAATGGAAAAAAACTCTCCCAAAAAATATTTAAATAACAATATTTAGGAAATTAAAAGAGTAAGTTTTGTCGGTTTTACATTTTATGAAGTGTTTTTAAAACTTAAGTGAATTTTAACATTTAATTTGGTAAAATATTAAAAAGCCACTTTGGCTTCTTAAAATCTGACCTCTTATCTTTTCTTCAAACATTTAATGCAAAACATGGTTTCTGAATGCAAATATGCACTAAATCCAATCAAGAGCAAAATGCTTTCAGCGGTCCACAGTCCATTTAGAACAGCACCTCAGTAACTCAGTGCTGCACTGGTCAGACCTGATGTAAAAACAGTCAATACATCCAAACGTCTTAGTTTAACATCAGTGAGGTCTTTTACTTTGAAGTGACACTTACCCCAGAGCCACAGAGGACATTAAACGGACTGAGTAGCAGTCATGATAAGTAAACTAATCCTTGTGAAGTTCACCTTTAAGCCAGAAGGAGGCAGAATTTGCTTAAGAAGCCACTTGGACACGGCCATCACATTGACAGGAAACACATGGAAGCTGGTGGAGAGTGCTTAGATGGTCAGACGTGCTTACATTTTTCTGGCGGAGTGATGGTGATGGTCTGTGCTGTGAACTCTTCGTCGAAGTAGCGCGTGTCCGTCTCTGAGCTGACCTGAGGCTGGAAGGGTGGGACCAGCTGGAACAGACAAGCAGGGGAACAAGTGAGCTGCCTTGGCACAGCTTCAGTGACACATTAGTGAATGCTGAGCTGGCAGCATGAGAGTTGAAATACTCTGTACGTGGTCGATATACAGCCTCAGTATACAATTAATTAATTAATTACTGATGATCATTCAGAGGTTTTGTTCTCTTCTAAATAAAGAGGTTAAGGCTGCATTATTTTCATTATCAATTATTCCGCTGATGTTTTTTTTTAGTTCCCCCTCTAGCCTTTAACACATCCGTTTGTCAGACTGAAGGGGGACAACTGCAAATGTCTTGTGTTCAACCACAAGTTCAAACCCCAAAGGTATGCAGCTCACAGCGGCAGGAAGCAAAGCAGGGCTGCAAAGTCTCTCATTGCAGAAACTGAAGCCACATTATGTTTCCATTACTTCTGTCTGAAAAATCACTGAAGTGAATACCTGAATACAAAACTAGCTGGACATTATTTTTATCATCCAACTAATCAACTTCCTGTTTCAGATCTAGCAGAAATGGCTGTTTGCCGTCACCGACAAACTCTCATCGTGTTTGAGGGAGTATGGCGGTTTTTCTGCTCCCACTATGACTCTGCACTCACACCAGCTGTGACGTTTCAGTGCTGCATTAACTCTTCGCACACAAGCATCGGTCCAGTCCACACTCACTCTGTTACCAACTGCTTTAGCAGCAACAAGAACATGAAACGGTGTCGTCTGGATTTAATATTTGGACAAGTTAGGAGTTTTTTGTCCATCTGTGACAGCTGCTGAACTGTCATTTTGAGGTTTTGTTCTCTTCTAAACACAGAGACATTGTTTAACCGTTTTCAAAATGAACTTTCTTCTCTTTTGTTTTTTTGCAAGCAGTTCCACACCACTACTAATGAAAGACTTTGGTGACCCTGTATTTTCCATTGTGACATGTAGATAGATGAATAATTAAAAGGAGAAACTAACAAAGATATTTTGATGCTGGCGTCCAAAATGTCTGATACGTGTTTAATTGGGTTGTCATGCTGGAAGACAGCACTCCCATCAGGATAGAAACGCTCCATCATAGGACAAAGGTAATCATTTTAGAAGCACTTTGTATTGATTTGCAGTGATCCTTAGCTAAGAGGAAAAGTGAATCCAAACCATCCCAGCAAAATGCCTCCCAAAGCATGAACAGAACCACCAGATCCCCCCTCACTGTAGCGGTAAGGGTTTTCCTTTAATTTGTCACCCACCTGTGTCTATTTCTGTCTGATGGATCTCCATTGTTGTCAATTTAAAACACATCACTGAGCCACACTGTGTGGTGTATTCCTTTATCACAAACACAGAATACTCGAACTTCGTAATTAGGACCTGGATGTTGATGTGAACTGGATTCATAAGGCAGATGTAACTTAATCAGGTGGATCCTGTAATAAATATGAGTGAAAGCTGTAAATGACTGAATCTGAAGGCCTCGACCGCTGTAGTACAGTGGAACCTCGTATTACAAGCGTACCAGTTAATGAGTATAATTTGTTCTACGGGCCGAGGCTCAAGCAAATTTTTGTCTTGTTTTAGGAGTGGAAATCCACATTACGACCAAGGTTCATACAGCGAACGCTGACAAGCGGGGCCTCAGCTCGCTCAGTTCACGCGAATATCTCTATTGAAATGACCTGCAAGTGTGAAAAGTGAAGAAATTGCCTCCAAGAAGCTTAGAATAACCGATGTGAGGGAAGGAGATCCTCCTTCTCCTCCCTGCTCCCCCGTCTTCCTCGCGCACAAATCGTCCCATCTTTAAATGGTAAACAGTCTGCACTTATATAGAGCTTTTCTTCTACCTTAGTGGTATCTAAAGCGCTTTACAGTGTGTTTCTCATTCACCCATTCACGCACCAGTGGCGACAGAGCTGCCATGCAAGGTGCCTGCCTGCCATTGGGAGCAACTTGGGGTTCAGTGTCTTGCCCAAGGACACTTCGGGATACAGAGGGGCCGGGGATCGAACCGCCAACCTTGCCATCAGCAGACAACCCTCTCCATCACCTGAGCCACAGCCACTCAGTTCCACTTTTTAAGGTAATTTAATTAATAAAACCAGTTTACGTTATTTCTTTTGCATTCTCTTTGACTGTATTGTGTTTTTCTAACTGTCACTAGTCTTGTAACTACACCTTTTCTGTTTTAAAACCCAGAAAAAGTTATTTTAGGGTGGTTTTTGGGACTTGGAACAGATTAATTATATTTCAATTAATTTCAATGGGGACAATTCATTAGTAAAACGAGCGCGGTCATAGAACGAATTAAACCCGTAATGCGAGGTTCCACTGTATTAGGGAGTTAAACAAAAACATAAAAATAAAACCTCTGCTGTAGGAGGAGCTGGTGATGCTCAGACTGCTTTGTGTTGTTGAAGTGAGATAAAGATGAGGTAATTTTTTCTTTTCTGTTCTATTTTGGAGTTTACATCCCAGCCAGACGGCTTTTGAAAAATTAGGTAACCCTGATACCAGAATATCTCAGATATGCTGTTTGAATAAATTGCCATTGAAGTTAAGATGACGTCTAGCAGCTAAATCTTGCTCTCACCTTCTTGTCGTAGACGTCCTGCCAGTCGATTGTGCCAAAGAAACTGTGCCGCATGATCTCCTTAGCGTCATCCGGTCCGCCGCCCAGCCTGTCAACGAACAGAGAGAGAGAAGAAGACGTCGAAGTCAGACATCAAATCGTGCTCTAACAAAGTCTCCATCAATGGAACCAGAATATCCACCTGCTTCTGATCCCAAAATAACTCCTCAGGGTGAACGGGTTCGCTCTCTGAAGCTGCAGTAGCCTCTTTTCACCAGTTTCTTCGTTAGAGACAGAAAACGCCTCGGGAATAATGGGAGTGGGAAATGAACAGCAGCCACCAGCCAGTTCTGCCTAAGAGCACTTTTGCTGAATACCAGTCATCATTAGGGGTTTGTTCTCATCTGAACATTAAGATGGCTGCTTCAAGAGTGAGAAGAGCTAGTGTTTTCAGGCATGTACTTAACACTACAGGATAAACAAGCCTTATTTCTTGTCCTGTGGTGAAGAAATAGGATCCTTGCAGGTCAACAAGATTATAAGAGGATGGATTTCCTAAGTGTAAGATTTTTAGCTATTTTATATCACCTAAAGCTTAAACTAACACAAGAATGGACAGTATCTGTTTGAATCTGTGCATGAGCACATATAGATCTTGTTTGTACTAACAGTGAGCAGTTCAGCCATTTAATCTGAGGGATTATGTATTCCATCAGGTGTGGGAACAACACGAGTTCCCCCTGGAGCTGAGGAGAACAACAGCATACCTTACCGAGCTGTCCCCCAGACCCTGGAGCATGAACCGACAGACGGACAGCTGATGAATGTCTGTAACTGTTCCTTCATCGACATTAAATCTTTGGGAGTTTGAGTTAAGTACAGAGAGTAGATGGAAGACATTTCCTTTCATGATTTGTTTGAATCAGAACACACAGATACATTTTCTAACCTCATAACCCCATTTTCTCAGATACAGTATTGCTGCCAAATGTGCTCCTGTCTCTCACTATTTCTGTCTGTTAGACCAGACAGAAAATCAGTGGAGAGATTGATGGTGAGGGAAATCCAACATCCCCGACCTGACTCCAACTGGTGACCATGTGGTTCATGGTTGGACCCTTAAAACTGCATCAGCATTTCACTACATTTCTAAATGTAGACAATACAGCAGGGCTCCAGACCAACTTTGAGCATTGGTCACACAGGCGTACCTAACTTTTTCATTAAGGTGTAAAGTGCATTTAGCACCAAATAATACATTATAAAATACAAGACACTTTTGCTCAAACAAAAGGATTCAAACTCACTGAAGGACCTGGGATCCCTATTATGTCTCTATACCTACCAGTGAGCAGTGATTCCTAAAACGTCTCTGGTGGTCATCAGGTGGAAACCTCCCTTCAACAGTGTTTTGACAACACCTCTAGGAGGCTAGGCGGTGAACTCTCACCCTCCATAGTGCCAGTTCACACTGCTCCTACACAATCCAAACAGCACTGCCACGTTCAGCTGACCCAGGTCCGTTTAGGAGATGCTCCAGGTAGTGACCAGTGCCGATGCTACCATTTAGCTAGCTGCCAAATGCTAACGCTAACTGCTAATTCAACCAGCACTGCCACGTTCAACTGACCCAGGCCTGTTTAGGAGATGCTCCAGGAAAGAACTAGGTGCCAAGTCAAGCTCTGGCTCCAAACTAGCACTGGGACCAGCTCGGTGGAAAAGGGGTTATGGAAGAACCTCAGAGGGGTCAGCATTTTTCCAGACAAACCTTTTTGAAGACCGAAGGAAAACAGGTATGAAACAGGATGATAATCAGGGCTAAAGTCAGGGATCTGCCTATGTTAATCAGTGGGAACCCAGTGAGAGATCACAGGAACTCTGTACACACACTATTCATGCTATCATACCAAACAGGACAGGGGAGTTAGCAGTGACAAGGACTGTACTGAAGAGAGAAATGCAGTGCAGTTCCTGTTGAGCAGGGTAGTGTTGTGAACAATAAAACCATATAAAGTGTAAACATGTCACTCATTCAACTGTCCCATTAAAAACAGCTCGCTTTCTCTGCACCGTGTTGTCTGAGTGTTTGCTTGCGTACCGTTTGTTGGGGTCCTTGATGAGCAGCCCTGACAGCAGCGACTTGGCATCGGCTGAAAGGGTTCGTGGAAACTTGATCTCCTCCATGAGGATGAGCTCAAACAGCTTCTCGTGGTCCTGGTTGTAGAAGGGCAGGCGGCCACACATCATCTCATACGTGACCACGCCCAAACCCCACCAGTCCACTGCCCGCCCATAGTCGTTGTCCTCCAGCACCTGATCATTTATGACAGAGGCATTTTACAATATTGTTCCTAGTATTTCCATTAGAATCTCTCTTAAGAAGCTCATAAAGTAGCAAAATATTATGTATAAATGTTTTACTAAACAATAACACACTTCTACTTAGTGACTGTGTGGATTAAAAACCAAGAGGCCACTTTCACAATGATTAAATCTAATGAAAAATACAACCTGTTCATCCTTCTGAAAAATTATATCCTCTTTCATATCCTCTTTAGGAAAAAATAACTTTCAAGTTCTTGATTAAGATCTCCATTAGAAGAAGTGAGATCAGCTGCTGACATTTTACTCTGCTGTAAAGAAAACATTGAAATAGAGGAACTGCCTCTTAAGGTACTTCCACATTGGACCTGGTGGTCACTGCTTGGCGACAGAAACAGTCTATCCAAAACACAGTTTCATCATACAAGACAAAACCAGACCGCCATGAAGGCTCAGTTTGGGTTTAGAGAAACAACTTTCTGTGCCTGACTTTGTCTTTTTGAATCATTTATAAGCACAGCAAGGTTCATCAAGCCCTGTTAGACTCTTCATTTATATCTAGTGTAACCTCTGACCTCAGGTGCCAGATACTCTGGTGTTCCACAGAAGGTCTTCATCGTGGCAGTGTCAGTGATGCCTTCTTTGCAGAGGCCAAAGTCTGTGATCTTGATGTGGCCGTCTTTGTCCAACATGAGGTTCTCCAGCTGATGGGGAGGGCAAGAGAAGAAACAAAAACATGATAGTAAGTAAACTCAGCAAAGGTGTCTGATGTTGGACGTTTCTCAGGCCTCACCCAGGGCAGGTGTACTTTACCTTCAAATCACGGTAGACGATCTTGGCAGAATGTAGGTAGTCTAAAGCAGAGACGATCTCAGCGCCGTAGAAACGGGTGCGGTCCTCCGAAAACACTCGTTCTCTTGACAAGTGGAAAAACAGCTGTCGAGGAAAAACAAAATCTTACACCTCATGCTTGGCGTTTCAGGTGGATTCATCCAAAGTAAGGACAAGTTGCTGAGATCAAAATCTCTGCTAACGAGCCCTGCAGTGGTGTGGAGGGTAAATCAAATTACACATAGTTGTAGTTCAAACAACAGGAGCATGACAGATCAAATTTGGACTCTTCGATCACTCAATGGGGTTCAAAACAATTCAACAGGGGAGAGCATTTTTCTCAACACAGCTTCATAAATTAAAACTGTCTTTCTTTTTTAGATCCATTGTGAAAAGGAAACTTGAATTCTCCCCCCACTGTTGTAATCATCCGCCAGGTTGCAGTTAACATCCATGTCTGTCCAGACTCATGCAGTAGTATGTAGCAAAGACAAAATCACAGACATGACTGCGGACAACGCTTCACAAAAAAGCTACAGATTTACAAACTGTGGATGCTTCACACACATGTTCAACCCAGCAGCTCAGAGGATCAAGATGAGCACCCAAGATTAGCGTCACCAATTCAACGTCTGAACAAATATGAAATCCGATCACAATCTCTCCTTCTGTTTCTTTATTCTTTAATCCTATATTTCCTACATTTGTGTGACCATTTGCCATAATTGTTACATAAAACTCTGTTTCGTGAGGCCACCAAAATCCGATCACCTCATTGTGAGTCCAAGTAAACATTTGCGGCAAATTTGAAGGAATATGTTCAATACAGTCCTGAGTTATTTAATTCACTACAATGGGACAGACGATCAGGCTGTAAACATAAACCCTCGACCCGCAGCTGTTTCCTCCACAGATGCACAGAAACACTTACTGGTGTCTAATAACACGTCATTTAGTAGCAGCTACCAGGAACCACGACCAACTGGTTGTAAAAATAATGAAATCAGCCCTTGAGTTAAGTTTTCCATAACACTAGGAAGTTACTACTGACAAGTCTACTGCTGTTTGTTGGAGGCTATGTGGACATCATTATTCTGTTAAGCACAAATGGATGACTGAACAGGTCTACCAAGCACAGACCCAGGGGCTAAACCCAGTCCTGTTGTATAAAGTAGGGATGTCCTGATCAGAATCCTTTTGTTCCAAATCAGATCAGGCTTTTAATGAAACCCAAATTCTGCCTTCATATTAGAGGTGCACAACATTCTCAGGCCATAGCAACATTTCATTATGAAATACTCAGTATAATAAAAAAAATAACATGCACCAAGGACATTTGAAGTTTTTTGTGTCTTTCAGTTTGTAGTTTTTGCTCTAAAAAAGGTCCATAGTCTCAAAATATATCTATGCCATTAAGTAGATACAAATTTCTAAATCTGGGCACATCATTTTAAATTCTTCAGCCTTTCTTCTACCAGTTGAATACAGTTAATAGTGCCGCAATTTCTTTCAAAGTTGAAAGAAAATACTGACCACTAAGTGAACTTATGTCTTCAGAAAATGCTTTTGTTAGATTTCATCCTCCTCTCTGTCCTACTAATTTTCTACAAACCTGACGATACTCAGAATCCCTGGAAGCCGTCAGTGACTTTAAATCAACAAAGTGATGTCACAAACCTAAAAACACAACCATGCAGAGACCCGGTCCAGCGGGAGACTTAAAACACAATGAGAGGAGTGACTGCTCTCTGTTAAAGCTCTCTGAATCACACCATGTTGTTAATCAACATTCTTCAATGACTCTTGAAATAACTTGCAAGGTGAAAAAAAGAAGACCCATCAGCATCAAGACATGCTTTAAAAAGCATTCAAGTGACCTCCTACCTCTCCTCCGTTGACGTACTCCATTACAAAGCACAGCCGATCCTTGGTCTGGAACGAGTACTTCAGAGACTGCAACACAATGTAGAGATATTTTATAAACTCTGCAGTACTCAGCGGTTCGTTTTTAACACAAGACAGAAGCTCTGTGGTCGGAATTCGGTACATTCTTGCAGCTGTTATCTTTGGCCGCTGCTTCTTTAAGCATCGTACTGAAAACATGGAACTCACAGCAGCACATGCACATCTTAATGCTTTACGCGTTCCACACAGTCATACTTACAGTTAGGAATGGATGCCGAGTGTTTTTTAATACCCTACTTTCTGTGAGTGTGTGAGCCACTTCATCCTGTGATAAAAAGAAGAAGCAGAGTGATTAGACAAGAGGCAAAGTGAGTTCATGTGTTAAAAGATTACAGATGTACACTGGATGGAAGGAGCATGTGTGAAAATCAGGCCTAAAGGCAGAAATGAAATATCTAAACAGTTTTCTCAATAAGAATATTCCTCATCACTTACAACGTGCCAGATATTAGAGAGCAAAGACAAAGCACTGTCACACATAGAGTCATCGAAGACCTTTCTAAAAAGCTGGCAACAAAAATAAAATCTGCTTATTGCTTGTGTTACTTCCAAGTCAACGAAAAAAGCTGCAAATAAAAAGCTGATAATCAGGAAGAGGACCTTGGCTATAATGACTTCCTTCTTGAGGATCTTCATGGCGTAGTAGGTGCCGCTTGCCTTCTCCCTCACCAGAATGACTTTTCCAAAAGTGCCTTTGCCCAGAAGCTTCAGATAGTCAAAGTCATTCATTGTCTGCAGAAAAACCAGAGGCAAGAAACATGAAGGAAACATTTCATCACACCTGGTCCTCCAACATTCACTAAACTTCAAAGTAAGACAGGGCTCTCTTTAAAGCAGGAGGGCTTTATGAGTACACCCACATCAACTGGATTCTCAGTGCTCTTGAGCTGTTGCTTTGTTTTTTATTTGACCTTTATTTCACCAGGTAAAAATGTTTGAAAACCAGGTCTCATTTGCAAATAAGACCTGGTCAAGAGGCACCAGCAGGAACAAATACACATATAAAACCACACAAATAGACATGTAAACATAACAGGAAAAAAGTAAACAGGTCACCAGGTAAGAAGCATGCGAGTGAAAAAGTGTGCATGTGCTGTAGCAAAGTGTTTGCATATATATGTATGTATGCATGTAAGTAAAGGTCTGAAGTGATCAGTAGGAGCAACAGTCAACTACAATCTGTTGGAGTTTAAGCTTGAAGGTGGTGAGTGGAGTCAAAGCTGCGAGTTTGAGGATGTTTTGCAAGGTGTTCCAGTCGTTAACTGCTGCCAAGCGAAAGGAGTTCTGGCCAGAAGTAGTAGAAGTATTAGGGATGACGAGCTTGATGTATTCACTTGAACTATGGACGAGGTGAAGAAGAGAAGACAGACAGGGAGGTGTCTTGCCCAGAAGTGACTTGTAAAAAAAATGAAACCAGTGATGAAGCTGCCGGGTATAAAGGGAGGGCTGCATCACCAATTTATAGAGATTGCAGTGGTGAGTGTGGAAGCAAATGGCTAGATAGTAAAGTTACTGCTTCTGTTTCATATAGCTAAAACATTTGGTTCTATCAGAAACCACTGTGGCAGGAAAAGACACCAACATCAGAAAACTCTTCAGTATTTTAAGCTACGTAGCTTCATTAAGCTTTTGAACCACCAAAACCCATCAAAATCACTTTATTCTAAGAGTCTCTTCTAAAAAGTTGCCAAAAAAGAAAACACATTTGCCCCTGATTCTTTTAGAAAATGAAAAATTCTGCACTCCCAAGGGCAACTGAGAAGCCACGAGGGACTCAGCTGTGACCAATAGTCAGGTGAACGGAAAACTTTTAAAATAGTACATCAATGAAATATATGGCTCAAAAACAGCACGGTGAAACATGTTGTGTGAAACATACCTAGATTGTTGATGATGTAAAAGCTGTAAACAGGCCTAGTCAACCAGTCTCTACCAACAAAACACACTGACCCTAGAGTTTATTCAGTGTTTGTAATATTATCAGTGGAAGCAATTCGACTTTGTTTTTTCATTTTGAATATGATTTATGGCATTTTAACTGTGTGATGCTGCACCAAAGACATCTCTGAGTTCTCTCTACTTCTAGTCATGGTTGTGCTGTTTCCATAGAGCTGCAGGACTTTATACTGTAGTTAAAAATAAGCCCACTGTGAGCAGAAATGTGAGGGGAGCAAACCAGAAACTGCCTGTTAATGTAGAGCAAAAGCTTTAAGCTGTTGTGTACCTTTCGTTTGTAGTGGCTGATGGAGGTGTCCATCTCCTCCTCGTTGACGTTCTCGATCTGGGAGGTGGGGCTGCACAGGATGCCCTCCTCCTCCTGCTTAGCCAGCGACTCTGCTACCATCTGGATGGCCTCGGCCCATTCGTCCCTACAGCAGACAGCATCAGGTTAAGATTCCAGCAGACGGCACTCTCTTCTTTTATTGTGGTGTGTTTCTTGCAACTGTGGCTTCAGCTTTAGACCAACCATAAATCTTTTCAGAAGTTTAAATGGCTGTTTTTCCATATTTCTGAGAGAGACTATGGATTGAAAATGTACAAGTCACACATCTTGATCTACTGCAGGCTCACTGGTTTTATTCCTTCAGATTGCTCAAAGACAACAGGTTTTACAAATTGTCAGACTTTGGTTACAGATTTCTTTTCTGCTCCTTATTATTCATGTGCACATGGCAACTCTCCCTAAATAAAACAAGAGGAAAATGTACACTGAAAACAAATTGTCTTGAACAACATTAAATCTTTACGTTTCTGAGCTATATTAAGCGAAACTAACTGTCAGTGAGACGTGAGATACACAAATTGTCCAGTCCAACAAAAGATATCCACCCTCCTGACAGCCTACGGACCGACTGCAGCTAATGACCTTCTACATGTAACACTTTGCCGGATGTTGCTAGCTGAGTCTTGTTAATAACAAACCTTTGAGCATCAGGTAACAAGTCATAGTGTATATATTATATTGTGTTTTGGAACAAAACCCTTCACAACTTGGCATCCAGCCTCCGTCCCACACCCCTGTTTCCTGTCTTTCTTCTCCTTGTGTTGACTGACTCCTGTTGTGTCCACTGAGGAGAATTTAACACTAATTTAACACAAGACTCAGCCATTGTTTTGTCTATAACCCCAGCCACACACTTGATATTTGGTGTCTTGATAGCGAGTTCACTCCCATATTCCTTTGTTGAAATTTTATTTAGTTGTTCCACATCCTCAACACTCGAACCAAATAAAATCTTGGTCGACTGAACTCTTGCATATTCTTCAACCAGTCACTTGGCTGCAGGGTGAAAACAAATCTGCAAATTATCTCTAGATGAACCAAATAGGCTACAGTGCATGGTTGTCAAGGAGGCTTCATTTTTACCAGTGTTTGTTTGTCTGTTAGCAACTTTACACAAAAAGTTCTGAACGGATTTTTGATGGCATTTTCATAAAAGGGGGATAATGGGACAAGGAACAGATGATTAGATCTTAGTGGTGATCCAGATCACTGTCTGGATCCAGGAATGTTTTGCAGGATTCTTTCGCATTGGGAGATAGGGCAGTGTGCATGCATATGTGGATGTAACTCCACAATGAATGTCGAGGCTGCTTGTCAAAATATACAGGATAAGTTCCTACTAATTTCTACAACATATCAAAATTTGATCTGGATCCGGCCAAAATTCCATATTCTACAATCTAAAACAGGACAAAATAGAGGGCCTGTGGAATGGTCATCACTGTAAGGTAACAAATGAAGATACAGACATGCAACCAACATGTAGCTGAGACTCTGCTGAATCAGGAGGATGCCAACAGATCTGTTGTAGAATCAACAGCTATGGAGCTGGATCCAGAAGAAACCACCATTACCCAGAAAGAGATTTTGTTGAATAACTATTGAACTAATAATGAGATCAATGTGAATCCAAACACTAAGGGTTTGTTTTCTGGGTCAAGGAATCTAATAATGCAGATAAAACAATCCTGGGACTATTATTTCTGGGTGTAAATTCCAATATGGGGTGAAATGAGCTGCTTAGCGGAGGTCTGCGCTCTCCGGGTGCTTTTCTAGTTTAGTAATAATTTGAACTGTAAACCTCCTACTGTTCAACCACATACAGCCAAGCAGTTCGGACCAATCAGAAAATATCTGCACTGATTTTGTAACAATTTAGCATTTTTGTATGTGTGTGACTGAAAACTGTATATGAAAGCATCTGTTTTTATACATAAACAAAGCATGTGTTTGTGCATGTTGTGATTACTTACTGTGCATGATTTAGGTACATGTGTGGATTTAAGTGAAGCTCTTGTCCAGATTTACCCATGGAAGAAAAACTGCTGAGGAGGAAGATGAAGGCTCACCTCTCATCAGGAGTGTCGACATGAAAAGTCCTCTCGATGACGGTGGTCCACTGCAGACAGCGAATGATGAAGGTGTTCGGCTTGGGCCGCTCCGTCTTCATCAGCTGACATTCTGAAAGTCGCACACAGAGACAGTGCTGCGTCACACACACACATTTGTTCATAGAGTCTGAAACGGGTGGCGGTCTGCCTGTGTCTTACTTGCTACAGAGAAGTTGTTGAGCGGGTAGGCCAGGTCAGAGTCCTGCGGTTTGTCCTTGTAGCCAATGAAAGAGCCGTCTGTCTTCAGCAGAAAGTAGCGCGGTCGCCAGTTCTTGATGTACTCGCCTGCAAGGATAAAGAAACATGACACCAACAAGTTACATCCTGCTACCATTTAATGATGCTATTCTATATAAACACTGGGTCTGTGAGTGTGAATGTGTCCGAGTGTTGTATTGTATGTTAATATTAGCTTGATGTCACACTGAAATATCATTTAATTTGACCTTTTCAACCAGCCTTACTGTATTCTTGTTTTCTGTTTGATACAAGGGTGTTTTCTTCTGATAGTCATCAGTAAATTACATGTCTGTCCCACTGATGTCATTTCTAATCAACAGAAGTTTGAGAAATGGTTGCTACGAGCAGTAAATTTAATATTTTTCATATCTATAAAGACAAATCCTAATTCAACATCAGACTGTTTTTTTAACCTTATGATCCATTTTTTCCAGCAGCTATTATTCCACAAGTCCACCATTTCTACCACATTTGAATCGATATTCAAAGAAACAACACTACTAAGAATATATCAATGCACTATCACATGGGTGGGCTAGTAGGCAGCTACGTAAGCAATCATCTGAATGCACTGCAGGTTCATTACTCATGCAGAGGTGACTGAAGTTTCTTGAACGTGTGTTTCTATTTGCATAGTTTTGGTGGTGTGTTTGTTAAGAAGTCTGTGTGTCTAGTTTTGAGGTTTTCATAAGAATAATTTTCAACATTATTTCAATGACTTGATTAGGCCTGGGGTGTCCGCGTTGACTGGTACATTGGATGGTTGATATGTTCTAATCCAGTCAACTTCTCACTGATCACACAATCACTGATGAAACATTTTAAAAGGGGAAAATGCTACATCAACAGCTTTCTAAGAATAAGCCATTATTTTTGGCAGCAACAGGAGTAGACTACCTGTGAACACCCCCCCAATTTCACAACTCTGAACTGGCCCACCCTTATGAAGACTGCCAAGTCAAATTTATTTAACATTTACTGAGCATTTACTCGGAGTCGGCTACAAATTAACTGATAACATGTCAAACAAGTCGTTTGTTCGGCTGCATTTTGTTTGGCCAAAAAGTTGATTGCAAACTTCCCAAACAGCAGCTTCCATATCACAGCTCAACAACCGACACGGCATATTATCTTAAATCAGTAGGCCAACATGTCCGTGTTATAACCCTCAGATGTTCTTGTGATGGGATCATCAGCTGGTATAGTTCTGTTTTTAGAAATCCCTTGATGATGGGCTGCTCCAACTCTGTCGTTGTTATTTCAGTATACGATAACCAAGTTCCAGTGACTGAATGTGCTGCAAATACTAGCTTTTTATGGTAAATGGTAAATGGTCTGCACTTATATAGCACTTTTCTCGACCTTAGTAGTATCCAAAGCGCTTTACAATGTGTTTCACATTCACCCATTCACAGACACATTCACACACCAATGGCAACAGAGCTGCCATGCAAGGCGCTAATCTACCATTGGGAGCAACTTGGGGTTCAGTGTCTTGCCCAAGGACACTTCGGCATGCGGAGGGGTCGGGGATCGAACCGCCAACCTTGCGATCAGTGGACAACCGCTCTACCACCTGAGCCACAGCCACCTGAGCCATGTTTGCAACATTTCATTTAGGTGTGTACGTCCAGCAGGTAGAGTGCACTGAGGCCCATTTAGTTCATTTGGAAATAATGGGCAGATTTTTTTCCCCCCACCATCAACCAATTGGTTGAAGAGTATGTAAGATTTCAGTTGACGAAGATCATTTTTGGCTCACTGAGTCTCTAGACTTCATTAAACGTGTACTTACGACCTGCCTGGAGTTAAAAGACAGTCACTGACATACTTGAAGTGTCACTTTTCAACCACATTTATTAGAGTGTTGACATGTGCTCTTTCCACCTGCAAATCACCTAATGGTCTTTTGCTAGGAGATTTGTGAAGCTGTTTAGGAATTCCAAGTGAACTCCGCAAAGCCGTGTAAAGCATTTACAGTATTTTTAATACAAGGAATTTATAGCATAAAAGTCACTCAGAGTATTCCAGAACCTGTAAACACCAGCGTTCATTGCTCCAACTGGAACATGACTAACAAACATTAGTCACACCTGCTGTAGTGGATGAGTCACCACTTGAACCGGGTTCATTTCGGTGTTCTGCTGTGTAATGTGAAAATAAATAAATGCACACCATTATATATTTTACACAACATAAGGAAACTTTAAAGTACCCCTTGGTGCTTTTTTTTTTATTATTATTACTAGCAATTTTTTTTCTCTAATTTAAGCCTCACCCTAAGCCTTAGAAAACTAATTCATTTATCTGTATCACTTCTATCTGCAGAAGAAATCTTCTGCAGAGGAACACTGTATAAACACAGTGGCTATTCCTATTCAGCAGCCACAAAGTGTTGATTCCCTGCTGCTCTGAATCATCAATCTGTGACATAATTACAACAAATGTTGTAATACATGGATGTGTCCTGGAGAGATGCTGGCATCTTACAGAGTTATATTAGCAGCAGAGCTAACAAGGATCAAGATGCTGGAACCAAAGTGTGTCTGTATCAGAGATCAATGACTGAACTGCTTCAGCATCTAACCAACAAATCAAACTCTGACGAAACTGTTCTCACACATGTGATGACTCACAGGGCTTCAGAACAACAGTGATGAGAATGGCAAAGCCTTCAGCACAGAGACAGAAATCAGATATTGCTGTCAGTGAGAAAACCACCTCTGACAACAGCTCCACTAAAAGCTGCTGAGCAGTAGAAGAGGAGGAATTAAACAGCAGCCTGAGTGTGACTGTTCAGGTCATTAGGAAAGCTTGCTGGTTACCAATGTCACTAAACCATTTGGGCAGTATGTTAACTGTAGGATTAGAGCTTTCACTAACAATACTTTTCATTGGCACATTTATCCACATTTTTAGTGCATTTGTAGTTGATAATGTGTCAGAAAATAGTGAAAAGAGTAGTCATGACAGTTTCCCAGAGCCCACTATGGAGCTGTAAATTTACTGCTTTGTCCAACAGATGGTGAAAAAGCCAAATATTCAGCTCACAATGATATAAAACAGGAAAGAAAAGCAGATCCTGACATTTAAAAAGCTGTAAATGTGACATCAAACTAGCTTATTTCTGATAAATGACTTCCACCATTAGTCATTTGTCCAAATAAAGTAATGAATTGACTGTCTGCTGATTAAAATGGGCCAAAGATGGTTTGAACATCAGAAAAGCAGGTTTGTTGGGTTTTTACTGTGTAGAGTTTTTAGCCACTCCCAGCAGAAACTCACCAGCACCCCTTAAAGACCCATTCTGGCTTATAATCAGAGAGTTTCTGGTTCAATTCTCAAACTGGCAGTGAAAATCTGCATTTGAGAAAAATGATGTTTGTTTAATATATTTTCTGTAGACTAGCTTATGGATTAATGGAGGAAGAAGGTTTGCCTTTATCTTTATTGCATTTAGAGAATTATATTTACATTACAATGATAAAGTTTTATAAAAATCTTTCTAAGGATGGATGTTGCAACTTACAAATTAGTATTCGCTACTAACTCTACTACTACTTGCATTCGAGAGATGTTTTCAGTTTATCTATGTTTACTGTATCTGTCTCTATCGAATGAACCATAAATAAGTAAATGATTACAATCTGAACGTGTCATATGTTAAATTGTGTGGTGGGGCCGGGAGGTGGTCACATCAGCTGGTTGCTCAGTGAGCTTCTCTGTTCCAGGAGTTGGCCAGACAACAACTACTTGCCAGATCGCTATTATATTTGCTGAACATATTCACACTTCAAGGAGGATGAATCTGTCTGATTTTATAGACCTTACAGAGGGAGTTTAAATTCCTGAGTAACTGGCACTTCCTTGAAAACTTCATTTTAAAGCTGCCATGTTGCTATAGAGCATTGTTGTTGCAGGTGGGTCCCTGCTTTGTTTGCATTGTGCACATGCACAAAGACACATATATGCATGGCCTGCTCACATCCCTACCATTAGATTCATGCTATTCAGCTGATAAACAGTTGGCTACAATATCACACCACGAAACGCACTAATAAGTGAAGAAAAAGACAATGCATGAACGAAGAAATGTTCCTCAAGTGTTTCATGGGGAAGAAATGCATTCAGCATATCTCGTTTGAGGTTCCACATGATCTGTCTGGGTGGTGGAATACACCAATCTCATGCTGCAGGAACAAAGACAGGTGGAGGAATAAGGCTGGTGGCTTGACACCGGCCTCTTTCTTGTCCATGTGTCCTTGAGCAAGACAATGAAAACATACTGAAACGCCTCAAATGAGTAGTCCTTCCCCTATTGTTCAAAGAAATTAATGACCTTTCACTTTGACTGATTTCCTATTGAGCTACAGTTAAAATTGATTCTTCCATGTGTTGTGCCCCACCCAACATCCTGTTCAACAGAAAACACATCAGATTAAACAAGATGAAATTTCAAGAGGACTTGTATGACTCCTCTGGGCCTTCCTTCACAGTCCAGCTCAAGCCAAACTTTACATTTGTCATATTAAGGCTGAGAAACGCATATATCGTTGTTTTTGTACAATATACAATATGAGAAATGTCTATTTACTTTCTCTGCTATCCCTCACACAACACCAGCGCCAGCAGTGGGTAATAATATTCTCTGAAGCCATGGCAGTAACATAACCTGTCACCACTGACGGAGCTTTTCCAGTCAAACACACTTTAATGACGGCAGCAGCAGGCAGCAAAGAAGAAATAAGGAAATATTCAGTGATGCGAAAATGGTTCAGTTGTACAAAGGTGAATGTCAAACAGAAAACTGTGCTGTACAAGATTTGTAAAAATTTAGTACAAACTTACCCCATGACTACACTGCACACGTCATCCATGTGGCTCATACATGACGTGGATGCTGCAACACTATGCTTCCACTACAATCTATGAAAGTGGCTACAGCAGATGTATAAGCAGTGTGTAAGGGGGAGCATATGCGCTGTGGTGTTGTAAACGTAACAGTAGACCAATTTCCCGTTTATAGTTTTACAAAAGGCCCATTTATACAGAACATGGTCATAAGGTGTCTATATTTTTGTAACTAAACTTCCAACACACAGGAAATGACTGCTTTGTATCAAAACTGGGTGTGATCACCCTGGCAGCATTTACTTGACAGTACCAGCTGATGGTTTACAGAGTCTACTGTAGTCTATGTCAACTTACTTATATTACTCAAACTCACTAAAAAACACCTGAAGCTTCACAGCACGGTGCTGGGTCCAGAAACTAAAGACCAAACAATCCTAAAATGAGAGCTCACTGTCTTGTTTTGCCACAACCTTAAGCTGTACATGCACAGCAGGTTTAGCCACTGAAAAGACATTCTGGAGCACATCCGCTCCGCGAACAGTACACATAGTTTACACATTCAGTGCAGCCTCGGCGCTACAGTAGTAGCAGGCAGAAATCTGGAAATGGCAAAAAGAATTCTTTTTTTAAAAAAAGACCAAATGTAAAAGCCTCTTCCTGCAACTCTTACCTCTAACCTCTCTGTTCTATCCACCAGACAAGTGAACGCTTTAAACCCACAAAGACAGTCAAGCTAAAAGTCAACATCATTTGTGGCTGCACCAGGGATTCACACCCCGTTCTCCCACCTCTCTCTTACCGCAGACTTCATTGTGCTTTATACTACTGATCGGTGCAAAGCCCAGTAATTGTAATTTCCCATTGTGGACTAGATTTTCTGAAGCCCGGAAAGAGCTCTAAAGACGTAAAAAAGTATAGTTTCCACTCAGATTATTTGAATGTTGAACAGTTAGCATATAATTTTTGCCTAATGATGCCAGAACTACGGTGGCCCAGAAGGAACAACGCAACTGCAAAAGCCACAACGCAAATGCAAAGGCCGCAACGGAAGTGCGCAGCGGTCAGAGGAACAGGCTTTGTTTCCAGGGGACAATATTTTCTGACGGACTACTTTGATTACGGGAGAGTTTAATGAGCACATACATAAAGTTATGACAATTTCAACACAGTGACCAACATTGCTGATTTGTGAAAACACATAATGACATTAATCACAATCATGGAGCAGCGGCGTTTTACTTACATCTCATTGCACTCTCCCGTAATCAAAATAGACCGTCAGAAAATACTGTCCCCCAGAAACAAAGCCTGTTCTTCCAACCACTGCGCACTTCTGCGGTGGGTTAACTTCCGTTGTGGCCTTTGCGTTTACGTTGTGGCTTTTGCTGTTGCGTTGACCCTTCTGGGCCACCGTACAGAACAATACTGCCTATTTGCTTTAACGTGGCAGCACAACAAGCCTGTGCAAGCACCTGAGACTAAAGCAACAACAGAATGGGAGAAAAGTCCATCCCCCACTGCCATGTCCAAAACCACAACTAAAAAGCAGCTAACATTACCTGCCTTGCCTTCCAGTGTCATCGCATAAGACAGAGAAAGGGTGAACAGATGTTACAGAAACATTTATAGGATCGAAAAGAACTGGATTCACTCAGATGCTGGATGCCATTGAATAATGAAACATCCAGGAGTAACATTGTCCTCTTCACATGTTTTTACAATTGCACAGCAGCTCCTGATGTTTTTATTTACAGTGCTTATAATATGTGGGAAAAAGGCCTTACTAGTGGTTTATATTTTGCTGGTCTTGCATATATTGACCTAGCTACTTAGGAAAGGTGTAAAGTTTGAATAAAAAATAGAATTTTTTAAAATCATGTTTTGTTTTAATGTTCATGCAGGGAGAAAAAAAATGCTCAAATCATTCATAAGACTGAAAAATAAGAAAATCTTCATAAAAAATGAGATCACCCTTTGTGTCCAGATTGTCCAGCCCTTTGCTACACAGTTTAAAATGTATCTCCAGAAAAGAGCACATTTTTGCCTTGATTATTCAATCTCAGAATTCCAATCAGTCATGAACTGTGTGTGAACTCTTCATATTTTCGTCTTTAAACGGTGCAGAGAGCTTGTGAGGGCAGGCTGTGTGAGACGGCCGTTAAAGCTGAATTATAAGAGCACACAGAGGTGCAATAAACAATTCAGGGACTTGTGGGGGCCGGAGAGGAAGGAACCAGAGTGTTAGGTCATCCTCTGTATGCTCATAGTGCCACAGAGAAACTTCCCCCTGCCTGCCAGCCAACAGCCCTGAGCTCACACCAGACAAACACACCTCCAGCGAACACAAACACACACACACACACACACACACACAAAGACCAGTGTGGGAAATAAAACACACCAGCCAAGTGCAGCTCAGACTGGGCTGCAGCCCTGCAAAGCTTGCCTTCTCCGCTCGCCGTCTGGCAGGTAAACAACCATTGTTTGGAGGTGCTGTTCTTCAAACTGGCAGGGTGGCTGAGGCCATGTCCACACTGAGCCGGATAAAAACACATCTTTCATGACTAAAGCTGGTGTTTTCAGTAAGCAAAAATGGTGTTTTTCCTGAGCACCCTTAGCAGTGAATTGATGTAAAAACTCTGATCCTGTGTTGTAGTGTGGACAGAGGAAACACAGCTTCCCCAAAATGATGAAGAGACTTTTTGCCACCTCTAGCTCTCTTAATCTGAATATCAACATAATCATTCTCACAATATACGCCATGTTTCATTGGCAACCTGACTTCTCCTGTCTGTTTACAGACAACACCACAACCTCATCAAATAGTCTCTGTGTTGCTGAGCAGAAACAACTGGTCAGTTTCTTTAGGTGCAATTTATTTGCCACATTCAAATGATTGTTTTATACATGTTGTCAGTTTGTGACCACATAACAGAGGAAAATACTTCAGTGGGATAACTACACTGTGTACTGGCTATATAACAATCCATCAGAAGTGGCCGCAGAAAGTAGGCGGGTACTACAAAGTAGGGCTATCAAGCTAAGAATGCATGCGACTTCTTACTAAACGACAGTAAAGTAACAGGCTACTTGTTCACTGACTAAAAGAAGCAGAAGAAAGGACTTTGCTAGTTTTATTGAACTTTTCAGAAACAGCTATTTCCCAATTTCACATTGCCTAGGTTTAACGTATGCAGCCGTTGCAATTAAAAAGCGTAAAATTAAGAATGAATTCACTCGATTTCATTTTTCTAATATTTTTTGGGGGAGACTTGCAGAAATGTCCTGAGCCGGACTCGAACTCACAACAGCTGCCGAGGGACTGTGTCCACGCGGTATCGCCTTAACTCAATGAGCTTAACGGGGGCCAGTCCACCTTATTTCTAAACAAGCTCTTGATGGACAACCTCACCCCCAATGCAAAACGCAAAGAAATATGATGAAAGACCCCTCTAGTGAAACACCAGAAGACACGTCCTGACTGAAATAAGCAGTCGACACCACAGCTGAGTATTGCATCTTTAAAGCAATAATGACCGTCTCAAAAACATGGGTTCAGATTTCCACAGTTTCATACGTAACAGACCCAAGGAACCAATCCTGTCTACTTATTGTAGGTGAGCTAGTGTGCTCCAGTCAGGGCGGGTGGGTGGAGAGAGAGGTGTGGACTTCATAAAGCTACAGCTCGGTCTTTTTAAAGCAGGACGGGATTATTTTCATGAAAAAAATCTAAATATTTAACACAGCAATGAGTCTTGTGGGTTTAATCAACAGTGGGAGAGGGACTTTCAGGTTGTGGAAGATTTTTTGAACATTTTTTGAAACAGAAAGCCAAGAATGAAACCTTTGGGAAAATATATTTACTCTCCTCCTACTGGGAGAAGCTGTTTGACTGAAGTCCACCCATTCAAATGTTTTATTTGTTAAATAGAAGACTGTGATGAAGGTTCATCTCTTGAAAAATTGGGCCACAATGGTAACAGGTTTGACACTAGCAGCTAATGCGTTAATCTGGATTCAGGTGTCCTTGACAAAGCCTGCATCTCCACCCCAGCGCTAAATGAACAAGTCAGCTAAATGATTAAAACTAAAAAAAGGGGAATGGAGAGCAGCAGCCATGTGTGTCTAAAAACGCTGCACTTTGTGTTCTGTGTAAAGGAAAACCTAAAGCCCCGTCTGACACACACATACACCCTGAGATAAATAAAAACCATTCAGACATGTACAAACACAGACAGCCACAAGAACCAGAACACGCCAACCACGCTTCCATCCAGCTGTCAGGTTAGCAGTAAACCAGCTTCCCCAGTGGAAGACAACAAAAAGGAGAAGTGGCTGTCAAGAACTGGTTAGCACCGCGGTTTCTGTTCTGCCAAACACGATCTGCCATTTCCACACCGTCGTTTGAGGGACGAGTGAAGAAAAGCACTTTGCCTGCTCAAATGATTAAAGCTGGCAGTTCATCATCATTTTGCGAAGCAGATTATCGCTCTGCCGGACATTTTTGCACATTTTAGAATCCTGATGATGTCAACACAGCTTGTTTAAATGGAATAAAACAAAACAAGATTTACCTGGCACTCTTACACGGAATGACTAGAGTAATGGAGCGCAGCAAGATTTGTTGATTAATCAATTAGTTGATTGATAGAATATTAACTGACAGCTCATCAAGCGGGCTGCACGATGGCTCGGTGGTTAGCAGCGTTGCCTCACAGCTAGAAGATCCCCGGTTCAAGTCCCGGTTAGTACCTGGGATCTTTCTGTGTGGAGTTTGCATGTTCTCCCTGTGCAGTGTGGGTTCTCACTGGGTACTCCAGCTTCCTCCCACAGTCCAAAAACATGCTGAGGTTAACTGATTATTCTAAATTGTCCGTAGGTGTGAATGTCTGTCTCTATGTGTAGCCCCTGTCTTCGCCCAACTCAGCTGGGATAGACTCCAGCCCCCCCCGTGACCCTACAGAGGATCAAGCAGTGTACAGATAATGGATGGATGGAACTCACCAAGCAACAATAGCAAACATCTTCTGGTATATGTTTCTTAAATGTCTGGCTTTGAACTGTTTTAAACACTTTGTAAATTAAACACATTTGGGTTTTAATCTCACCCCATGTACATTGGTTCCTACCAGGGGTGTGATGATGCACAAAGCTCACAGTTTGGTATGAATCTCAGTTTTGGAGTCACAGTTTGGTATATTTTCAGCACAGCAGCAAAAACAACAAATACAACAATTTCTTTCCATTATTTTCAAAAAATTGAAAACACTCATAGGTGTCTGACTGGCTACATTTCTAACTGGAAGAGTTCAGGCACTCAAATACTGCATTCTGCTTTCAAGGTTAAATCAACTTGTACGTCACAGCTGATGTCCAACAACTGGTTTTACTGTCTAATCGTTCCAAGTGGAGCTCACACTGTAAATTTTCTTGGATTGCAAATTTTATACTTGTACTTCACAAACCCAGGATGAACACAAGCACTAATGCGCGCCTAGCTCCCACTGAAGACGCAAAGCTTTATAGAAGGGACAAAAATATCCCATTTCAATTTTTTTATTTTAATTTTAGTCAAATTTTACCTAAGCAGGAAAAAATGGTGGATTTGTCGGGGACTATTTTCAGCAGCGGATTAATCCACATTTAGTGCTCTAATGAGTATTTGGGGCAGCAGGGTGGTGTGTGTGGGACCGAGTCAAAATAATCTGTGCGCCACCCAGTGCAACAGTGTGGCTCACTGATGTGTTTTTAATAGTTTTTGGAAAACAATGGAGCGGAGAGGAATGACATATACCAGGCTTTGGATGCATTCACTGTTGGGATGGGTCTGCAACTAACTATCAATTACTGTGACGGCTATTTCCTTTCATTTGGGCAGTAAAACATTGGAAAACTGAAAAATTCTCACTTAACTTCCATCAAGCACAAACTGGCCTCACACGTCTCGTTTTCTCTAACCAACAGTCAGCATTCAGTTTACTATAATGCAGGGACAACAGTCAAATCCTTGCATATGAGAGTGTGGAAGCACCGCCACTAAAACAGACAGTTGATTTTCTCTCAGTCTGGTAAATGATTAATCGTCTAATCAGTGCAGTTCTAGTCTACATGTGGGATTAACAGGAAAAAAGATTGAACATCATCAGATGTATTCTTGAAGAACTTTGAATTAAAAAAACAAACTCACCTCTTTTCTGGACCCAGCCTTCCTTGACGACGTTCTGGTCGCTCATGGTGGCTTCTCCTCGTCACCAGTTCTCCCAGTTCTCCCAGTGTGGTGACCGTGAAGGGACAGTTGCTGGAGGGGTAGCGGGACAGTGGATTTGTCTGCAGCTCAGTCAGCTGTCCGTCTGACTGCTAGACCTCCAACCTACCCTACCTGCACCCACCTGACCTCGGATCTGTCCACCTGCTCCCTGCTGGTCCTTATCTGTCTCTAGTGTCTCTCTATCTTTCTCTCTCTCTCTCCCACTATCACTTTCTCTTTCCTCCTCTCGCCCTGCAGACCCAATCTGACTTTCTCTTTGCTGTCGTCTGTCTCTCCCCCGTCCTAGTGTTCCTCACCTCCTTCACCTTTTTGCGCCTCTTTGTCTCTCCCTCCCTCCTTCCTTCCTTCCTTCTCACTCTCCGTTTCACAGTGTTCCTCGCGCTCTTGCACCCTCAAACTCCTTCTTCTTCTTCTTCGGTGTTCAGGCGCTCTAACAGTGAGTCAGCCTGGAAGGAAACAGTGGCAGAGAAAGAAGAGAGGTGAAAAAAAAAACCACACAGAGCAGGTCAGTGGATAGTTTCCTTCGTACAGCAAATACAGCAGGCAACCATTCATTGTTCGGAGCCTAAGCACACTTCCTGCCTCCTCAGCTCCTTATATCCTTTACCTTTTCCTTGCTTCCTCTGTTCCCTCCCTTCTCCACCAACTCCTTCTCCTTCTCACTTTTCCTACCTTTTAATACAGTCTCTCCCTTTTACCTCATTTTTTTCTTTCCCTTATGTCCTTCTCTCCCTCCGTTTTCCACATCTCCTCATAACATTCACCCTCTCCCACATTCCTCCTCCCTTTTGTCAGTCACTCCCCAACTACTTCTACCTCAACTTCACCCTTCGCTCTTTCCTAGCCATGCTCACCTCCATCCTCATTAACTTCTTGTCGTCCTGCCTCTTGCCTCTCTCACTGCTTCACTAACTACTTTCACCTAAACTCTTTACCATTACTTCTTCTGTTTTCTTCATTCTTTTTTCACTCTCTACCCACATCCATCCATCCATCCATCCCTCCATTTTTCTGGTCATCGTTTCCTCCTTCCTCACAGAAGTTTCTCCAGTACTTCGCTCTCTCACGTCTTTCCTTCCTTCCTTTCACTCCCTCATTCATCAGCCATACTCTCACTTTCCTCCGTCATTCATCCCTTCCTTCTCTCCCTCCTTTCTTCACTAGCCTTTCAACACTTACCCTTCCTTCCTTCCCTCCACTAGTCTTTCTCCAGCTTCACATTTTCTTCTGTCCCTCCCTCCATCCACATCAGGCTACCATTCCACTGACATACCTTCGTCTTCATTCATTATCTTGTACTCATAAAATTCCTGTGCCTCCCTCCTTCTCTCACCTCTTTCCATCCTTCTTCAGCCCCTGCTCTCATTTCTTTCCCTGCCCTTCTTCTCCCCTTCCCCATTTCCCCTCCATTATAACCTCCTTGACTGTGACTGGTCCTTCTATTCAACCTATACATAAACCAATCATTTCCTAGCCACGACTCCACAGCGCGTCCATTTTGCTCGCATACACGAATTAAAATTACAGTGTGACAAATAATTTGAATGTCTCATGGTTTCTGAGTTCTTACTATCAAAGATCAGAATACGCAACATTCAGGTAACTGCCTTCTACTTGTAGAAGGCACTGATCGTTACTGTTGTGATTAAACGGACAAACAAGACGTCGTACCAGCCGTCAACGTTAATTCCAATACTTAACCTGATGACAGGCCCAATTGAAATTATGCTGTTGCCGATGTGGAGCAAAGCTTCAAGACAAGACAGTGGACTGCAGAAAGCCAGAGAAGGTTTGTGAGGTAAAAGATGCATCACCCTGTGGAACCACTACCTAATCAGAGTCAACTGAGTGTTTCTGTGGTTCCAACATGCCCGACAAAGTGAGAGTCTTTACCAGGAAAAGCATCCCGTCAGGAATCATGATCTCCCAGCTCTATTCATTTCAGATCAATAAATTATGTAAATCAGCTATTTGTTTTAAATCAGGATCTTCAGCATTTGGAGGAGGGAGCTGTTGGAAAATAAGACGCTACAGAGTCAGCAGGCGACCGTTATCTCAATATGTAAATACATATTCAATCAACATCTGATATCTTCTGCTGCTGTGAATACTTATTTCTTTATTTTTACGATGTACGCTGAGCATCTTGGAATTTCTCTGAGAGTGAACTGAGCTCTGTCTGATTGCATTTTCCGGTTTTAAACTACAGGTTCTGAACATTAATTAGGCTGCCACTCCAAACTGTGTCGGTCTCCTCAACCGACAGACTTCACCTGGATCTTTTACGAGGAGGTTGTTCAGAATTTCTGTCACAAAAGCTGAACAGTAAAAAGAAAGGAGGTTCACGAAAAGGTGCGATTACATAAGTGAATCCAATACTGGGCTCCGGTGGATGAAACTCTAACATCCCAGCCCTAATTTCATCAGTCTTAAAAGAATGCTGTTTGAAAAGAGATGCACTAATCAAGCACAAAGCAGATTCCTTTACTAGGTTGTTCTATATAAGACTGCTGCCCCCTGTCTTATACAAACTCTACTGTGTCTTTAATATTTACTGTTTGAGAAAGCGATGTGTTTATGTTGTTTCTTTTTGCCCCTTCTTTTTCATCCATGCTCCTCCTTTTTCATTCAGGGACACCAGTGCTGCTAAAGATAAATGTAAGCATAGAGCCCTGTTGGCTCACTTTCTCTCCCCTCATTTCATTCGTCTTCCTCACAGAATTCAGGTACCTTCCTCTCTCTGCTTGTCCTCCTTCCCTCTCATCACCAGCACTCCTTCCTTACCTCCATCTCTCCTTGACTCGCATTCAATCAGGTTGAACCAATATATATACATTTTTCTAAATGTATGCTTTACAGTAATGTAATTTCTTGGACAAACAGTGATTTATATGCGATTGAACTCTTCCTGCTGCCAAACCATAAGTTTCAGATCACTCAACATCTCCATGGTAACAACCTCTCACATTGCTGAACTCACTGTAGGATCTGAGGTAGTAATGCAAATGTTTGACGCAGCAACATGCAGTGCCGTGCAAAAGTTTGAGGTACTGTAGATGTTTAAATTGTCAGCAGGGTCTCCGATCGCTCTAAATCCATTCTGCAGCAGGATAACAAGCAAAAACATCCAGCCAGCGTCATAAAGAACAAACTTCAGCAACAAGAAGAACAAACAGTCCTGCAGATCGGGCCTGGACACCACAGAGCCCTGATCTTAACATCTTGGAGTCAGTCTAGGATTAAACCAAGAGATGGAAGACACCAGAAGATACCATGATAGATTTAACCCACAGAAGCAACACTAATGCTTTTGCATGGGCTTGCATGTCTAGTCAAGTCTGCTTTATTCATACAGCACAACTGAAGCAACAGAACTTGACCGAAAGTGTTTTCTAGTTGAGATGAAGGATTAACAATGACAGTGTACAAATGCTAGCATGTGTATGTTAAGGTGGTGGGCTCCATATACTGTATTCTTTTATTAGCACTTCCTTGTAGTGACTCTTCTTGCATTTGCTACTAAAGCGATATTTTAAATCACCGTCTCATACCCAAAAAGACATTTTTCATAGTGAATGAATGCAAAATCCCCTAAATAAGAAACAAACTGCTATTGAAAGCAATTAACGGTGTTTGACTGCGATGTATTGCAAGGAACCAAACTTAACAATTGGTATTGTCAGGGTTTATTTACAGGATGCTCATTCACTTGGAAGGCAGTATAGAGCAATAGCAAGTTCAGATGATATCATTCTGACAATGATATCACCCTCATGACTAAATATGAAGTGACTACAATGTTATTCTTATGAAAATCACCCTGAACTGCCTGTGTGTTTACCGTAGTGGTAAATGTTTTCAGTTTCATAGGCCCGGTGGTGATTTATAAAGGACTGTCATTGTAATGTATCACCCATAAACAACATTGCCTATATCATACTCATGAGATCATCATGAGATAAGACCTCTATGTCTCACCCTACTAGCATTTTACAAGTAACCTAATTTAACAACAAAGCATGATTCTGGTACCATTCTCTTGTGGCTTCTCTTTCTTTTACAATGTAACACATCAGGGGTAATACCCACATCCCCTATAAGGACAATAACCTTTGATATATTAGCACTGCGAGCAATGAGGATGTAAGATGTGACAGACTGGCCATGTTCCTTCAATGCACAGCTCACATATACACCTTCATGGGCAGATCCAGGGCTGGAAAACAAATGTGAGCTCTCCAATGACAACAAAAACAATGGCTGACAGGAGCAGCCGCTGTATATTTCAGAAGCCGGCTCGGCGCTGCGGCCCTCGGTACGACAAACACCCCCCTGTCTCTGATTTATTGTCCATGATTGGGTCCTGCACCGCACACAAACAAACAAATACTGAAACAACAGCTTTTGTTTCAAGGGCGTGTGGTGTCATTATCTGTTACATAACAACATCCGCTTGGCGTGCACCGTTATATTTTAATGGCTGAGACGCAAACAAATGTCTGACAGTGACTCTTGTGCCGATTGCTAATTGTTAGTGGGGATGAAATAGCCGGTGTGAAGCGGCAGGGTCAGGGAGACGGTTGTGTAAGCCAGGCTGGCCTGTGATGGCTCGGCTGGAGGATGCGAGCTAGCCAGGGATGCTAGCTGAGGGGGGTGGCGGGGGGGATGCTAGTGCTAGGGTTAGCCGGCTAGCTAGCTGGATGCCTGGCTAGCATAGCACGCTGGCTAACTGACAGTCACAGGCGGTGG